>JAWWNH010000169.1:600000-1169552 GCA_034641385.1 Darevskia mixta | reverse complement strand
TTTGTTGCTATATGGAAACTCACAATCAAAAGTTGGAGGTAGACAGGTGTTATTGCAAGGAAAGAGCCAGAAGCCCTAGCAGAACAGGGCTCACTTTGTTTTCTTTTTGATTGTGAGCAGACTCTTATCTTCCAGGCTGCCAGGAGAAGTTGAAGGATGGAAGCACTAATAGCTTTATCATGCATTCTCATCTTCTGGAGAGCTAAATGAAAGCAAAGTTCCTGGGTGCTGGATGGGTACATTTTGATAGTATGTTACTGATGTCTATATGAAATTTAGGTCTTCACAGAACTGTCATTATTCCTCCCCCCCCCTCTTTTTTTTAAGGAATGGGAGTCTTTCTAAGGCAAAGATTTGGAGATGTTCTGTCACATAATCAAATGAGTTTAGCCTCTTCCAATGAAACTTTTACAGCAGATTATTAAAACTTATCTGTCAGATCAAGTCTGTGGTACATGATGATATGAAACGTTCCTTCTCTTTTCTAAAGGTTTGCCATCTGCATTATAAAAATGATGCAGGCTTAATAAGAGGAAATAATAATACATTTTTGTAATGCTAAAAGCACTGCATATATATCAGCAAAGCACATGTTATCTTTACAACAATCCTGGAAGTCAGGGCAGTATTGTTACTCTTTCAGTCTTTCAGTGGAGCAGAGCAGAGCTTAGGCGTAGTGACTTGCGAGCTCATACATGAGGTGAGATTTCAACTGGGAATTCTCAACTTGCAGCTCAGACTCTTGGTCGCAATACTGCGCCAGATATGTTCAATCCTGAATCTCTCTCACTACCATCACCCTCTGTTTAAAGTGGTGCAGTCCAGGAACATGTGATCTGCTGTGAGTGGCTATTTATTTTGAGTGGTCTGAGATTTTTCTGTGTAACCAGTGGTTTCATAATGCAGTGCTCCATCAAGGAAAATTCTATTTTTAACACTTCATGTGTTATTTCTTTAGTACTTGCATGTACCAGATTGCTACCTAAACACTTTTAGTTCACATGTTCTGAATGTCACTCCACTCTTCCACCTTTATTGCAGCTGAATTCGCAAGAAGCATAGCATTTAGACTAATGCTGTTAGGTGTTAAATGATGTTTAATGCCACTTGGGGCAAGATGTGCACATCTTGAGATTTTTAAAAAAAGGCTCAGCACCCTACAATATCAATCATGGCATATGCTTCTTGTGCAGATTTTTCTGAGATTTTCATTCTGCTGCAGCCCTAGGCATGTTTCAGCAAACTTCATATTTTGCATTAGTTGCTGAGTATTGGTGTAGTAGCTAAGGCTCAGTTTGTCTGGCCAGACATGTTTCATTTGTTAATTAAAGGCTACTCATGGGGTCTATAAAGCTGGCATCTCTTAGACACAGACAATACACAAACTCTAAAATTCAGTTCAAATTTTTAAAGTGTCATCCCTCAGGAAAACCTCAAGAAAATATATATTTTTTATTTTTGCTGGTGCACTGGAGTTCTGTCAAATCCAGAAGCTCTTTTTAAACATTCATCCTGTGTTGCTTGAGCAGCAAAACACTCTGAGATGCTCCTGTGATCAGTGGCGGAGGAAAGGGGGCAGCCCGCCCTGAGTGTCATCCCTGAGGGGGAGTGACATTGCCACGCCCCCCTGGGACGCTCGCCCCCCTGCGTGTGGCTAGCCCCGCCCCCATGCACACAGCATGTGGCTAGCTCCGCCTCTGCCTGTGATTAACCAGAAACAATACATTAACTTTAAGGCTTTTCTGTTCATTTGCCATTTACGGGTGTGAGTGCCTGCGGAATTGTAGCAATTGAATAGCGATTTGAAATTGTACAGTAACTTTTGCGGACTTGCAAGATCAAAGGCTTAAATTGGCTCAGAGTTCCAATTCTACCAACCACAGTGATTTTCAGCCTGTAACCCAGTTTTAAGGGAGCAGCTTATATTCGGGTATTGTCTTTTTTTTCTCCCCCCCCCCCTTGAATTTAAAAGGTGCGGCTTATTTACGGGTACGGCTTATATTCGGGCCAATACAGTAATTACATTGTTGATTAATGGTTTGAGGTATAATGGAGAGTATGGCAGAAATATGAACAGTAATAGAGATATATGCAACAAAGCATATGAATTAAACAGCAGTACAGATACCGGAAGAGATATAATTACAAACGAAATAGTAAGGTATAAGGCACCCAGACAGTAAATAAGTACATCAGATTTTTCAGTGAATTTGCACCCCATTTATGAAATTAATTCATTTCAGTTCATAGCAGGGAAAACTGGGCAACTTAAACAAATTTCCTTCTACTCCCACTGCGGGGAATTGTGCTGTTTGCCTTGTCTGCCTGCCTAGCCTTGAGATTCTTGCTGATTCCAAAGGTATCTGTTTCACGCCCTACAGGTTTTGAGCATCCATTCCAATCTCCAGTTACAGATCTTTTTTGTTCAAGCTATGGATCAAGTCAATGTCAGATTGGATTAAAGAGGAATGTATTTCATCCATGCGCATGTGACTGTTGTACCTCCTCTGCTCCTTTTTGATGTGATTTGAAGAAT
Source organism: Darevskia mixta (assembly GCA_034641385.1). Taxonomy (NCBI): domain Eukaryota; kingdom Metazoa; phylum Chordata; class Lepidosauria; order Squamata; family Lacertidae; genus Darevskia; species Darevskia mixta. The sequence goes on along the minus strand of JAWWNH010000169.1, from coordinate 1,167,016 downwards.
TAATAAGGGAAATTGACAAGAATTAATAAGGGAAATTTGAAGAATTAATAAGGGAAATTGACAAGGCTGAGAGAATAATACGTCTGTATTTTGCAATTCCACAGATCAGTTCCTGTTTCCTGAGGGGTTGGGGCTGGAGTGACTCAGTGAAATAGTGTTCTATCCAAATTAATCATTCAGAGAATGGAATAATGAAAACTAGATATATATATTTTTGAAGTTTCCTAAAACTGTCTAAAGACGCCTTTTAAGTGAAGAATAAATAAATTTGTACACTTTAGTGAGCATATGTATAATTAAGGTCAACATTAGACTTGGAAAGGCTTAAATCAACAAGATCGAGTGACAATTTTGTATTTGCACAGGGTAGATGCAACAAAACATAGGAATTAAAAGACCCTCTATTTCCATCTGTTGCATGGCACACATCCTAAAGGGAGCACTCTGAGCAGCATGGGCACAGAGCCAAGTGCTCTGACATACAGGACACCAGCCCTCTGCAATCTCTCTTCAGGTTACCTCTTATGGCTGAAAATACAGGCAGAACTGCCCTAAATGCTTTAGCTGTGGCTCCAAAAGAATTAGCATCTAAATGGGAAAGGGATTGATTAACCCTGCTTTTCAGTGTATTTTTAAACATTATGGTCATGCAAAGTATTGGTAAAGCTAGCTTATTAAATAATGTTTCTTATTGAGAGAAAGTAGCAATCAGAGGGCAGGGTGGGGCAGGATAGGAAATATTTATTCAATAGTGCAACTCATTTGTGAATTTTCAGCAGACTTCAGATATGAGTCCCCCTCCCTTTTTTCTCTTACTGTTTTATGCATCTGGAAAGCTTTGCATGATGGAATATGCCGACTTGAAATATCTTTTGAAAGGCATCTCTTCAAAATGATGTGCTGTAACAATGAACTAGGTGCGACAAGCAGTGGCATAATGGACATGGTGAACTGCAAACCAAGAAAACAAGAGAATTGTGAACCATAGAAATTGCAGGGAAATGATTTATTGATAAGAAATGTCTTGGCCTTTCATGGACAACTGTGAGCACATCAACGTGAATCCAAGATTGACTATTGTATGAGCATAAGCACTATTGGCAAACTGATATTACAATACAAACAGAATTTGGGTATTTCTATCAAATACATTCTTAATCCTTTTAAATCATGACGCTAGCTGAACTGGTGGTTTTTATTGTCAGAATAAATTGTAAACTGTTTTGAGAGCCTTGAGGTTCTATGAAACAGGTTATACATATTCTATATAAATAAAATTATAATAATCTGAATGTGACGCAGGTGCCTTCACACTACTTTTTTTGGCACCTTCTAAAAACATTCTCGTTTAGACAACCCAGGTGCTTAGAAAGTTGGCATAATTTTAACCTTGACTTAGTATTTTAACCTGTGTGTGTTTTAGAATAGGGTTGCATTTCCCCCCCCCTTGATTTTAAAGTCTTACCTTTTTGTAATTATTGAGAGTTTTGTTTGTTTGTTTGCTTGCTTGCTTTTAGATATAGCTAGTACATCAGTGCCAATATAAGATGTATTTAAATCATACAGACTCTGGGTCTCTTTATAATAAAATGTTCCCCAGTGTTGGTTGATATGCACTTGTAGAGGCCTTAACAGTGATTAATACAAAATGTGTAAAGTTTCTAGGTAATATATGACTGGGCCCCATGGGCTACAATCATAACATCTGTTTAAAAGCTGCCTTGTCTTTGCCACGGATCTAATTTACCAATCTGCCTCCTCTTGTAGAGCTCAGCTGCCCTGCCCGGTGCTGCCAAATGGTCTTCTGCCTGGCATTGCAACTGACTCCAAGTTATCAATTGCCAACTGACACTCTGTAAAGGAAGTGCGGTCGGCTGCTCCTGTGTGCCACCAGCGACACTTCAAATGCAGAGAGAACTGCCCAGCTGCCAGCTGCTGTAGACATTTAGGCAAACTTAGAGAACACTTTTGTGTCTTAGCTTCTGCAATGCTGATCCCAATCATGTCTGCATAGCGCATGAACATTGCCTTCACTTTTGTTTCATTGTGTAGCATGGCCCTCTTTCAAAAACTCACGCACTGATATCTTTCTATTTTTAAATTATTTTTTTATTCAGTTTTACAGTTTACATTTTAATTCAAACAATAATCATAATCATAAACATATAGGATTATCTGAATCCTTAGACTACCCTCCACCCCTCCATGGGTTCCATTGTCTATCTTTTTCTACTGCATCATATAATTTCTCATTTTTTCTTAAAAATCCATTTTTACCTGAGGTCTTGTTACAAGTGTTGTTATAATCCTGCCAAAGTTTTTAGTTGTTTACAGTGTTCTCTTAAATAACTTTTCCCATTCCTTGTTAAAATTTCTATCTTCTTTGTTTCTGATTTTCCTGATCATTTTCACCATTTCAGCATAGTCCATCATCTTTATCTGCCATTCGTCTCTGGTTGGGACTTTGTCTTCTTTCCATCTCTGGGCCAGTAGTATCCGTGCTGCTGTCGTCGCAAACATAAATAATATTTTCTGCTCCTTTGGTATTTCCACACTGATATCTTTCTAAGCAGGAAAATGTGCATTTGAATTGTTTTTATGTAGACCTAGTGGTGATGTTCTAAGAACTGCTGCCTGTTCAGCCCATGTATCCACAACAGAATGTGCTGCAGTCACAATGAGACTGGAAAAACATGAATACTCACATAATTCCTATCCTATTGATTCAGCAATCAAAGAATATACTGTTCCTTTTTGAACAAGTCTTTTATTGACTTGAACACGAACACAAGTTTTTATGTTTCTTATTTTGTAAACATATTCCATAAGTAAAAAAGCAACAAATGGCATGCAGCAATAATATACCTGGCAAAAGAGGGAGTATACCTAGCAGAATTGAAAGTAAAATTTCATAGTCAAGATTATGCATTATGTAGAATCTGTCATTTGTCAATCCTGAGTCTACTGCCAACCGGTTTCAGTCTGAGTTCTAATATGATGAGTCCACAGTTTATCAATTTTGCCATCCCCTAATTAATGAATCAGATCTCAATTTCTGGCAAGGTGAACCAAAAAGAACCATCTGGTTTGAAAGCAAATGAGGCTCAAATCCACAACCTGACACTTGGGTCAGTCTTATATATGTAACAGATTATTGTATCAGGGGTTTTTCCCCCTCATGGGATTGTACATGATAGAATATTGTTTTTAAATGTATTTAGTGCATCAAATGGAAAACAAGTGTTAATTCATGTGAGCTTGTGTCTTGATAGACATTGCAGAAAAGCTTCTCAGAAAAAAGTATGTTCAGATCTCACTAAATAACTGGGTTCACTGATCATGCTGCCTGAGAGTTTACCCTGCGTGGTCTTGCTATCTCCTGGAATGCAAAATAATGGCCTTGGCAAATAGTCCCCATTAGAAAAGACCCTGATGCTGGGAAAGATTGAGGGCACAAGGAGAAGGGGACGACAGAAGATGAGATGGTTGGACAGTGTTCTCGAAGCTACTAACATGAGTTTGGCCAAACTGCGAGAGGCAGTGAAGGATAGGCGTGCCTGGCGTGCTCTGGTCCATGGGGTCACGAAGAGTCGGACACGACTGAACGACTGAACAACAACAACAAAGCATGCATAAAATGTGATGTGCATCATCAAACATGCACGCCACAAATAAAAGAACCCCAGCCAAGTTTTCATCTTGGGTTGGCAAAGTCAGGACATAAAATTGGGATTCTGACTGTGATTGCAAATGCAGTTGCGATGCCAGAGCCACACTGAACTCAATGGGGCTTTCTAAGTGCTTTGAGGATCATCACATCTGTTTCCAGACAGCAACTGAACAGAGCACTGTAGGGCTTCAATGATATTGGAGCCACTCAGCCTCTGTTCAGCTTGGCTTTTAAAAAAGCCCTGTGAGAATTTTGAACACCCAGGATATGAATTAATATATAACAATTATAGGCTGAATTTAATCAGATAAATAAGTTGGCAATAAAATTATCAGAAGGCTGCACAAATCTTGAAACAGAAGTAATTTGGCAGCTGAGTTGTGCAGGATGTTTTGCAGTTTTGATTTTCTGGAAGACAAATCCTGAAAAATACTTAGAATGTATGAATTTTTCCCCAATACCACATGGCTGTTTCCCCTAAGTTGCTTTAGTTCCACTGTTTCTTCTGGCTACTGCTGTTACAGAACTTTTCTTTTTCTTTTGCTGCTCCTTTTTTCCTGTTTCTTGGATTATTCACATTAGCTACAGTGAATCTGATGACCTCACAGCCACAGTGCTATGGAGCCTGGGAGCTTTGAGCAGGCAATGGCATTATGTAGGATAATGAAATGTTTGAAGAGAATGCCAAAAGTCCTTGGACAGGGGAGGTGTTTCTCGGCACTTCTAAAAACTGTTCCTTAAGTTTTCACTCACCTCTATTTGATGGTCTGCTTTGTCCTGTCTTCTAACACAGAGCAAGACCGGCCAAGCCTCATTTTGCTTTCCTTCCACCGCTGACCTGCTTAGGCATATGCAACAGTTGATCCAAGCTGATCAGATTTAGCATGGCTGCAGTTTTTCAGGCAATTTCTGCCTCATTTTAGTCCCAGTTTTTCTACCCTGTTATATGGACAAGATTTCTTAATATTAATAGTGGAACAGCTGAAGTTTCTGCTGTTTCTGTTGCTTTATAATAGCCCTACTCAGGCACCCCCAGAATGGACCCTCCAGCCCCAGCTCTCCACCCAGAGCGAAAAGTTCTGAAGGCAAATGGCAAGCTGGATGGAGATATCAGCCCAGTGTACGGCAGCTGTGAAAAAAGCAAATTCCATGCTAGGGATCATTAGGAAAATATTGCAAATAAAACTGTGCAGATCAATGCCCTCTATAGTACGGCTGCATCTGCAATACTGTTTACTGCACAGTTCTGGTTGTGTCACGCCCCCCCTCACCACCCTCCAATCTGCGGCACCGCGCACTGGCAGCTACTTATGGGCAGGCAGGACAGGTGAGAGGCGGGAGGGCGGAACAACGGAGCCCCGCCAATCGAGTGCTCTGAGGAGGAGAAGCACGCTCACCGTGAAGTGAGGAGGGAGAGTGGAGGCTTGGATCCCACTGCTTGGGGGCTTCCCTGCAGGACAGGGTAAACTGGCAGGTCGGATTTACAAGCCTGGCAAGCCGCATCTGGCCCACAGTCTGTAGTTTGTCAACCCCTGGTTTAGATTGTAAAATACTATACAAATACAAAATATGCTTTGAGAAGACAAGCTGCTGAGGGTTGTTGTTGTTTAGTCGTTCAGTCATGTCCGACTCTTCGTGACCCCCTGGACCAGAGCACGCCAGGCACTCCTGTCTTCTACTGCCTCCCACAGTTTGGTCAGACTCATGTTTAGTAGCTTCGAGAACACTGTCCAACCATCTTGTCCTCTGTCGTCCCCTTCTCCTTGTGCCCTCCATCTTTCCCAACATCAGGGTCTTTTCCAGGGAGTCTTCTCTTCTCATGAGGTGGCCAAAGTATTGGAGCCTTAGCTTCAGGATCTGTCCTCCCAGTGAGCGACTATACGAACCTTTGTTGGCAAGGTGATGTCTTTGCTTTTTAAGATGCTGTCTAGGTTTGCCATTGCTTTTCTCCCAAGAAAAATTTCGTGACTGCTGTCACCATCTACTTTCAGGTAAACCCTAAGGTTAAGCACATTAAATTAAACAGTTTACCTGAAACTGCTAAAACTTACAAGAAATCCTAGTTCTGTGTCTGTTTACTGGAAACCAAGTCCTAGTGAGTTCAGTGGCCTGGCCCTTATTCTTGAGTTCGTGTCTTTGGGATGACAGACATCTTTTTGTGGAAACACCTGTGTTGCTGTATTAAGAATGCAATTCTATGCTTATTAGAGAGTAAGTTGTATTCAAATCATTGCAGCTTAAAACATGCATAAGATTGTGCTGACCTGTGATTGGCGCACATGGTGTCATGGATATGTGTCAGTATCACAAACCCTCCAAGGGTCCTGATTTTCCAGGGACAGTCCCAGAATTACAAAAAGCCCCCCCCCCCAAGCCTCTGATTTGATCCTGGAATTTCCCTATTTCCCCTACCTGTGCCACTGCTGGTGAGCTTGGGGAGGAGGAGGAGTGGCAGCTGTGGCTGCGAGGGAGCACCCCTTGCCTCTCCACGGCCACCACAGCCAGTCTCCTCCCTTGGGCAGCTGGTAGCAGCTGCTGGAAAGTGAGCAAGAAGGAGAGGCTACACTCATCCTTCTTGTCAAAGGAAATGCCCTGTGGTAGGGGGACAAAATAGGGGGTGGGGGTCAGTTGGGGGTGAGTGAGAAATGTCCCTATTTTCATTTGAGGAATGTTGGAGGTTATGGTGTCAGGGACCTAAACTACTTGGGGAAGGGCCATCGCTCAGTGGTAGAGCATTGGCCTTACATGCAGAAGGTCCTGGGTTCCACCTCCAGCGGCATCTCCAGGTAGCAGTGGGAGAAACGCCCGGTCTGAAGACCCGGAGAGCCGCGGCTCTTCCTACTAGTCATGAGGGCAGTGTATCGAGACAACTGCGGATTTTGTGCGTGCTCTTTCTGCTTGGTGTGTTGTAGAAATAACCAAAAGTACGGTGCATTTGCCTTTCAATGGTAGCCGGCTAACCTCCAACAGAGTCTGATGAAGTGGCACAAAACCAGCTGAACTGCTCATCGCTTCAGTGCATGAGATCATTGGGGGGGGATAAAATGCTTCGATTTAGAGGTTAATTTGGCTTTAGTGAAGGAACTAATTTACTTTGTCCTCTCTCTTTTCAATCAATTGGATTCTGTAGGTGGCTGTTTAGGGATCGTTATACAGTGACTCAGGTCCAAATTACTAGAATTGGAAGTAACTGCATGGATAGTACAGATTCCAGATCTGCCTTAATAGAGCAAAATGATTACAAGCTGCTTTCTTTTATCTGTTTCTTACATGCACAATGCAGCCAACTATCCAGTAAAGCTGTAGCCCTCCTGATTCTTGGGGTCCTTACATTTCCCCCCAAGCTTTATATCAGTTGTTTGGCTTTCATGAAATCACCCAGTTCTGCAGTGACTTCAGTCAATGGAAGTTCAATTTTAAAGGACACTTGCATTTGATCAGTAAGCTGAAGTTAGTGCAGAATGCTGCAGCGCAATTGCTGACCGGAGTGAGACTCAGCGGCTCTGTGCTCAGAGAGCTGCACTGGTTTCTGATTTTCTACCAGGCCAAGTTCAAGGTGTTACTATTGGTATAAAGCCCTTAATATCTTGGGACTAGTTTACCTCCAAGATTGCTTCACCCCATAAATATATGCAACTGGTACTTGTCACGAGTGCCACATGATGCTTGTTCCTCATTTGTAAGAAATCAATCTTTTAGTGTGGCAGCACCCACTGCCTCTTGATATCAGGCAGGCACCTTTTGTGGGAATGTTCAGGGAGGCAGGAGAGGATATATTGCTTAATAATATCCTTCCTAACTTGCGCTAGCAAGTTCTACAGTATATCTTAGCAGAGTTTAAACATTCCCCTTTAAACACACAGCGGTTTACTTGTTGCAGGTTCATCTGAACCTCTCTATATAGGATTCCTGGTAAGATCCCTTCTTGTCCCTCTTAAAAAGAATATACATGACAATCTTATTAAAGTGAATATAAAAGTAGTTTAAAAGGTAAAGGTAAAGGACCCCTGACAGTTAAGTCCAGTCGCAAATGGTTCTGGGGTTGCGGCCTCATCTTGCTTTACAGGCCAAGGGAGCTGGCGTTTGTCCACAGACAGTTTTTCCAGGTTATGTGGCCAGCCGCTTCTGGCACAACGGAATACCGAAACCAGAGCAGCGCACGATGGAAATGCCGTTTATCTTCCCGATGGAGTGGTACCTATTTATCTACTTGCACTTTTGACGTGCTTTCAAGCTGCTAGGTTGGCAGGAGCTGGGACCGAGCAATGGGAGCTCACCCCATTGCGGGGATTCGAACCGCCGACCTTCTGATCGGCAAGCCCAAGAGGTTCAGTGGTTTAGACTACAGTGCCACCTGCGTCCCATTCATTCAGTTCACAGTTAGATCCCTGAAGGCAGACTTAGGTTGGTTTCACTCGTCTAAGCAGCCTGTCCACATCCTTGGAGGTAACAGAAGGTGAGGCAGGAGATGGGTTGGTTTTGCTTTCATTCCCCACATGCTTCCTTTTGTGAAAAGTATATATTCATCTATATCACTCGTCACCCACCACCACTTTATAGGTGAACTGGGGAAACCTGTGTTTTATGCACACTGAGTTGCTCTCTGTGCCTTGTTTGCCATAAGAATTAGAATTTCAGTTCTAAATTTGACTATTAAAACCAACAGTTTATTTACTCAACTCCTTCACAAAATGCTTAATGGATCCTTATAATGAAAACACATATCCTACAAATCCTTTAACTTTTCAAGTATGATTGGTAGACAAATTTGTATTGGCTCTTATGCTGGGTGAAGTTAGACTTGATCTAGCTAATGTTTAAAGATTGCTTGCAATTTTATTTTTTCCCTGTGTTTACTACAGCTGGTTTCTATTCCTTTCCTTTCTACAAAATTGGAGAGGAGAGATAATCCAAACCAGCTCAAACCATCTTTCAGTTCACAGTGCCAAATGCCAACTGCGCCTAAGATTTATTATTTGGAGCAAGGGAGTCTAATTGAAGTTATAACTCTTCCAATTAGTTTTGTGAACGAAGCATACTAAGAGTTCTGTGATATCTATCTATACCTGTATCTATAATGAAAGAAGCTTGCAATAGCAATACAGTGTCAGCAGTGCTATCAAATGTACATTTTTGACTGAGTGGTAACCCGACAGGTGACTGCAAGCACTCTACCTATTCCTAGAAACCTAGAATTGTAGTTTGGAACCCAACCCCTCCTCTTAATATTTTGCTTCACTCCCAGTCAGAAACCAAGGGAAACCAGCAATCTCCCTGTTCTACAAAGGACTGATTTACATGACCCATCCTAACCCCAACCCCATACAGGGGGCAATGAGCAACCATTGTCATAAGCCACCAACCACTTGGTCTTCCAGAGGAGTCTTCTACACCGTGATGAGGAAGGGACCTTCACAAGTGGCTGGGACAATGATCTCCATCTCTGTTAATTATATACAGGCAACCCAGACTTACACACATGCCACTTGTGTGCGACCATGTTTACACAGGTCCCTGTGAACTGGGAAAGAAAAGACTGGCCTTCCTTCACTCTGGACGGCTGCCCAAGCGAGGGAAGGTGGCCTTCAATCAACCAACAGGGCAAGGCAGAAGGCACCTTTTCCTCACCTCTGCTGCTCCACCGCATGCCTTTGCCTTAATCCTGGCTCCTCTCAGGCAGGCAGGACAGAACAGGCAGTGGCCCCCAGCAATTTCCAGGGTGTCTTCCCCCCTCCCTATTTAAGTGGGATGTTCCCGCTTTACACAATTTCACTTAGGAATGTGGGGGCCTGGAATATAACCCCCCATGTGAGGGATGCCTCTGATGCTGTAGAGGAAAGAGAAGACAAAAAGGAGACTGATATGCCAGAGAAGGAGACATTTAACAGCCTGATTTAATGTTTGTTTTCCAGGTTATAATTCATGTGCAGGTTTATTTAAAAAGGCAACAGTTTTGGGAAAATTACCGGTAGTGCTTTTTACTGTGAAAGTGAGACTATTATCACATACAGTACTTTGTTTTTGCAAGATTTGAACATTGTATCATTTTGATAGACAAGTAGAAGTCATTCATTAACAAATGAGGCAAAATGGCAATAGGGGGATTGCAGAGAGTAAGCATGTAAACCTCTGTCTTATTCTAATGCCTTGTCACACACCCCGGCCTGGCTGCCAGCCGCCCATCGCTGCCTCCTTGCCTCTGCACTTCCAGCTCTGTCCGTGGTGCTGTGGCTGCTGCTTCTGTCATTGCCCTGGCCATGTCTTCCTCTTCTCTCTCCTTGACCTTTCCAAAGGAGCCACAGCCACCTATGTGGTACCCTTTTATTGGGCAGAGGAGGAAGAGGATCTGGTGCCATGTATCTCCCATGGCATGGGGGCGGGGAGGCATGACAGGAGACCCACATCCAACAGCCTGGGCACACGGCATACCAGCTGCACAGATTCAACTCTACTAAGGCATCCTGTGGGTCACAAATATTGGCATAAGCCAAAGATCACCCCCTTTCCTACAAGAGTGCCACAGATGGATTTCAACATCAGATACAGTGTGAAATGCAATGCATTTGTGTCCCAGTTGCCTTAGTGTGCTTTTGACCGTGCTAAGCCAGGGAGCTGATCAGACCAGGGCCTTCACAGCGGTAGCATCCTGCCTCATGGAGGCTGTGCAGCCAAGACCGTCCCATCTTTCAGGAAATTTGTCCCCCTCTGAAGGGCTTTTGGCTGCTGGTGTTGCATTTTGAATAGAATACTATGGTGTTTGTCATATACTAAATTATTGACAGATATTAACCTTTTATTAATGCTTTTGTACTTTTATTCTCCTTTTAGGCCTCTGGTAGAATGTCACCTTTTAGAAATAAATGCTTAACTAATGAAACTTTGGGGGACCCTGCCTTAAAACTGCATAGAGGCGGCAACCATTTCGCACAGGGCCCTGTTTCCAGCCTCTCTATGCACCAGCAGAGCATGTGTCGTGCCCCCTGCTCCGTTCTGCCCCATTCTGCCTTCTTTGGGGTCCAAATCACGTGCTCATTGGCAATCACATGTCAGTTGGATGTGCCTATAATGGTCACCACCTGTATTTTAAAGCTGCACCACTAGATTTATAGTGTGAATTGAGGCAAGAATGAAAGACTCCTCTTGACTGTATGACCAGGAACAGTTATTGCAACTGCAATTTTCTCCCTGTTGCTGAATTTCTTTTCTTTCTTTCTTTTTTTGCCCTGTAGATTTTTTCAAAGGCATGAAACTTGTGAAGAAAACATTAGAGATTAAATTAAATGGTATTCAAAAACCTTCCAACTCCCAGTCTTTTATTATACTCAGAAATAATGGCAGGGAAGCATATGTTTGTGGAAGATAAGGTGCTGGTTCAAGGACTGCCGTATAAGGAATTAGTCAGAGTGATGCCCTCTACGTCTCATTAAGGACAATGTCTATAGGACATATTTTAGAGGCTCCCTTTCTCTTCCACCTCTTCAGTTGCTTCTGAGGTCAGCCGTGGCAGTTAGGCTGATTCATATGCTTTGTCTTCTTGCTGAAATTCCATCTAAATTCATTAAAAGAATATGCCTATGTTTCAAGGTCAAGAAGAGCAGTTCTGAGCTTTGCTCTTTGGCATTTGCAGTGCTGTGAGGCCACCAAGCCATGCCTTTCCCTTTGAAATATATGTCCATTCTTAGGTTTGTATCTGCAGACATTTCAGTTAATGAAATGACCTTCAGAGTCATCAGCTTCCCCAGAAATAGGCTTATTAACCACTAAACTTGGGAAACTTTTCCATCAAACTTGAAACTTTGAAAGGAACACCTGGCTGAACTTTTGTGCATATTCCTTGTGACTTTGAGTTTTGTTTTAAAGACAGCAAGTAACAAATTGAATCTGTGTTGCCAAATATAGGAATATTCTGCAACACTCTGGGGAATTACCACCCTAGAGACACTCCAGGTCCTGATGAGCTGCATCCAAGGCTCCTAACAGAACTCACGGATGTAATCTCAGAGCCTCTGTCTATAACCTCAAATTCTTGGAGAACAGGTGAGGTCCCTACAGACTGGAGGCAGGCAGATGTCCCCATCTTCAAAAAGGAGAGAGAGAGAAAGACCCAGATAACTACCAATGGGTCAGCTTGACATTGATATTAGGAAAGGTCTTAGAACAGATAATTAAAAGGTTAGTCTGTGAGCACTTAGAAAAGGATGCTGTGATTAATAAGAGCCAGCAAGACTCTTATTTCTCAAAAAGAAAAAAAGGGGGGGGGGAGTCGTGTCAGACATATCTAATTTCTTTCTTTTTTTAAGTGTTACAAGCTCAATGGATCAGGGGAATTCTGTGGACCCTGTGTTCTACAACATCTTTATAAATGATGGGTGAAAGAATAGAAGGGATGCCCCCCACTTTTTGTTTGTTATGCAGACTTTAACTTGGCAACTTGAATTTGTCAGTATGTGATTGAATCCCACCAGCAAAACAGAAAGTCTGGGAGCAGCCTTCATTTCCCTGCTACAGAACCATCTACTAATTATTGTGGGGGGAAATCTCAGAGCAACATAACTAGTCTGGAGGAAAAGAGAACAAATATTGTTGTGATTCCTTAAAGACAAATGATTGTATCCAACTAAGATAAGATTAGATAAGATAAATCTTTATTGTCATTGCCCCCTTGAGGGAACAACGAAATTACTCAATTGCTCTATCCACTCAGATAAGGCACTCTACATAAATTTAAAATAACTACAAAACACTAATTAAAACAGTACAATACGATAGAATATTACAAGTAAAATAAGATGACTTCAAAGTCCAGACTTTCCATTTAAGGCTAAAATTGCTCTAGAGAAGAAACTGTTATTGAGACGGCTCGTTCTCGCCTTCATTGTTCTGTATCTCCATCCCGATGGCAGGAGCTCGAAGAAATGGTGACCAGGATGCGATGGATCTCTTGATATGTCTAGTGCTTTTCTGTGGCACCTGGGGATAGAGATTTGTTCTAAGGTGGAGAGTGAGCAGCCAAAAATGCTCTCTGCTGTTTTAATAATTCTGCACAACCCCATCCTATCCTGGATAGTACAGCTTCCGTACCACACACATAAACCATAAGTGAGCACACTCTCAATGGCACAGTGATAGAAGGCAAGCAGCAGCTTTTGCGGAAGATGGTTTTTCCTTAGAATTCTCAAAAAGTACAGTCTCTGCTGCGCCTTCTTCACAAGCCCCCTTGTGTTGACACTCCAGGACAGATCCTCCTGTAACTCAATGCCCAGAAATCTGAATCTAATTATACTCACGGTAGTTCCATTGAAATTAATGGGCATAAATTAGTCATCTCCATTAATTTTAATGGGATTACTCCATGTAGAGTTGACACTGGATACACATAACCTCCAACATTCCTCAGATTAAGATGTACCTATTTTCATCTGAGAAATGTTGGAGGGTATGAGAAAGCTGGAGGGGATCCTAAGGCAAACATACATGGAAGCCAGAAATGTTGGACATTTTCTTTAATTTATTTCTGTTCAGTTAGATCTGTTTGACTCTTTTCTTCATAGATAGTTACCCTAGGAATTGAAAGGAGTAGGGGGAAGAATCAACTTAAAAGGTAGCTGAGTATTACCATATAGTGACATTCAAGACTAATTTGGGTTAATAAGCAGAAGTGAACAATTTCCTTCTGCAAAAGATAGTGGGCTCAATGTCCTGTGCTAATTTGAGAAACATCTGCAGCAAGCAATAAAAATGATTGTATTCAAGTGTAACAAGGTACAATTAAAACAAAGAACCTAGCCTGCAGCCCGTCCCAATAGCATGCTTATTCAAGGAAAATAAAACAATGAAAAGGAAAGAAATATGCACTTGTGTTTCATATAATTATAGAATAGAAAGTATAGCAGATATGCTTAATTGTTGCTTAAATTTAATAAGGAATTTACCTAGCCATTTGGCTGAGCTTAGCTCATTATAAAGAAAGGTTTTAATTAAAGCTAAAGGATGCTTTGCATTCTGGCAGAAGTTGTGGGCTTAATGCAGATTTTGAGATTCAATTTGGCCCTTCAGAGAGTAGCTGCAATCCTGTGTTTCAGTCCTGCAATCCATAGGCTTCAGTCCTATGGAGTTAGTCAGATAGTATGCATATTGGCTGAGAATGTATGAAGTGCAGCTGAGATATGTACATTCCCCAAAGCCTGTCTGAGATTATGCATACTGCCCAGAGAATGTACAAAATCCTGTTGAGAGACATACATTCCTCAAGGCCTCTTAGAGAGGATGTATGTCAGCCAGAAAAAGAGCAGTTCCCTCTTCATGGACAGGTTATGTGCATCTTCCCTACGAGGAGTGGGGAATGTGCAGAATGGCTGGTTCTTACGCACATTAGCCATTCAGCTCACACTGCCCCTTATACATACATCACTGAGTTACTTTTAGAAATTATTACAGTACTTAAAAGCCTATCTCAAGTCTCTGTGGACCACATTTTACTTAGTAATATCTATAACATGGTAAATCTGGAAACTCTGACACACAGACATTCTGTGCTCTTTCATAGGTTCTGTCTATCCAGCACATAGAATCATAGAATCATAGAGTTGGAAGAGACCACAATGGCCATCCAGTCCAACCCCCTGCCAAGCAGAAACACCATCAAAGCATTCTTGACAGATGGCTGTCAAGCCTCTGCTTAAAGACCTCCAAAGAAGGAGACTCCACCACACTCCTTGGCAGCAAATTCCACTGTCGAACAGCTCTTACTGTCAGGAACTTCTTCCTAATGTTTAGGTGGAATCTTCTTTCTTGTAGTTTGAATCCATTGCTCCGTGTCCGCTTCTCTGGAGCAGCAGAAAACAACCTTTCTCCCTCCTCTATATGACATCCTTTTATATATTTGAACATGGCTATCATATCACCCCTTAACCTTCTCTTCTATAGGCTAAACATACCCAGCTCCCTAAGCCGTTCCTCATAAGGCATCGTTTCCAAGCCTTTGACCATTTTGGTTGCCCTCTTCTGGACACGTTCCAGCTTGTCAGTATCCTTCTTGAACTGTGGTGCCCAGAATTTTGTTGTGTTGTGCTACTTTCCTAACTGGAAGGGACATTGGAAATTATCTGGTTCACCCCAGTGCTCAAGGCAAGCTGCAACTACAGCATCCCTGACAGGTGCCTGTCCAGCCTCAGCTGAAATATCTCTAGTAAAGAGAGCCCATCTCTTCTGAAGGCACTGAGATAATCACATCAAGATGGTGTGCGTGTCCATCATTGGGATTGTGCCTGCTGATCTGAGCAAAGACAATCTAGTGACATCATGTACCGCTGTGCCAAACCAATTTGTGTCAGTGCAGGACACTGAATTCCTCAGTGCATGGAGCTGATCTGAGCAGGGGAAACGGGGGTTGTCCTTTGCCCCATTCTACTTCTCCTTGATTAGTGCTCAGCAGACCTGACTCATCCATGTGGTGGAGGGAAGCTGCCAAGCTGGTGCCCTGCCACTCGCTTCAGAAGCCAGCACCAATTCCCCATGAAGTCTCACCAATGGGTGAGATCTCACTGGAAATTGACAGCAGTGCTTCTCTGAACAAACACAAAATGTTGCAAAATGTAACAATCTACAAAAATGTAAATGCAACACGCTGGCTAATAACTATTAGTGAACATATAATCGGTTATAGTTCAACTAGTTGTAAGCATCAGCAGCATGCTTACCCTCCAAGTGCCCCAATTTTCCAGGGACAGTCCTGGAATTACGACAGCCATCCCGGCTTCTGATTTGATCCTGAAATGTCCCCATTTCTTCTACCAGTGCCGCCAGTGCCAAGCTTGGGGGGGGGGGAGGATGGGCTGGTGCTTGTTCTGAGTGGGGGTTGCAGCTATGGCTGCGAAGGAGCATCTCGTTGCCTCTCTAGGGCCTCTCCAGGCTTCTTCCCTTGGGCAGCTGGTAGTGGCTGCTGGAGAACGGATGAGGAAGAGGAGAGACTGTGGCCACTGAGGCCCATTGAGGGGGGGTGCTGTGTCCCGTTGGTGTAGTTGTGGTGGCACTTATCCTTCTTCTAATAGGAAGTGCTCTGCGGAGGGAGACAACAAAAACTGCAGGGTCAAGGAAAGTCAGGGTGGGGAGTGAGAAATGTCCCGATTTGGGAGGGTATGGAGCATGCACTCGCAAAGCAGACTGTAGAGTCCTTTCAAAATAGAGATTCCTCCCCTGAATTGCTGTCTGGCAACATTACCTGGCCCTCACCCATCAGTTTAACTGTCATTCTGTGTGTACTTTTTAACAAATGCAGAAGCCAGATGAAATTTTAAGAGCTAGAACAGCAATGATCACAGCAGTTCCAAAGGCTAAAATAATTTGCCATATAATGCAAATAATGCTTCCTTTTCTAAAATAGCGGTTCAACTGGTTATATTTAAATAAAGCAACGGTGGGAAACGCATCAAGCAAAATTCAAAGTGAAGTGAAAACTCATTTTCATTTCCCAATAAAGCCAATGAATTCTGTGAATAAATCAGGGAAGCAGACAAGGCATGTACACTTTGAAGAACTGCTGCTTGTTCAGATACTTGAAACATTATCTGGCATTTAGGAATTGGAGACAACATAATATTCCCCCTCCCTCCCTTTGATAGACTGCACAGTATTTGTGTCCTGAATGGTTTCGATGAGGAAGTAAAGAGGGATGGGTGGTTTTTAAAATGTGGGCGGTGTTTTGACAATTGCCCCACACAATTCCTATGGATTTTACTTAAAGGGAACTGCAGGTTAAAGTTGGAGGGACGACGCAGTCAGTCCCAAGGTGCAGCCCTGCCCTGCCACCCTGACTGGCCATTGGCTGGGCGATGGGGACAAGATGCCTAGTGTGTCCCCCATACTAATAAAAAGCCCTTTGCACTTCCTCTGCAGGGGAGAGGAGGTCAACCAATGGGACCCTGACTACGGGGCACTGGTGAAACTGCCCTGGTGGGAGCAGCAGGAAAGGGGCAGGACCCCTCCCAGTCTCCTCGAGGGTGGTGTCCATGGTGGCCTCTAGGCCCAGGAAGAGAAACCCAGGGAACCTCTCCTCCCGTCAACAGCACCGCTGTGTGATTCTTCCTCTAAGGCAGAATCCTTTTTATGTTTTTGGTCACTAAGGATTGTTTTGTACGTGCAAACCTGTTGTACAATGTATGCTCTGAAATCATCTGGTCTGTTATGCCTAATAAAGGTTATTGAATTGAATTGAGTTTTTGAATCTATGAAGATAATTCTGTACCAAGCTCCACCAAATATGGTCAGAGAGTTTACAGAAATAAGGTAACTTTTTAAAAAATGTTAAAAATCATAATGAACACAAATATTAAAATAATTCAAATAAGTAATATAAATAATGAAAATGAGTTAGCTCGATCAGCCTTTAAAAGCCCAGCAAAAAATGTGGGTTTTTACCTGTCTCAAAGAATATAAAATTGGAGCAAGTTGTACTGCAGGTGGAAGGTCATTCCAAAGACATGAAGTCACCACCAAAAAGTAAAGGTCACCACCAGCAAAGTAACTGGATAAGGCTTTTCCCCTTTTGTTTGGTCACCATACTTACCTGTGCCTCTGTCTGTCCTGAAACACCAAACAGAGCAGGAGCATCTCTTCTGCAGCTCCCAGGCCCCACCCTCTCAAGGGTTGTAAAATATGCTTCCTTCTTCCTTTGGATGATAGCATTTGTGCAGTGCTAAATAAGAATGAGGTGAGGGAACTACATCACCATCCCTGAGGGGTTTGTGCTGCTTTTAAATTTCCTTCTTAATTTGTCATCATCCAACCAAATGCTAACCTTCTTGGCTCCTGGTTCTCCAGGCAGGCTTCAAAGAAGGAAAAAGGTTGAAATGCTGTAATTATCTGGACATAGCAATCAAGAACCGCTCCCATATCATTCAAAATGTTCTAAGCATTTCTTGATGCATGCAGATATTCAGAGTGCCATAAGCACTCTTTGAAATTGTGTGAATTCAATTAACATGCACACGTTTGGTGCTGTAAACAGCAGCTGGGGGGAGCAGCCTTGGGATTGTGGAGCAGGGGGGGTACCTTTTTCTGCTTGCCATAAGCCAATTTTTATGTACCTGTATTCTCTTGTGATTTTCTCACCCTAAATGGGGTTTCTTGGGTGAAAGCCACACATTACTGGTGGTCAGCATGCCTGACAATTTTACTTGGGTCTACCTCTTATATCAAGGGACCCAGGTGGCGCTGTGGGTTAAACCACAGAGCCTAGGGCTTGCTGATCAGAAGGTCGGCGGTTTGAATCCCCACGACGGGGTGAGCTCCTGTTGCTCGGTCCCTGCTCCTGCCCACCTAGCAGTTCAAAAGCACGTCAAAGTGCAAGTAGATAAATAGGAACCGCCCTGGCAGGAAGGTAAACGGCATTTCCATGCGCTACTCTGGTTCGCCAGAAGCGGCTTAGTCATGCTGGCCACATGACCCGGAAGCTGTACGCTGGCTCTCGGCCAATAAAGCGAGATGAGCGCCGCAACCCCAGAGTCGGACACGACTGGACCTAATGGTCAGGGGTCCCTTTACCTTTTACCTCTTTTATCCACCAACTCCATTTGTCAACCCCTGGCTCATAACTATTTGTAAGTTTGGGAAAGGAAGGCGAAATGGGTAGATGAGCAGAATGTTGGGGAGCCATTATGAATTGCGATGAAATGGTTCAGCTCATAATGGCTCAGGGATGTTTCCAAAACTCCTTGTCATCTCTGTCTGAAATCTAAGTGTGTGATGTTGGCCACGGGTTCTGGCTGACCTACAAGGCTGGTTTGGATGGATGACAATTCCCAAAGTTTAGATTCGCTATGCAGACACACAGCAGAGAAGCTCAGCTGTTGGGCAAGAGTAATCACTGTCCGCAGTGGACAATCATGTTTCCTGCCTATGGCACCTCTGACTTGTGCTAGTTCATGCTCCACTTTCATAGCTCTTCTGAGCAAAATTGCCTTTTACAGTCCCATGTGGTACACGTGAGGCTGTGGAGGGAGGCCCTGCTATTTTGAAAATATGACAAGCATTATCTTGGATCCTTTGTTATGAAAGAGAAAGCCTTCTGTAGAATCTATTACGCAGAATGCGGACTGTAAACATACGCTGCAATTTAATCATTATCTGGCTTTCTGCTGTGTTATCTTCTATTACATCTGCTGAAAATGGCAAAGGAATTGCAAGCAATTATTGGAGCCAATTAAATAATTTTCATTCTTATTTGCTTTTTCCACCCAGGCGAAGAACTCTGATAAACAGGTCCGATCGTGTGTGTGTGTGTGTGTGTGTGTGAATAATCTGTCCTCTTTTTCTACGTGGAAAACATTACATGGAAGGGGTTGAAGGAACAGAACCAGGAGCACATACACAAGCCTGGCAAACTTCGTCATGGCCACGTTATGCAGGCTGGCTGGACAATTATGGGTTGGCCTGGTCTAGCTTCAGACCACAGGTCCCTCTGGTGGTTAGTGTGTTAGTAGGACCTGGAAGAGACCAGGGTTCAAATCCCCACTCAGCCATGAGGCCAACTGGGTGATCTTGGGCCAGTCACTACCTCTCAGCCTAACCTACTTCACAGGGTTGTTGTAAAGATAAAAAGGAGCTGCCAAGTTCCTTGGAGGAAAGGTGGGGTATCTTTACAAGTATTGACACTGCCCAGAAATGGAGTGAAGCTATGTAAATACATTTATGGTTGAAATAGAAATTGCCAAGGTATAAAGAATTCACCTTGCTGCAGGGTGAAAAGTAGTCTTATCTGAGCTTTGCAACCACACCATATAGAACAGCATAAAACATGCTGTGCTGTTTCTAATATTTTCCCATACAGTCTGGTACTGGATGAAGGAACAGAATCTGTCCCTTCAAGACTGGCTGCAAAGCACTAATTCTAATTTATTGGCACCGTAATACCTGCAATAATCAAAATACATAGAATTTGCATTTTCTGGATGGTTTAAAAACATCCTGCAATTAATCATTACCAATTAATGTTTGTTTTTTAATAAATTGCTGCAAATCATGAATTATTTTTTTTTGCATCTTTCCTTTTCCTTTTCCTGTGTCAGACAAAGGGGAAAAAGTTAGATTGTAACATAGATTCTATTCTTTATTGTCAATTAGAAGTTTTGGTGAGGATTTATAAGTCAACCTAAAAGTGCTGCTCATTTTCAAACACGCAGAACAGGCAAGCAAATTCACACATTGCATTGTTTGTGCTTAGACAAGATTCCAATCTGATGTATAGTTGAGTTGCCCTCTGTCAGAAACAAAATGTGCAACTTCCAGTGTATACCGAACCATTCAAACAAAAACTGTTTAATCTTTCCTTTCCCTGCTTGCATTTGATTCTTAAACATTGAAAGAAGAATCTCTCTACAGTATGAAAAAGCATCAGCGCATATAATGGTCTGGACTTGTCTGAGATAAGTGCTCACAGCCGCTCTGTGAAGAATGACTTGCCCAAGTGGTTCAATTCCAGTTGGTACTGCAGATGCTCAAAACTTAGGCGATGACGTAAAGCTGCTTGCCGAACCTGCAGGACATGGAAAAACAGTTAGCGACTCCTCCTTTGCTCTTTCTTTTCTATTTCAACAAGGGCTGCACTCAGTATTACTGCTTGCTACTATGGACGCCAATAATGAGCTCCATCCAAGGAGCTGAGGTAGGCTCCACTTGCATCAGGTACAATCTGGGTGACCTGGTGTGGACAAGACTTCCACGGCCCTTTTACATTCATTCTTCCTCTTGCAACAACTTTCTTAACTCCTTCCTTTCCGTTCCCAGTTTATTTATTCATTCATTGAGATAATAATAAATATTGACCGTTTATCTTACTTTCTAATATTCCATTTCCCTTCAGAGGAGGGAGATCTTCCTTCCCCCTCTGAATGCTTCTCAATCACCTTTATTTATTTGTGGGGGGTTTTAATAAACAATTTTTATTAAAGATTTTCTTAGTTTACAAAAGTACGTGCATTGTCTCTTTTTTCAGGTCATAAAGTCTTTTGTACAAATCAGTTCCGTTTTATATGAGACAATAGTGTTGTGTACAGTATAAGGTCGGATCTAGCATGCAAGTGAGGAGCTTGTGCTGGCATTGTTACGAAGAAACAAACACTGAAAGGAGTGTTCACAAAACTAATGAGCAGGATAGCGCCTGCACAAGGATAGCGCCTTGTAACTTGGATTCTGCAGGGA
The DNA here is from genome assembly GCA_034641385.1 of Darevskia mixta. Classification (NCBI taxonomy): domain Eukaryota; kingdom Metazoa; phylum Chordata; class Lepidosauria; order Squamata; family Lacertidae; genus Darevskia; species Darevskia mixta. The sequence goes on along the minus strand of JAWWNH010000169.1, from coordinate 1,146,150 downwards.
CTAGAGACTTAATTACTGCATCGTGTCCCTGTTCTGAAAGCAAGTTACCAGTGAAATGCAAAGCATTCCTCTCTTCCAAGCTTTCGCCCTGATGCCCTTATGGTATGAGCAAGGCCTTCACTATATTGCTAACATTATTTATCACATGCAATTGTACATGTCTGAAGGTTGTTTTCTCCCCATGAAAAGCAGGAATCAAGCCTCAGAAAACAAGCGGTCCTCTTGTTTGGACTGAGGATTTCCTCCTTGCTGCACCTGCCTAAAAACTGAAAAGGGGGGGTAGTCTTCAAACTTTACCATCTTCAGTTGTTTATCCGCATGGTACACCTCCTCTTTCATTTCTGCCTGCTCCCTCTTTCTGGCCCTTTCCAGACACCTGTCTTCTTGTTTTGCCAGCTCCAGGGCCATCGCCTTGCCGCGCTCCCAGCTGCAGAAGCAGAGGCAGGACAAGTTGTGTGAGCAGCACAAATCAGCCATTGCTGTTGCATTAATTGCAGAACGAAGACATCTCCAAACTTCTTTTTAAGGGCCAAGCTACATGCAGTACTGCATTTTAAGCAGGGCTTTTTTCTGGCGGTATGCAACAGTACGTACCACCACCCTAAGGGGGGCGGGGGCAAGAGGACTCTTGGACCCCCGTCAGAGCATCATGCCTTCTTCCCACAGCCCGAGAAGCATTTGCCCATCTTAGGGAAGGAGGTGTGATGCTCTGACAAGATCCTGGAGCCCTGCTGCTTCCTTTCCAAAAACGGGCGGGCAAGGCCTCTTCACCTGACTCCTGACTTGTCCCTAAGTGCAAATCATGGTTTGTGGCATAAAAGAAACTACGGTTAGTGAAACATGGAAGCATGTTTTGGAGCTGACCAGATTTTTTTTCTTTGAAACTGTGATTCCTGGTTCTAATGTAACAACATGGCAAGAATCATGGGAAACGAACCTTTGGTGAAAGGGAGGGTGGGGTGCGAGAGGGAGAAGTTTGCAGGCCTGTGGCTTTGTGCAGCTTCCTTGTGCATGGCTTAGTGTTGCGTGTTAATGCTGCCAGAGGTTTTTAAAGGGGGCGGGACTAACCCCACATACATCCCTCCAGCATATGTGCAAATAAACATGCGTAGATGTGTGAGCCCTATTCCTGCAATCCTCAAACCAGGAACCACTGTAGGAATGAACCATATGACAAAATGCAGAAAGGGGAGCATGAAATGAACAAAGATTTTAGTAGAATGGTTTGGCTTCAACGTGATTTTTATGTTTTGTTGTATTTTAACGTGTTGTTTTGGGGAGAAATGTATTGGTATTATTGTGAGCTTCTGTAGTATTATTACCCATAAAGGATGATATAGAAATGTTTCACATAAACACACAATTATGTGATTTTATTGGCCCTTTAGTTCATAGCTAAATGCAATGTAGTGAGTACCCATAGGAATTACACAGATGCTGGTTATGCTTTGCCATCCAGAGCAAAGGAATGGCTCTTATCTGCCGGCCACAGCCAACATCTGATGTGGCTTTCAGACCCAGCACAGAGACTGGCTTTAATCAGGCCGTTGGGTCTGGAAGGTTTTGGTGTTTATCATCAATTTGTGAGTTTTTGCCTAGCTGCATTTTCAGCTGGGTGTCAAAAGCTTTGCCACCCTGGAGGCAGCCTGTGTCATTGTTTCTTTACTGAAAAAAGGCTTTTAGCCACTAAAGTCCACAGTTAGAAAACAGGATTTCAAAATCCATTTACCTTTGGAGCAATTTAGCATATGCTTGAGCTTTTGCTAACATCTGAAATGCAATGAAAGAGGGTTAGTGCAAAGCAAAAGCAGGGCTGAAACTAGGCTTTCTGTCACCCGAGGTGAAGACCTGCTCTCCCTCCCTCCCTCTCTCTCTCTCTCTCTCTCTCTCTCTCACACACACACACACACACACACACACACACACACACACACACAGAGAGAGAGAGAGAGAGAGAGAGAGAGAGAGAGAGAGAGAGAGGTGCATTTTGCCGGCTGCTGAACCATTGCAACTAAAGATTTTAAAGTGGATTGGCTGCATTTTCCTTCCAAATTACAGGAAGGGATAAATACAAAGTGCTTTGTATGTCAGCATCACATTTCTTTCATTGCAGGTATTTTATTTTCAGTATAAAGAGGACTCCATTTTTGTAGCTGATTGTATGCATCAGTGCCCTCTTTATGTATTCACATGCTGTAAACATGTATGTTGTCCTCTAGAGCCAAACACACACACACAGAGAGAGAGAGAGAGAGAGAACACATAAGCAAGGAATACTCCAAAGTGCTTATCTTGTGAACTTGACATTTAAATTGTTTAAGCATGAGAAAAGCTTCTGTTCTCCCAAAGGGACAGGAGGTGGTGTTCTGATCTCTTCACCATTTTTAATTGATCTCTGAGACATTGAGGCAAACAAAAGAAGAAAGCAACAAAACTTCCATTTTTCAACTTTGCTTGGAGTTCAACCATCTCCAGGATTTCTCTTTTGCACACAGTTCCAAAAACAGACAGGAGGAAAGGTTTTCCTGCTTCCCTTTGCAAATTAGCATCCCTCTGATGCTCAGCAGCTCAAGATCCACACTACCAAAGACTCTGTGGTGCCAAATGTCATGGGCCAGGAGTCGGCTTCACCTGCTGAGCAGCAGCCTGAAGGAGCAGAAGGCAGAGTGACTCCACTCTGGTCAGCCTTCTTGTTCCTGATGTGAACCAGCTGGCTCCAGCTTTCTTAAGCAGGGTTTCCAGCCTCAGTCAGTTGCTGGAAACATTCGTCGTTCTTGGCCAGACCTTGCTGCTTCTTGCTTCTCTTGACCTTGGACCATCAGCCTTCTTGACCCCCGGATCGCCTGACTACGTGAACTGAGATGCCCCTGACCTCAGGACTGGAGTGAACCTTGTATATGGAGTCCACCTCCAGGCAAGTACCCCCCTGAGACTTGGCTGGTTGGCTGGCCTCTCCCGCCACTGAGCTCTGCTGAGGCTGAGCAGCACAGGACTATGACACTGAAGGACACTTTTGGACTCTGGAGCTGCAAGGAGGGGCTGCGGTTGGAGTGGCTCCCCTCCAGAGACTTCACCTGGGGCTGAGACCCCAGCTAGCCCCCCGATAGCTATGGCCCTGGCAAAAGTTCAAGCTTGTACCCTGTTCATAATGGGAGAAACAGAAGCACTTTCTCATGCCACCCAAGGGGCACTGGCAGCCGGCTGTTTGTTGGCATTTGCAAACGTAATGCAGGAGATATGCAAAGCACATGGGGAGCCAGTGCTCTGGAGAATCTCCTCCCGTGATGAGAAATGTTTTCCTAGATCTCCACTATCCTGTGTTCGCTATTGCTTGTGGGAATGTAGTCCAATATGTCTCACCACAGGGTCAGTCAACTGGCTAACTAGCTACTCTTATCATATCATTAGACGTTGACAGGGTTTGGCACAGGAGACCATCGTCATATTGGTGCTAAACAGATAAACAGCTCTTATCAGTGGCTGGATGGGAGATATCCTGCAAAGACATTTATGCCAGCTTGGGTACAATGATGGGGGGAAGGTGAAATATAAATGTAAGAAGATAAAGTGTGGGCCGCACATGGTCCGTAGCTGCCCACAGCTGACAAAACAGTTGGCAAAGGCAAGTGTGAGGAAAATCAGGTTCTGATCAGGCAAAAATTCTATAACTATTTTGAAGAATGTTAAAGGAAGGTTCTCAGGAGAAACTTTCAGACATCCCAGAGTTGCTATTGAATTCTAGATGAAGCGAAATCCATGATGCATTTTGAGAGTGAAAGGCCACATTCCAATACACACTGACATGGGTGAAAATTTCATTTAATTCACTGGGATAAGTTACTTTTGAGTTGACATGTCTAGGATTGCACATATTTGTGGGGATTTCAAATGAAGTTGTTTCAATATTGTTTGTTAAAGGGGGGGGGGGCATTTTATTTGTAATTTAAAAAATTCCAGTCATGTTTTAGACACATCTAATATCCACGAACCATCAAACTTAGCTCAGTTTTTAACCTGGCATTTCTCAATAACTCAGGGCAGTTAATAACTAACTATTTTAAAAATATGTGCAATAAAGACAAAATACACAATTATATTAAAATCTGCTTAATCCTGACAGCTGAATTAAAAGGCCAAAGAGGAAAGTTTTTACAGTTTTCCCATGAAGCATTCAGCCTTGGACTTAGATGGAACTTATTAATCTGTGGAACTTACTGCCACAGGTCCGTGTGTCACACTCGCATTAACCGGCAGCAATGTTCTGTTGCAATATCAGCCTGAAAGTTGAGGAGGGCTCTCCTGTACATATTCTAGAAGCCTCGCCCTGTATTTCTGGCCACGGCCCAAGGTCCTACCTCTTCCTCTTTCAGGAGCTGCTCGCGTGTGACGATGTTGCTGTTTGTGCCCGTCTTCTCCTTGGCGGATGCCATGCTGCTGTGGGAGCCGGGCAAGTGGGGAGCCCCGCTCTATATGCTCTCTCTCTCTCTACTAGCCGGATGCCGTTTGCATCCGTGGTTGCCATGGGAGCAGACCATGCTTCCAGAACTGCCAGGCCAACACAAAGGTCCCGCATGGCAGCTGCCGGTTGCCTAGGAGAGGAGAGGGAGGCCCTGCCTCTTGCATGCTGAGCTAACCCTAAAGGCCATTTCCGCAGTTCCCTTTGTCTCTCTCCTCTCTCAACTATTCTCCAAGTGCACATTCACAGACTCCAAAGCAAATAAATTCTCCCTGGAGAGAAAAACACCAGAAATGTAGTTACAGGTAGGTAGACGTGTTGGTCTGCCATAGTCAAAACAAAATAAATAATAATAAAAATTTCTTCCAGTAGCACCTTAGAGACCAACTAAGTTTGTTCTTGGTATGAGCTTTCATGTGCATGCACACTACTTCAGATACCTACAAGACTACAAGAAATGTAGTCTTAAAAAAAACCCAACTTATTATATTTTGATCATTTTTTTCCTTCCCTGCATTTTCCCGCTGGCATCCCGTCGCTCCCATGAAGTTACCCCGCCTCCTCTGTCGTTCTGCGTTGAGTTTCATGTGGCATTAAAGGACCTCACAGTGGATGGTGGCGCGAGGGTGGGGGGAAAGGGTGGGCAACTGTGTGCCCCCCCCTCCGACAAATTGCTTGCCCTGGTTCGATCATGTGGAAATGCACATCAAACTAGAAAAACAGTTACAGTCCTGCCTAATTTGTGCCATTGATTTCAGTAGGCCTACTCTAAGCATGGTAAAGTGTGCATCCAACTTACTGAGAGAACGAATGAAATAAAATTCGAAAGCAATTTTCAAATCAGAAATTACATAAAAATGGCAAGTAGGAGCAGTCTCAAACCACAGGAAGTACCTTCAACCCAAAGAGTGTTTGAGATGTAAATGAACAATTACCAAGTGCTTTCAGTCTCTTCATAAAAGCTGTTATGTGGACCACAGAGTGCTCAAGTTATAGCGCCGTTTTAGATTAAAATGAAAGTTGTTCCTATTATGATATATTTATTAGGCTGTATTTTATTTTTTGCAGGCAAGTCATTTGTCTTTCCCCAAATACGTTTTTAAGGATAGCAAATCCTTAAAAATTATATATCCTTGAGGGTTTAATTTCATTTGTTTTGATACAGAGGAAATCCAGTATAGCTTTTTATTATTTAGAGTTGGAAATGTCTATTGAAGAGCAAAGGTTAATTTGGAATCCTTTCTTAGGAGCCTGGCATGGGCAAGGAGGGGCTCTGGAATGGGGCCAGACCCAGCACTCTAATGCCCAACAGACAAATAGTGATGGGGGGATTCTCTACTAGGTAGGGTTGCCAACTTTGGTCAAGCAGGACAAAATACAGGATAGGTCAGGCAAGGACAGGTTGGGGGTTGGGACTGGGGGGCACACACACTCTCATGACACCAAATCTTCCCCCCTCTTAGAAGGGCAGGGCCAGGGGTAGACAGCTGGCTCCCCATGCTGGCAAGAGACGAGCAGGGAGGAGGAGAGGTCAGGTTGGGGTGGCGGAGGGGGCCAAGTTGCGTCAACTGTGTGCCATGCTTGACTGGCAGGCGGCGGCTGAGAAGGAGCACCAGTGAGAGGGAAGGAAGGGAGGGGCGAGGGAGAGATGGTTGCTCCTTCCCCTTTCTCTCTATTGTCACTTGGGCTGGGCTGGGCTTCTCCTCAGCCACACCAACAGTGATGCAGCCACCATTATGGGCCAGTGGAGCTCAAATACGGGGGACAAGGCCTCCTGTTTGAAGTCCAAAAGGGACAGGGGGCACTTTTGTCCAAAAATGGGGCAATCCCATTTTTCTAGGGTTGGGTGACAACCTCCTACTAGGAAGGGCTCCTTTGCAGGCCCTCTGGATAGGAGCTGTGCTACTGCCCATTTCAGTGGGGCACCTGCAGGGAAGCCCCATCTCCATTTGGTATAGATCAGCCAGCACTGTCTCCAGTCCAAGTCCGTAAGAGCAGGCCTCCTTAGAGCGGGTGAAGCTGGTTCTTCGCCTCTTTTTCCTGGAGTGCACTGAACCAAAGTGTTTTAGTTGTTTGTAAACTATTGATTAGTGGACAAGAGGCTAATAAAAATATGAGGCCATGGAACATGCTGTTCTTTTGCAGCACTTTCTGCTTTATTTCATAAAACCACAAGGGGTTCCATTACATAAATAAACGTCTCATCATCCGTGGCCATCGTCATTGTCCTGCTTTTACAGCAAGGTGCAACACTGTGGAGTTTGCCAGAATAGATTTTTAATAGAGATCACTGAGCTTCTGGCTTGTTTGCAATTCGAGTTAAAAGCCATGCTTGCGGTTACAGGCAATTACACCACAAAGACAATGCCCACACTTTATCATATTTCTTTTTTGAAAAGCCCCTTATTACCTTTCCCCCCCCCCCACACACACACATATGATTTTTACTGAGATGTGCTTTGGCAAAGGAATGAAAATGTATCTTATGAGCTGTACATGCAAATGCTTTCCCTGAACTTTCTGTTGAATATAACAGCAACCCTTATTTTGTCTGTTTACTTATATACAGGTTTTCTTCAGCTCTCGTTCCAAGGCTGCATGCAGCTTATCCATGTCGATGATCAGCTGGTGGATTTGCATGCAGTAGAACAAGGAAGGCTGGGAAGTTTCGCCAATGTCAGCATTGATATGTGCGCCATTATTGATCGGTAAGTTTAGAGCATGGAGTGATGTGGTGGATGACGCAGCGTGAAATGGATGTGGCAGGAGACAGGAGTGAATTACTTTGGAAACTCCAAGGCTGTTTTTCTGCATTTAACTTTTGCTGTGTTTCAACAACCATCAGAAGACCTCTCCTCTTTAGCAGTAACTCCTAAAGGGTGGGTGTGATTGTGAGATGGGATTCCTGTGAATCATACAGTTGGAAGAGACCCCAAGGGTCATCAAGTCTGCACCCATCCCTTCAGGGATCTGTGTGTGTGTGTGTGTGTGTGTGTGCGTGCGTGCGCGTTAGTGGGACCTGACATTGTTATGACAGGAGCTTTCTCTTGGGCTCAGTAAGTCATGCATTCCCACCTTTTTTCTGGCTGCGGCTCAAGCGCCCTCACTCCAGGGGGGACTTGGGAGGCTGTGGGGTGTGGGCTCTGAAACCTCCTCCTATTTCACCCAGCACAGACCAAGACTTCATTGTGAGGCCTGACATTGTTGTGACAAGAGCAGTCTCTTTCACTCCATCAGCCACTCATTTGAACCTTTGTTGGCTGTTCTATATTTGCACATGTGGATTTATTGAATAAATAATTCCACCTTTGCAGCTGAGCTCAAGTCTCTCAAAAGGCAGAGATGAGCAATTCTTCAAGGCTTACTCTTTTTCTCCAAATGAACAGATGAACTGGCTAGTATTGGCATACAAGATTAAAATACAGAGTATCTGCTTTTGAAAAGGATTAGAATCTGTTTTCCTTGTTCAGTATACATCCTTAGCACAAGAAGCAATTTTGTCCCCCAGGTGGATTTGCTGCAACTTGAGGTCTAGTCTGCTGTGAAAGAGCAGTCCGTTGGAATGGAGCTATTATATGATCATCCCTGAGAGAGCCCGGTTCCTGTGTGAGCTATAATAGGTGCTGTTTTCCCCTCATAAAAGCAGAGCTTTCATTCACTAACATTTTCATTGTTAACATAAGAGTAGGGAATACATTTTAAAATTGTGCACCATCGTCATTACCCCTATGAAGGGAGCCATGGACTTCAAGCTACCGGTACTTGGGGAAGCCTGAGAGAAAAACAAGCCACAGCCAATCTGCTCTAGGCTAGAAGGTGATCTCTGTGTTTTATGTTAAGCAACATTCCTTGGTGAAATGTTGAAGTTTTTGCTTAGGCAAAACATCCGAGGAATTCTGAGTGCTTTGATGAATGCATTTTTTCAGCAGGGGTCTTCACATGCCCTCCCGGGTTGTGTTGTGGGGGTGGGAAGGCGTTGTAAGCCAGCTTCCCAATTCATGGCTGCAGTTAGAGGGGACCCTGGTCACCGTGAAGAATTGAGAAGACAGATATGCTGTGGGAGGAAAAATAACTTCCGAAGTCACAGGTGTTTCTGATTATGCAGAGAGAAATCCTGTTTTCCTTCCACGTCTGCAACATCTATAAGTCGACTCACCCGAAGCCTCAGAGTTGCCAGAGCAATCGGTGTGCTGCCTGGCAAGTGACAGCACAGATCCCGGTACATCTTTCCTTATCGTTGACAAACTGGGTTTGTTGTTGTAGTCCAGATGGCACAGTTGTACATTAGGATTGTCACACAGCACATTGCACAGGAATTATTATTCACAACCAATTTATCCCAGAAGCCTGCAGAAACTGGTTGGCTGCACTTGGTTTCCTCAAAGCAGCATGTGCATGGATTTACATCACTGGGATAGCATGACATGATGCTAGAAAGGATTTTGAAACCTCCCATCCAATATGTTATTATAGATTATGTTTAACATATGTCAATTTTAATGAAAATCTGACAGTGTGGTTTAAAGACATGCTAAATACCAGAGATGTACAAATAGAATGAAGCTGCACTGAGTCATAACTGTTCCTGAAACTGTTTGCTGGTGGTGGGCAGAAGCTTTTGATTTCATCCTTATCACCAGGGGTGTAGGAAGTGGGGGGCGGGGGCGGTCCGCCCCGCCCCAGGTTCCATCATGGAGGGGGGTGACAAATTATCAAGGAACAATTACTGCCCTACTAGGGCGGTTCATAAAAAAAGTTTGGTTTTTTTTTAAAAAAAATGCCTGCTCCAAAGGTCTTATCTTACTACACTAGGGATTATATAACTATATATGAAATTTCATGCATATCGGTTAATATCTTGACCCTCCTCCACGAAAATAGCTGTTTACTTGGCCATTTTCCTATGTCGTGAAGGCTGAAATTTCAATTCAGTGGAGCACTTACTTTCCCAACCCTAACCCTGCAGAAAGCCATCTAATTAGACTTTAATTTGATTTTGACATGTTTTTAGGAGGTAATTTAATTATTATTTGATTTTATACCAATGTTTTGTATCTGATGATAGCCTCCCTGAGCGCGACTTTGGCCGGGGAGGGCAGGATAGAAATAAAAGTTGTTTATTATTATTATTATTATTATTATTATTATTATTACTTATTATTACTTATTATTATTCATTTGTAAGAAAATATGAAATAACGTAAAACCATTTTTACAGGCAAAAAAATAAAATTAAAAAATAATCAATGTGGGGGGGGGGGATGACAAGAAATTTTCAGCATCGGGTACCACCTGACCTTCCTATGCCTCTGCTCATCAGAAAGAGATATTGGCGTGTCCCGCAATTTCTCTGTTTCATGAATGCAGCAGGCAGGGTAAGTCAGGCTCTGTTTTTTCTGGGATATTACCTGTAGATACTGCACTGTATACCGCTGGGCACAGGAGTCAAGCATTTGACTGACACGGCTACGCAAGCATTGCATTTCCTGGGCTGCCTCATTGCTAGTCAGAAAAGGAATCCAGTAAAAGAAGCTATGGAAATATAGTGCCCTGGAGACTGAGCTCTGGACCAGGAAGTATCGTCTATAAAATCATTTGCCTTTGGCAAGCTGGCCTTTCTCAGCCAGAGTCTCTAAAGTGATGCACATATAATAGAAGAATACAGAATAGTTGTTCATTATATTTGAGGTAATAAATGTGCATTGTTTTGGAAATTATAAAAAGCTATTTTTAAGCTATGTGTTATAAGAAAACCATGCTCAATGCATTCCAAGCTACATGCTGCTTAGCATGCTGAGGCGCTGGGATCCCCGAGGAGTCGGGTACGGTGCGGGTCTAGCTGTTGGACTCCCTTCAGCAGCTTTTTCAAACTAATGATAGTATTATTATCTAAGGATTCGTCAGGGCTGGAGTCAGAAGCAAGATAGTAGCAAACACAGATAACAAACTAGTCCTGTGCTGAACCCTCTCCTCCAATTTCTCATTGGTTTTCTTCTGCCACAAAAGAGGCTTCTATTTTCCTTCCTTGGCCAAAGGGTCTTTTAGTACTTCTTTAAAATCTCAGTATGTGTCTGGCTGAACTGGGGGTGATGTGAGGGTTTTTTCTTTTAATTAAATCTCTCTCTATTATCTATTTTGCTTTATCCTATATAATAATATCCCTGTGTCCCTGCGTCCGTCCGTGTGTCAGTGGAAATTTTCCACTGCGCATGTCCCAGATGGACGCAGGGATTGGACGACGGGAGAGGGGGGCGTGTCTGTGGTCCCGCCCTCGCCTGCCTGCCCGGCGCCCGTCTCCATGGCGGCTGCACTTCCTCTCCGCCCTTCTGGCCCTCGCGCTCCTCTGTGCCGCGGACACTCCTTTCCCTTCCCCTCCGGGCGCTGCCGGTGAACTGTTTGTGGGGGTGTGGGAAGTGGGGGGTGGGTGGGGGTTTGACCGTGTGTGTTCTAGCGCCTGTTGTTTTAACGGGCTAAAAACCACTAGTTTTTTATAAAGTTTTTGAGTTTGACCATATAGGCCAAATATCAGATTCTTAATAACCAGTCCACAATAGAGAGTGAGTTATTTGTTTCTGTTAATAACTGATTGGTATCCAGGATACTGCCAGGAAATGAGTGATCATTTCCCTCTTTTACATAACAAAGTGCCAATAGTTAGTTGATAGTGAGTTATTCTAATTTTAGTTACTATTTGTACTCAGTAATTCCTGATTTTAGGGCTTCTCCAGAATATATGCTACTTCATTCCACATCTCCAACAAATATATGCCACGTTCATAAATATTTGACTTAATCTTCTTGGTTTTAGGTGCCATCTAAGAGCAGTTAAAAAAAAGATTAAAATTCATATAAGCCACAAACTATGGAATATACTTCTGTATCCATTTCTATGTTGCCAGTGTTGTCCATGTAATCCCCCCCCCCCCATTTCTATGGAGGTGTCTAATGTTATCTAAGTCTAAGATAATTGGGCTCAAATTTAGCTGGCTGCTTAGTTAATCATATTTCAAATCTTGCACAGACTCAATGTGAGATACAGCTTGCAGTAATAGAGTTTACAATATACTTAATTTGAAAATACTATAATACGGAGATGTGAACATTACCGGTCTCACTTATAATCTATCTATAATGTTTTATTAATCCATTATATGCAGATTCCTGATCTCAGTTAAATTAGGATCTTCCCAAATTTGTATATTTCCTAATAAGTGCTTATCAACCAGCCACTCATTATAATTAACTGCTGCACAGGGAGATATACATACATGAGATTTTGAATAAATCATTGAAATAAGGGTTGGGTTGAATATGAGACATGTCCTCTCTGGTACAGCACCAGAATAAAAATAAATTCAAGTGGTTTTGCTTATTGTATCCTTTTCTCCCCACCCCACCCCCAATTGAAACCCATCCTTTTGGATTTTTATAGATTGACCTTATATCCAGAAATGAAACCAAAAACAATAAGTATTTTGATAATGATACCAAAGGGTGTGTTTTTTGCTGGATTTTAATATATGTGCTGCCTGAGAGAGCACAAGTCTTTTTTGCTGGATTAAAGAAAGTTAATTTGATGTCATTTGTGTACAGATTTATTTTACTGTCTATTCCCCCCCCCATTTTTTTTTTAATTCTCTTACCTCAGAGGAAGTCCTAATAAATTCTGTGTGTGACTCAATTGATACGGCATTCATGTGGGTGTTCATGTCAGGTGCCTCTATCCATATGGGAAGCATCTGAGCTTGTCCCATTGACACTAACAAGAAGCTAAAGGGTGTGCATCCAATTGAAGAAATGACCACCAAATCCATATTTCCCTAAAACCTGATGGATATACTTCTATTCAACACAATCAAATTCTTTTTTTAAGGGTGGATTCAACTAAACAGTTGTGCTAGCGAAAGCCGGCACAAATATGTCCCATTAGCAAACAGGGGCTCTTTCTCAATCTTCTAGTTATTGAGTTAGATCTTCTAGTTGTTAATATGGTCGTTCAAATTTTGAAGTCTTGATTAAGAAGAGCAAGAAGTCTGAATGATTCAGGTTTTGATAGGTCTTTTCCTTGCTTAGCTTTTTCTATCTCTGCCATTTCCCAAGTTTTTGAGAAATTACCGTATTTACTTGAATCTAATGCTCACCTGTTTTTCGCCACATTATGTTGCGAAAATTAAGGTGTGTATTAGATTTGATGGCGCATTAGACTCGAGTAAATACGGTATCATGTTGTTCTATAAATTCAAAGACTGGTTTCACCATTTTAGATTTATGTTCATTTTATAAATAAACACGAGAAAGAGTGTACTTTGGAAGTCTGTGTGTACATGCAGACGTCTGTCTGGAATAGAAAACGAAGGTAATTCTTAGGTAAGAAATTGCATTAAGCCTTAAACAGGTTTATTCTGGGAAATAATAGAGGAGAATCCCTCAGAGAAATGAATGTCAGATGTTTCCAGTTTAATCCTTGATGTCTTCCTTGAAGGGCAGCTTAAATGAATTAGTTGATATAGTGCTGGAGGTTAAAATGAACAGCTCTTCATAGATTTTTCTATACCGTATTTCAAATAGGTTGGAAAGTATCTTTTATGTTGTTAACACAGGGGCCTGAAAAGGGAACTAGTGTTGAGGGCACTCTTACACAGGAAGACAAAAGTCAGAGAAATTCGAAAAGGAAAGCAAACATATTCCTAGCCTTCTTTCTGGTGTTTGGTTTTTCTTTAGTTTGCTTGTTTTGGAAATTCTCTATAGAGTATATTCTACATTGTTTAAATAGAAAGTTTTTTGGGGGAAAGGAAGCCTGCATGATGTTCTCACAACAAATTTCAGTTCTGAAGGAAAGGAAACATATGAGGTTTCCCTCCTGATTCTTACCATCTTATTCAGCCTAGTGCTGCTGCTAATGTTCTTTCAGTGCAAGGATTTTTCCTTTCTCCTCTCCCATCCCTCCAGAGTAAATGTGGGGACAATGCAGGGAAGCAGCGAGTGGGGGGAGTCCTGTTGCACCAGCGGCTTCTGCTAGCGTAACAACTTAGCTGAATGAGTTCATTCTGAAGTCACTGCCTTGAGGGCCATATCCTCCTAAATCCATACTCTTGGCACCCAGAGCAGTTTTCCTTGAAGCGAACAACTGGTGAGGATCCACATCCCCAAGTGCACCAGACTAGATATTCAACCTGTTCAGTTGGGTGGAGATGCATGTCCAGAACTGCATCTGCTTCCACATTGGCTGCAAGTACAGCAGCTCCAAGGGCAAGTTAGGTCTGCTCACATCCACACCTAAATAATGAAATTGTGAATGGGGCAAATATATATATATATATACCGGTATATATCTGCCAGCACACATGCCATACAGCCACACTCCTCAGGAACCGTGACTAGCTACAGCTCCCTGTTGATTATACAATTATAAGCAAAACTGGTTTTTCCTCCTTATACTGTGGTCAGTAGCCTTCTTGCTCAGCAGCTGCTGCTAGTTTCTTTTCCCCCCCTATGAGTACTCTCCATAATCTATTTTAAATCCTTTGCCTCAATACACAGAAATACAGCTATCTCACTGCCCAGGCTTCATTGTAAACTGCTGGGTATATTTCATATATCAATGTGGCAGCACTCGCAAGTTTAAAATACGCTTGCAAGCATTGTCCAGGCATTTTCTTGGCAACTGTGGCAGCCAGGCTGCATGCTTCATGACAGCTTCTGACAGGCTCCATCTCTGGTACCCATTTTGGAAATCCAACTCGGAAATTGTCTGTCAGTTTTTGTAAAGGCACTGAGGTGTCTCCCCCCGCCCCGTGCCTTTGTTATTTTATATCAGAAAAGAAGCATCCATATTATTCTTCAGGAGGTTTCTAGCAAACAAGAAACCCCATTAACTCCTTCCATCTGTCTTCCAGAGCAAGGGCACTTGATTTTCTACTTCTGTACTTCTGGGCCTAAAGCCACAGTTAAAGTCTGTGTAAGCAAGCATTAGCCCAGCTTGAGGATGTCTTCTTAGTTGTTCCGCTAAAATGCCAACCGTTGATCAATTCAGTGTCATTACACCAGCTGACCTTCTCAAAATCATTACATCAGTAAATAAGATTCCTACTTACTTTAGACTCTGCACCAGAACAAATTCGCTCTTGAATTTATTGGCATGCTTTGTGGACTCTGTTGGGCTAGAGAGTCCACTCGCCAGCATCCCCTGCCCCCATCTATTGTGTGTGCTATATGTATTGGTACCAATTTTACTATAACAATTCTTGATTCTGTGCTGTGCCTTATATATTGCATTTGTTCGTGTGAAGCACTGCTGAAGAAAAATACCAATTGCTCAGTCTGATCTTTCATTACCCTTTCATTGTTTGGTCAAGACCTCAGAGAATAGTTACAAGGAGCCTTTTTTCAAAGCTGTAGCTTCTTGTTTTTTACTTAAGCCTCAATGATGAATAGATTTCCAATGCCTCTGCAAGTGTTAAAGGGGCACTACTCTCCTCCATGTGCAAATAACTGTTCCCACACCAGCTTGATTTAAAAAAAAAATCTGGTTAGCCCTAGTTCGTGTGGTTTGCAAGCTAATCTCTTGCCACAAATTTATTCTGCATTCCCCATTGACTAATGACAAAAGAAATTGAATTCAAAACTTGGCTGAAATCCTCGTGAGTGGGTGTGGGGTTTTATTTCTTCATGTTTATCTTACTTTTGTGATGGTGTTTTGAGGACTCTTCCTTTCATGCCCCAAATCATCTCTGCAGCTTTTCCGGGTGTCCATGTTTCAGGTTGTTTTTTTTAAAGTCGTTTTTAATCAATGTTTTATATTTGTTGTTAGCCGCCCTGAACCCGGTTTTTAAATCGGGAAGGGCGGGGTATAAAAAAAAATTATTATTAGGCCTATTATTATTATTAAAGTCCAGGGGGTTAAATAATGAGTCGACTCCTTCAATGGGGCTTTTTCAGATCAGGGAGCATAGGCAGCTACATCCAGGATCACTTGCAGAGTGATGGAGAAACCTTCACTGTTTACACCCTACAAGCCTCACCAACTATGCAATGGTGAGGTAAGCTCAAAACTCAGCTCCCATAGAAATATTATATGAGTTCTAGACTGATCTGATAATGAGGCAGAAGATCTTTCCAGGAATGCTCTCTCTCATATAATGTGCTTGTGTGTTACATCTTTTTGTTTCTTGCAAAACCCAGAACAGCTGGTATGCGCCTTCTAGCAAGCTCCCACCCTGGCACTGATCTGCAGCCACAGGTCCAGAAACGCTTCAGCATCTGCTGCTTGTAGACCAAGTCCAAACAGCAGCAGCACTCCCACCCTCGGAGTGGCGATGTGATCTGGGAATGCTGAAATGATCAGTAAATGATCCGTGGCAGCCCATCCGTTTCCATCCCATAAGGTCCACGTTGCCCATGATGTTTGTGTTCTGACATACTTAAAGGATAGAAACTGATACTTATGAGAGGACTTAAATCTGTGAATTTTGTATTCTGCCTTATGGTACAGAGTGGATTTAGAGAGCTGGCAATTAATAGGTCAGGTGTTAAAAGGAAAAACTATTTCAAAAGATTTCAGATAGAATGGCCAGAATCAGTGTGCATGAACAAACTTTTTAAAAGGTTATCATGTTCTTGCCATCAGATGATTGGCAGCAATGAAAATAACTGATTGGTGATATTTCAGGGCCTTTATTTGATACACATTTGTCAGCCTTTTTGCCATGACATTTAACAAATATGGAGAAAAGAAACATGTTAACAGAAATAAAGACAGCTTGAGCACAAGGTTATGATTTGGGTGCTGGTGTTTTAATCTGGTCCAAGCTGCGGTGTCAACTTTTAAATAAAAAAGGGGGATTGGCATTTTGTGTGCGCACATGAAATTCACCTGAACCGTGTTTCTCACGAAGGAAAAAAGGGACATACAAACAACTAATCTTTGTTCTTTATTTAAGAGCTGGGAAATGTTTAATGCAATCCTTCTTTCGTTGACATAACTTCAATCATATAATAATAATAATAATAATAATAATAATAATAATAATACTATACCAGGCATATGCTGCAGATAGAAACATATATGGGGAATTTATTAAAAGAATCACTATCTAGAAAAAGTAAGGTAGCTGCAAGCAATAAGCTCCCAAGTTTTGCAAGATTTTTAATTAGAACTATCTTGGGAAGGAAGTTAGCTCTCTGCTTGACCCCCAGGTGTTGGCACAATGGTATCAACATATTCCTACAATAGATCATTTCCATACTCTTGATGTTCATATCAGTCTTCTAAGGATAACATTCTTCCTCCCTAACCAACATTCTCAAGATATTCGAATGCAGTGTCGTGTGTGGTGGCAGGGGGAAAAGGGGAGAAAGGAGGTGTCATTCCTGACACAGCAGGCGACTTGGGGAGGGGGGAGGAGCACTGCCTGGTGGCGTTTGTAGTAAAAATGCTCTGCAAAAGTTCATTCATTCACTCATTCTTCATTTATTTGTATGCTGCTTTTTCTCACACACATCCAAGTCAAGCTCAAAGCAGCTGACAGCAAAGAAACAAGGACACATTTCAAACAAACACTACAAAAGCAATTTTACAATAACAGAGCAAAACAATAGCAAATATGCCAAAAAACACAACAACCTCCCAATACTATAAATACAACAAGATTATGTAGACAGCATGCAACATCTAATAGCAGTTTCCCCTCTCCCATGATGTTGCTCAGGCTCCCTCTCCTGCAGCAGCTTCTTAGAAGGCTTCCAAGGGCAAGGCTTGGGGGGTAACTGGAAACACCCTTCCCAATATGAACTTACTGGAGGAGCACCCTTCATGCTAGATATAATCACACCGACACTCTGAGTTTAGGAAAGTAAGAAATCTTTGTTTTTTGCAGGATGTGGATGCTTGATAGAAAAGCTGCTAGTTCTGTCTAACTAAGAGGAAGGTGCCTTGAGCCATGCCTGCTCTTGCATCTCAGCAGGGGAGAACCAAAAGATGTATCCTCTCCCAAGAAGGAAGAAGAAGATGAGGCCAGCAACCCTAAGTGTATCAGTCTAGCACCAGGGGGGAAGTCACCACAGGTTTGGCAAGACACACCCACTGCCAGTCCAAACTGAGCTGAATGCCAGCACTTCCATCACTGTCTCCAGGGGGAAGGTGATTCTCGCCCTTGTGCCTTCCTCCGCATCACAGTCACGCAGAATCACCCCAGTCCTCTGAACTGTTGTTTGGTGAGCCAGAAAGACCATGGTCTTTGGGCTGTAAGCACAAAGGGATGATTCTCTCCATGTGCAATATTTGGCAGTGGAAATAATTCATTGGCAACAGAGGGAGATGGATTTGGGCCCCCCAAGGCGACCACGCAGGGCCTGCAAATGCAGGCTGTGGAAATGCCAGACTTTCCACAGTCCAGATTGTGCAATAACACGATTCATAAGAACAACTGTTATTTATGCTAGCAAGTAGAGAGACCTTTCCTGCCCTAATTCACCTTTACTTGGTCATCTGTGAAAGTATTATTATCCCCTCTCACTTACTCAGGTATTAAGTAAACTATTAAAAGACATATTTTAGAGTGGAAAATGCTGTCACAAACAATGCTGGGCTGTATTATTAATTTATATTGTTTTACATTACTGTGTGCATCCCCATTTTTAGGTCCTTTATTACCTCACCCACCTGTCCAAATCACATCCACAGGAGGAGATATAAGGGATTGTAAAAATTGAGGTTTTTGTTTGTTCATTCCCATCCAACACTTTGAAGAAAACCTGCCCAGAGGCAAGGGCAACAGCAACCTTTGTGAAGGTCTCTGGTAAACTATTATTTATGTGACTATTGTGAAGTTGTTCCATATTTTAAAGGGCAGTATTGCCAGATTGAGAAACACGCTTTAGGAAAATACATCAAACATTAACCTTATCTGCCTTCCCAACAAAAGAGAAGAGGGGGAGAAACAACAGTGCCAGCAAAGCACATTTCTGGAACACAAAAGGCAGTGAAATGCAATTTCTGGCTCTGTGCTTTCCATCATTATTATTACTGTTGCCTAAATAACAGTAATCAATCTTTCCCACAAAACCTACCTCACAGTTCCACTAAAAGGCAGCAGCATATATACATCTAGGGGTGCTCTGAATATGACATTACTGGCACGGTAGCTGCTCAAACCAACACCCACATGGGACAATTGTCATGTTTGCATCCTGGAAGGCACAACATACCCCATGAAGTAGTTGTGAATCACATACTTCACTGTTTACAAATGTGATAAATGGAGCCCCAAACCCTAGAGAAGCAGTTTCCGTGGCTGCCATACCACTTGTGTCCAATCTGAATCAAAAGCCCCATCTCCCTGTTGCCACACCTGTGTGGTGATGCATTGCATAGGCCACACATGTGCAACCTAAGACTGAGACTCCATACCTCACTATTTGTGGCTCCCTCAGGGGAATTTTAAGAGCTCATTGTGTGTAGCCCATTCTTTGTCAGAATTGTACTGTAGGTGGCAATGAATAAATAGGTTTAAAAAGGAGATTCCCCTGGAAGCCAAGATCCAGGTTTGGACCAAGTACTTTTTGATGAGAGAACCCCAGTACTGTAGAGGTTTAAAACCACAAATTATGCAGCAAAGTAAAGTGTGGAAATTTAGGCGGTTAGACCTTTAAAATATGCACTTCTAAATTCCCTGCAAAGATCTCCTGTTCCCCTAGCACAGAAATAGCACACTTGTTCAGCAAGTTAAAAAAATTGTTTCCTTGCAAAGTTTCCAAAGGTCAGATTCATGTGCTTCAGAATAGGTTGCACAGGCAGTAAAACTCAAAACCTCTTCAGACAGGGAGCTTCTCAGGTAGACTAGAGGAGAACAAATGGACTTCATTACTTTCCTCCCAAGGTGAGGGGGAGTGACCTGGCTAAGCCTAGCAGGACAGCTTAGTCTATGGCATTAACCCCTCCATGCATTAACTAGACTTAATCATGCTGGTTATCCAACAAGAACAGGCCCAATAACAGTGGAATCGGAGGGTAGGAGAGTGATAGTGGTAGATTTGGTGTTGCTTCTTCCCTCCTAGGATTCAGAGGCATGCAGTGAAGTTGGCACCATTTTTCCCAATCTGTTGCAGCCGACCACACTGGGTGGCCCTCTCTTAGACTTGCTGGTGCATTGAACACCTTGCGAGTTGTCACTGCCAGACTCAGTGAGGCACTGCAGAACCTCAAGTGTGGTAGACACAGAAACAGTGTGACTTAGAATTGAAGGAACAAAAGCAGTGGGTAGCAGTCATCATTCTCATCATCACCATCATGAACAAACCAAAGCTACATTGGAGTGTACCAATGTACCAATTTTGCAGGCCCCTATCCTCAGATTCCACTGTGAATACCAAAAGAAACTGCACAACTTGATGAAATAATTGGCTTCCTTGACCTGCCTTTCACAGCAACGTTCCCTTCAAACAGAATAAGTCGGAGAACATGATTGGGCTTACTTCCAGCTTGTGGGCCCCTCCCTGGTCAGCCACTGTTGGACTAGATAGGCCTTTAGTCTGATCCAATGGGACTCCTATGTTTTTGACTAATATTGAGATCAACTGTACTCAAAGCATGTGAACAGAATACTGGCACTCATAATGAAGTGTCCCACTTGCAAGCCCCTTTAGACAACTTGTGATAACTTCTCATTTGCATGTTTCTTTGAAGACATATCGCACGAGAGAGTGCCTCTTCCCACCCACCATCCACCCTGCTTCAAATGGCTCTAAATGTCTGAAATGAGTGTGTGTAACAAGGCAGATTTTGATAACGGACATCACAGTCCTTATTTCAAAAGCCCCAATTCTATCACCTTAGATGTCGGTTTCTATGAATCAAGGCATTGCAAATGAATGTAGCCCCTGTTAATAACAGAACACAAAAGAATGGATGGTTAACAACCCTCTGGGGCCATTTGTTAAAAGGAAGAGAAATAATAACTTGCTCAGTAATGCAGCTTGCTAACCTAATTAAATGTGTCCTTAGCCCAACATCTGTCTTTGTAATGAACTCAGTGCTGTTTAATGCTGTTAGGGGCCAGCAATATCCTTTGCCTTGTGTTTAAATGTATGTTGATAACCTGTGGATGACATTTGTAATGTAGCTGATGAAGTATCTGAATTTAATCATTTCCCTCCTGGAAAAAAGGGCTTTGTCCACTGCTATTTAAAATTCAGATGTGCTCTAGAAACCTCTGCAATCTCACGCATTATGCATGTAGCCTCCTCTTTACTAAGCACTTGAAATATTTTGGTGTCCCTATATCTAATTCAAAAGATAAACAATAATAAACCATAACATAAAAATTGTTTTTCAAAATGAAACAAAACTTACAGTAATATGGGAAATAATGTTTATTCTTGCATACGTCCAGTTTATATTTGAAAAGTTTTCTAGTTGCAAAGTCTTTGATCAGATCCTTTGATGAGATCTTACGTAACATATCGGCTTCTATACTTAGTAGAGATAAGGCATCCAGCCTGCCTTGTTGCATAGTTGTTCTCTTGGATTTGCCTCCAAAATCTATGCGCTTAATATTTTGCTCCCCCAAAACCCCCCAAAGAAAAGTTTTCTCCAAAATTCTCATCAAGGCCTTTAAAAACCTCCAGATTTGGAGGACACCCCCCACACACACACACACACGGCAACACTGTACTGAGTGCTGCTGTGCTCACTTTCAGTGAACAGCTAAATGGGACAACCGACATGACCAAGATATGAACGATCACTGAGCCTCGGTGGTCCCAGGGGCTCTTCACCAGTTACCAGATTCTAATTTAGGTTAATGCATTTCATTAGTCTCTATTATTACGTGTGTGTGTGTGTGTGTGTACACACAGAGTGTTTTTTTCTAATAAAAATTTAAGGGTACTCCCATTTGACTCAAGGAAATCACCATTTTATAGTTCAAATTGGGGGAAATAAATACAGTAAATGGACAAAAGCACACAGATTCACAAAATGTTTAGGGGTATGTGTATCCCTGCATTCCCCCCCCCCCAGAAAAACAGCAGTGTGTGTGTGTGTGTGTGTGTGTGTGTGTGTGTGTGGTGTGGGAGCCTTTTTTGTGGAACCTGGTTCAGCTGTAGCTTACTGTCCATGGTAAATCCAACAATGGAAAATTCCTTTGGTGCCCCCTTCCTTTGATGCCCTAAGCACATGCTTATTTTGCCTAATGGTTAATCCAGCCCTGAGTAAAGGGATACAATTATTTATAGCCACAATGCTCAATCACTTGCACCAGAGTTGCACCATAAATACTAATGGGACTACTCAGCAGTGGTTTATTTGCTAAGCAAAATCAACCACTCATGGTTGATTTAGAAATGCAGTTCTAATAGAAAAGTGAAAAATTCACATGAATGATTAACCACAGCTAACATTATTTGACACGTTTACTGAATGATGCTTATACGAGAGTTGCATTGCAGATGTTTCCATCTTAGTGCCTAATTATTAAAATAATTAAAGACATGTGGTTAGATACTCATTTATGCATGTCTAGTCATGCTATTTTAATTGTCAGACATAAATATTACACGATCGCAGCCAGACTCTGGTTGTCCTTTTATTTTGCCCTACTGACTGGAGGGGTTATAATGAGATGCAACCCTGGCCACCTGCCCATCAGACAGGAGGCGCTTGAGCTGCTGGGCTGGGCTGCAGATGATCCCAGTATTGCACTAAAGCAATATAGATATACATTTGAGTTGGTTCTCAAGCACAGTTTTTCCCTTCTTGACTGCTTGGCTCCCACCCCTGCCCAAGAACAGTGACTACGCTGCCCCCTCTGCCTCCACTGCCTCAACCACCAGCTCCCTTAGGAGTGGCCATGGCTTTTCACTCCAGTTCCCTCCCACCTCCTCATGGAGGGTGGAGGGGGCAAGCAACAGGCAGGCACAGTACAGCGCAAGACACTACCGGGCAGGTTGCAGTTGGTGGTTCCACCATAATAATAATAATAATAATAATAATAATAATAATAATAATAATAATAATAATTTATTATTTGTACCCCGCCCATCTGGCTGAGTCTCCCCAGCCACTCTGGGCGGCTTCCAGCAAATATTAAAATACATTAACATAAGAACCGGCCCGGGTGCTGCCAGCTGCCACTGTCCCAGCTGAGGGGAAAGAGTAAGGCTTGGTGGTTTCTCGGTGGGTGTGGGCGCCATGAGCTCCCTTTCAGCTGTTGGGTGCCCGGCTAAACTGAGCACAGGAAAAGAAGAGGAAGAACAGGGTGAAAAGGAAGGCAGTGGGGGCACACAGAGCAGCCGGAGCCCAGCAGGAGAGGCGACCAGCTGCCTTGCATGGTTTGGGGGGGTCAGTTGACTCATGTGGCAGTGCAGCACCAAAAGACACATGTCCCAATTTTCAGTGGCAAAATGTTGGAGGGTATGCGCCTCATTTATGGCATATGCATACTAGGCCATAGTCTGTCAGTACAAAAAGAAGTTGTAAGATCAATAAGTTGTGACATCTTGGTATTTTGTTCTAGGGAATGGCTACTTAACCTCCATTAACAGAAGTGATTGTTAATGTCATTTTCATGTGTCAGAGATCCCTGTAAGGGGCAGTGTCTCAGTAAAAAAGATGACTTAGCATACAAAAATAAAGAAGAGTCTTGGTATAGAGGAGGAGAAGGTAAAAATAGCACGCAATTATATCTAGCTGCCAGATGTGTTATGGCTAGGCTTATCAATTCATAACTGAATAAATCGATACATTTCCTTCTCAGGGGAACAAATTCCGTATTTCCTGCTGCTCTCCTGAAAGGTCAGGATCCCCCATGTGGCCTTTCACAACAGGCATCATCAATGAGAAACAAGAGTATTGGTTGATTTCTCTGATGACCATAATGATGGGTTTGCAAACCCGCTAACAGTCACTGTTGCACAAACTACAGTTGAATCAAGTCCGTAATGCAATCCCAGTCCTAAATAAGAGCATTTTGCTTCCAAGAAGTTCTCGGTTTTACATTACAATAACTTACCTTTTGTTTTATATCGTCATACATGCTGTAACATTTTCTGCACATCTCGTGCATGTTTAAATCCCATTTTTTCATATACCACAGACTTTCAATTCAAAACTAGCAATAGCTCATTTTTTTTCTTTCATGATTTTATGGCTTTTCTCCTCTCCTTTACCTTGGAATTTCAGTAATCCATTTTATCAGCAGAGCATCCTGACTTAAACTGTAGTTTGCATTCATCTGAGAGCGATGCATTCTCATGTTTGCAAGAACTGTCATTATGTTGTAACCCACCCTTGCTTTTTCATTGAAATCTGTAGCATTTTTGTCCCAGTCCCCCATCATTCAGGGAACACCTATTTAGCATCATTACATATTATATATATATTGCTGAGAATAATTTGCCTCTGTAACTGGGAAAATTGCAATATAATTTCACAGCTCTTGCTTAGACATTATTTTGGTTTGGAGCTAGAATTTCTAAGTTACATCCTTGAGACTGCAAATAATGGATTAGCATCACATTTAAATGTGACCCATCTTTATGAGACTGGAGGCTCAACATAAACATTTTTTAGAAGTTTATTAAATGTAAAGCTGCTTTTAACAAATAGAATTTTGTTATCTTCTAAATTTTAGGAAAGAATTTTAGGACTTGTTATTTGGCACTGATGGGGAAAGTTTTCAATTAGCAATAATAGTGCCTTGGATTAACCTCATTGGCAAGTATAATATTCTAGAGCCTTTTAAATGTATTTGTGGGAGGGGGTATTGTTTTGTTGTTTCTGTCTTAGCTATTTATCTGTCCTTTTATCTTGTTATTTTTATCTTGTGAACTGCCCTGAGATCTTTTGATGAAGGGCAGTGTATAAATCTAATAAAATAAATAAGAAATAGCCCATGACCCCAGAACCCAGTCAGATGGGCAGGGTATAAGAAATAAATTATGATTATAAATTATTATAGATTCACCTCCTTTGGATACAGACGCAATAGATAAAATATATCTCAATGTTTCCTTGTGTTTTGTTTAGAAAGCACCTGCAGTTCAAAAAAGAAATTCTTACAGGTGCTCTTTGTTATGCATAGCATACTTTTAACATATGCTTGTGTACATAAATAAAGAAAACAAATTAATTTTCTATGATTGCACTGCCGTGCTGTAGAAACTCAGTGACGGGAAAAGCAAAATCGTGCTGATAAAGCTATTAGTATGTGTCTGTATGTAGGTATAAATATAGATATAGTTGCATTTTTCAACGGTACAATTTCTTACAAATTTTACTGTGATGCTGAAATTGTGGATGGAATAAATGTAAAGTGAAAGAATGCCCCTTGCTTACCAAACATAAAATAAATTAGCAAGCTGTATTCATTGTTATCTGCACAGAAACCCTAAAAACTACCACAGTCTTCTGGTTTTCAGCAGCTGGTATTCAGAAGCCTTGCTGCCTCCAACTATGGGGGCACATAATTAACAGGTGGCCAAATTTCACATTTTATTTCCACACCTGAAATATATGCAATATCATGTAGACCCCTGTCTACTCCTGAATGGGTCTTACAATGTCACCTGGTCTTATCAAGTGTCTGGTTTTTCTGATTTAATTAGCACTGTATTAATTTATTGATAAGTTCTTCATTTTTAGTATTTGGGGGTTAATTACTCCAGTCTCAAGACTCAGAAGTGGTGTGTGTGTGTGTGTGTACATACATTTCTCTCTCTCTCTCTCTCTCTCTCTCTCACACACACACACACACACACACACTTACTTCAGCACTGTGATGCTTCAAGGCAATTAGTTAGAATATGTCTGGCAGAAAATGAGTTGTTTATAGCTTACTCTACATATCTATAGTTTCAGCAACTGAAAATAACTGGTGGTGAGAAAAGCATTTCATGTATAAATGGAGAACTGTAACTGAAATGCAGCCCCACAACCAGTTTGTTGGAGAATTGTTGATTTTAAACCTTATTGGTTTAAAAGGTATTGGGAAGGTAAACGGTGTTTCCGTGCGCTGCTCTGGTTCGCCAGAAGCGGCTTTGTCATGCTGGCCACATGACCTGGAAGCTGTACGCTGGCTCCCTCGGCCAGTAAAGCGAGATGAGCGTGCAACCCCAGAGTCGGTCACGACTGGACCTAACGGTCAGGGGTCCCTTTACTCCAGTCTCAAGACTCATTGTGCTGCAATTTATATGGGGTTCTGTTACAAGATGGAAGGACAAAAAAATGTGAAAAATATTAGGGCTTGTGATCAATACTATTAAGGTTGAATCCTAACCAGGTCAGCTCCGAAGTCTTACTCAGTTCAGGTGGGCAGGGTGAGGACAGGAGTGCTGCCTCCTTTTGAGAGAAAGGTCGGGAGAGGGGAAGGCATTGAAGAGAGGAAGGGGAAGGCTTGGGGGTGTGTCAGTTGAAGGAAGGCAGGAGGAGACGGGGAACCAGAAAATAGTGAAGGGAAGGTGGGGGAACACTAGGAATCTGAAAGCTCCATCTCTGCTCTTTCTGTCTGCCCCAGGCAGTCCCAGAGAGAGAGGTTGCTGAATGGATGCATCAGCATAGACAAAGATGGCTTGGTTAGCATCAGCAGCTCCCCCTTTCCCCAACCCACCTTTGCGTCTTTAGCACCCAGCCTGACGAAGAGCTTTGAGCAACTCTGAAGCAACCTCCCTCCCTCCCCCCCCCCTCCAGCGTGCACTACAGCAATAAAAGAGGAGACACACAAGGCAAAGGCAGACAAGGAAGACAAAATGGATTGGCTAATCAGCACCCCATGGAGAAGTTCAAAGGAAAGGTGGAGAGATTTCAGCAGCTCTTCAGATCAGATGTAACACAAAAAAATACTACATTTCAAGGCAAAGCATGCAGTCATCAATCGCTAACAGAATTTCGGGGTGGGGGGGGAGAAAAGCAGGGAAGGAAAAAAGATCAGATCGCTCACTAAAGCAATGACTGCTTCAGTAAGGTGTGATGGGGACCTTACTGTGCAATATTTCAGTATAAAGTTTGAAAATAGGGAATATCACCATCAACCCTCGTACTGACACCTGATGGAGATGGACCCACCACCAACCCATGTCTCCTTGTCTCAACTTCACCTTGCGATGGATGACTGCAAGCCACCTGCCTGCCTTTTAAAATTCATGGGCCCAATGCAGAAAAACTCTGCAGAAGCCTTGAAGAAAACGTTGCATGGCAGCTGCCTCACAGTGGCCTCTTGCAGATTGTGCCCCCCCCAGGTAACACTGCTGCTGCTGCTGCTGCCACCCCCAGTGAGGTCAAAGAGAGGGGCAGTGGGGTCTGGAGACCCACCTGGTGGCATTGCTTCGAGGACACTTGAAGATACAGCCTGCTCTGATATAATGTAGGGATGAGTGGGCTTCTCATCTTCTGCTCCTTTCCCCCCCTCCCCCCTCCCGCCAAGCTCAACTAGGAGAAGGACATGTGTGCCAATGAACTCCTGAGCTTTGTTGACACACAAACACACAATGTTTGTATGTGAATCAAATTTGGAAACAGATTTGGGTCAAGTCTCAATAATGGAAAACCACAGGAAAATGCATTTGGCCTTTATGGAAGAATAAATAGCAAAGCTAACGCAGCACTCGGTTTGCGTCACTGAGCTACTGCAGCACTTACAGTGGGTCTGGGCAACTTGAGAGCCACCATCAGGCCTGAGATGTAGGCAACTGTCAGAGAGGACTGAAGGAGCAGGAGGTTCCTGCTTCTAGAACCCTGGAGGCTCCTGACACCCAGAAGTTGAACAAGCCCACTTGCCCGACTGCCATCATTCGCACATGACGCTATACCAAGTTATAGCTTAGCACAAAGGAGCAGGTTCCTGCAGGGATTGTGACACAAGACAAATCTTGGTTACAGCTCATGATCTGCCTAGAGAGATCTTAGCCCCATGCCTGGTTTGGCAATATGATAAGCCGCACAGTGCAGTAGCAAAACAACCGGGGAGGATAAACTGGATGTGATCTCCTGTCACCTGTCTGGGAGCCTGCTGCCCATTTGCTTCTTCACACTCGGCTATGGTTTGGCTTAGTGTTGTTGTGTGCAAGAAGACGATTGCAGCCTGATGGGTGCTTGACAACCTCCTTTGTTGGCTGCCATACACAGCTGGCAACCTTCAAGTGGCCTGGTGGGTCACAGATTGTCCAGATAAGAGAGGTTTTAGTGGCAATATCTACTTTGTGGAAATATATTTTCTGACAATAGGGGCAAATAGCTTTATTTGTTATCTGGCAATGCATCCATTTTCTACTCCATAGTATTATGCATCTCAAAGAAAAATGGGAGTTGCCAACTAATTTCTGGAATAATATTTTAATCAGTGGTTTTATTGGAGGATATTCAAGCAACTCTTCCATGTGCAAAATGGCAGCCTTCTAGAGAGTCCTCAGCTGTTAGTCAAATATATACAAGCCATATGTTGAAGGGAAAAGCTAGCATTTATTTGGCTCTGATTCAGCAATCTCTTGTAGGCTATTGTGGGGACACCAGAAGCATCCAGATAAGTATAGGTTTAATTTTTAATGCCTTCCATCTCATCATTTCCTTGATTGGTGGGAGGTCTCCTAATCTTTTCTCAATATAATACCTCACGAGTGTGGTTCCCAAATTGTGTTGGGTGAGGGGAAAAACTCAACATGAAAGGAAAATGGATCACGAAATATAGCAACTGTACGGAGCCAGGATACAGTGAAATTTAATAAAGGGGCAACAAATTGGTTCTTTGAAATGAGGTTTCAAAGCACACTGCAACAAGAGAAAAGTAATAGTTTCCAAAGCAAAAAAGTATTATGGTAATTCCTGTTTTAAAAAGAATCTTTGATAGAAAGGGGACCAGTCAAACTTGAATGTTTGAAATCTCATTTTGTTGATCTCAATAAATAAATATATGTCCTCCTGTAATTTTTTCCATTTTGTATTCATGTCTGTTCTTCCTTTTCTTGTGTATTACCTCAACATGCTGACAAGAGGTATTTGCTAGAATGTACAGGAGTGGGTATACAAAGTTATAATGGTTAGAAGTTGCTGTAAGTTTTTTATTATATTTTTAGTCAGTGCTATTTCTCTAGAAAATGAGGTGCCAGAACTCGCCATGAAAGCCTCTCCTCTAATGGAAATGGAGCCCATCTGAGACATGCTGGAACTGTGTTCCAGTGAGTTCCAGCTGAAAAAAGCCCTGTGGGCAAACTCAATTCAGGCATAGTTCTGTATTTTTGAGCTTTCTCAGTGAGCATTCAGGAAAAAAGCTTCACTATTTCTGAGGGTTCAACCCCAACTCCTAATGCTGGGGCATGAGCAATATTGCACTGTATATACACCTTACTGTATTGCCTCCTGGGAATTGTAGTTCCCAGAACCAGACATGGCTGATCTCTGCTAGAGCTACCTTAGGGTTTATCCACCCTTCTCTTATCCCATTGCTTTCTCCTGGGGAAAACTGCTCAATGGAGCAAATAGGAATTCAGGGTTTCTTCAGATTGATGTTTGCTCCGATTTAGCACTAAAGAGTGGGTTTTCTCTGAGAAAGGAGTGGAGCAAGGGGCAAAACGTTCAGAACCTGTGCCTAGAAAGTGCAGGTCAAGTGGAAAACCACTCAGACTCCTGCTGTCTAGCAGAAGTGTGGAAAAGCCCTTCCACACCAAAAACAAAGGCAACTGGAAGCAAGAGAGCCTTATGATGGGCCAGTAGCAACAGTTGCAAGAAACAATGAGAAAGTTGGCCCAAGAGAATGCAGATATTCACCCAGTAAATGGCTGTCTGGTGAGCTGATCTGCTTATGGGCTTCAGAACAGTCAATAAGAGTTTCATTAGCAGTAAGGGGTGAATATTCATGAATACTGGTGCATGCAACGACTAAGCAGATGGCTTTGGGTTTGAATAATATCACAGTAATCATAGAATGTGTCATCAAGCAAAGTAAGCGGCTAACATTAAATAATACACATTTTCCCAGTTTGTAACACTTGGTCAAATCACAGCTTCTGGCTCAGAATATAAAACAAGATTCTCCACATCCACATTGAATGGGCAGGTCCAGCAGGCTGCTTTGTGGGCTCATGCACAAAAGTAATTGAATAGATAATTGCAAACTTTAATGATATCCCTGGGGAGTGTGCTTTCTTCTTCCTGAAGTCCTAAGGCACTTAGTTCTCAATACTAGATGTAGAAGTCCAGTCCAGAGACTTTGGCCCTCAACACCATCACCCGCAGCACAGAAGCTGTGGGGAAATGGACTGAACCAATGTCCCAAACCTCCCTTTGCTCTCACCAGCTTGAGAAGGAAAAGTAGAGGAGAGGATCCATGCCCAGGGAAGTCCAACAGCATCTGGAAGACCACAGGTCCCCACTTTTTGACCTCCAGTATCAGTATGGCTCTGAAGACCAGGTGCTCTGGAAACCCGGGTATCACAAGTGGGACATGCTATTGAGCTCCTGTCATGCCCAGAGGCATCCATTTGGCCACCGTGAGAATGGAATGCCAGATCAGGTAGGCCTTTGGTCTGATCCAACAGGACTCTTCTTGTATTCTTCATTACACAGACCCAGAGCACTGTTCTGCATGGCCTGGCAGCCTGTCCAACGGTTGGTGACTGGTGGGGGGTTGGCATGCAAAATGGAAGGAGACTACTGAAGGCAGGTTGCCCAGGGCTACTCAAAACTTGGAGCTGTGCCTATAGATGAGGCATGCAAGGAGAAAGATCAGGGTGGTGCAAAGCTGTTAAATCTCCTTGTCCTCTCAGCAGCTTTCAGTACTGTTGACCATGTGATGAAGGGCAAGGTGTAAATTTATGGCCATCTTGGCTGTGAGTCCTGGAAGACCTGCTCCCTGCATTGCAGGCCTGGGAGGGCGGGGCCCAGGCTGACTCCAGTTACCAAAGTGGAGACTGCTCTTGGGCTCTAGTGTTGTTAGGGGTTGCTGTTGGGGGTTGTTGTTGCTGTTATTAATTTTTTATCTTTATTTTAGATCTCTTTATGATTTATGTGGAAATTGCTCAATTTGGTTCTCTACTTTTTGATGTGTGAGTTATTGTTAATGACCTTGTGCTATGTTTGCAATTATGTATTTTATTTACATGTCGAAAGCCATCTTGAGCATGGCTTAAACGATGGAAAGGCAGCATACAAATAAAATTATGTAGGTAGGTAGGTATAAATTTAACAATTTAAATAAATTCTTCTGGACTGCCTGTCCAGGGTGAGAATTGCAGGGACCATTCCTATCTGGATGGATGATAGAGTGAAATTAATGTTTGTCTTTATTGCATAGACAATATGGACTATAAATTTACTGCTGCACTGTATTCTGTATTGAGACACATCATGTCTTATAACAGCGGTGGTGAACCCGTGGGCCACATCTGGTCTGCCAAGTCACTGCTAGTGGCCCGCCACCCTGGGCAAAATCAGGCATCTTCTCTCCCAGTTGCAGAACTGCAGTAAGAATAAAGATTTAAACCCTTCCACTCAGTAAAGTACAGTGATGTGGAAATCTCCCCACCACATGGCTGGAGCGTGAGGAGCACTGGCTTGTGAGATGATGTCTAAAGCTCTCCTAGCACTAGAATGGGGTATTTTGAATCTCCATCACACATTGGGATGTGTGGAGAGGTTCAAACCACGCCCCTCAATGCTGTGAAGAAGTCACCTCTTCCCTGTGCTGCAATGGGTGAATCAGCTGTGATTGAGTGGTGTGTGTGTGTGTGTGTGTGTGTGTGTGTGGAGAGAGAGAGAGAGAGAGAGAGAGAGAGAGAGAGAGAGAGAGAGAACTGAATGCCACTGTGAGCATGTGTGCTGGGTATACATGGACCATTTGTGCAAAGCTCAGATGGGCACAGCTATTTTGACTATGACTACTCATGCACACTGCTATGCAGCCTTCAAACAGTTGGCCAACCTTTAATGCAGTCCTTTGGCTGAAAGGGAAGGGGATAGCCATCCCTGGTGTGCGTGCTCTCTCTCATATATATATATATGTGTGTGTGTGTGTGTGTGTGTGTGTGTGTGTGTATGATATATACTAGTAGTTATAGATGTGACCTGTAAAAATGTAATGGAGATAAGAAAGTATAGCCCATTGCCGTCGCTTTCCCTTTCCTGTTTCCGAATGGACCTGCAGCCTTCCATCATGTATTATATTAATCCACCTAAATATAATGAAGATTAATTGCCATGCTGTGCTGTTTGGGCTGTCCCGAAATGAAGCCACTCATTCATCCTGATGTGCTTGTTTGCCTCTCGCCCCAACAGGTGTGTGCCCAATCACTGTGAGCATGGAGGCAAGTGCACCCAGACGTGGGACAGCTTCTCTTGCAACTGTGATGCAACCCGATACAGTGGCGCCACGTGCCATAACTGTAAGTGAGTCTCAGCTGACTTCAGTTGGTAAAATGTGCATAATGTTTCAGTTAATATCTTACCTCATTTTCTTAATGCTAAGAATCTCCGAGAAGGGAGTAAAGTTAAAACATGCATATTTTTCTTTCATTCATGGGGGGGGGGGGGTTATGTGTATTTGTAACCTTCACCAAATGAGAATGCAAAACTATCTATACAATAAAGGGTTATTAACCTATTCTCTATTTTCTTGAAAAGGTTTTTAATGAAACTTTAGTGAGAGGGAATAGAGAAATTCTGAGTCATCTTGCGTGTCACACTTCTGATTGTTTTACTTATATATAAAATGTCTTTTTGGGAAACTGTTGCCAGATAATGAAACTTCCAAAAAAATCCTTTAAAATGATATAGAATATGATAACCATATAAAAATGAAAAATGGGTCTGTAGGTTGACATTTTCATGGAATTAATGGCACGGTCTAGTCATTGTTGAAACCACTATTAAGTTAAAAGCACTAAAAATATCTCCCTCTGAAATCAGTGAAACTTAAAACTGTTTCACATTTGCAAAAATGTTTCCAGTGTTATTGCATTGTAAGTGATCTTGTAAGTTTTCTCAAAAGAAAAAGAAAAGAATGATCCACACTTTTTGCCACAATCCAGAGCATTCTTAAGTCTGTTTGGTTTAGCGAGTCTTTGTCAATTTAATCTGATTTTTTAAAACAAAATTGTAAGAAAGTAAGAGTTGACACAGTCCTAAATGTGTCTAATCAGGAATAAGTATATTAAATTCAGTTGACCTTACCACCAAATCAGTGGGTAAGTCTCATTGAGCTCAATGGGAGTTGGTTTTAGGTTGACAGGCAGAGGGTTGCCCCACAGGCCACTCTCCTTAAGTGCATCCAGTCTAAGTGGGAGGAGGAGGAGGAGGAGGCTGCGGATGAAGGTACGAGGAGGAGGGGACCAAGTGGGGGCGGGTGGGGGCAAGGGAGGGGGCAAGTGCAGAAATGGAAATTCAGCACATTTCAAATTTTACAAATCCTTCTCCCTAAGAGCAAAACCTTTCAAATGGTATTTTTGTACCCATCTCTGATAACTGCTAGACTCATTGCCTGGTATGAACTGTGATTATCATTCCAGAAATCCTTTGGCAATAATGACACTGTTTAAATGCTGGTGAGGAAACACCACAGGAAGAGCATCACGGCCTCTGAAATTGCTTTATTACCCAAGGGGAAGGCACTCCCAGTAGCTCTGCATATTTCACTTAAGACATTTTCACCTGCCTTCAATGGATAAAATATAAGAAAATTGAAATGGTTGTTCTGCTTGCAGTGTTAGAATAGGAATTTAGAGGCCAGCGTCCTGCTTTCTCGGCTCCTGCTGCTGCAATAAAGCCTCTGGAATGGCAAAAGTCTGGCTCATCAAGGGATAAGTAGTCACTGCTATGTTTACTCTCCTAATTCTTCCAGAATTTCAGACTAATGTCAGTCAGTCAGTCAGTCATATAGAGGATTTTATATCATTTTTACAATGAGTCTAAAATAGTTTCCTGCTGTTTGGGAAACAAAATCCCTTTCCAAAGTCAGACTTACCTGAAATGTTTTAGCTTCATAACAGCACTTTGGTAAACGAAATCTTATGACACCTTTCTTTTTTCTCTGAGCCTTTAAGCCAGAAGAAGCTTTCCAGGCCATGTTATCTTACAAGCTTAGATCCAGGAGCAGTTTTCTAAAACAGATCATGCGCCCTCCAGAGAAATTGGTGTCTGGGCCTGAATGTGGCAGTGTTCTGCAATTTGTAACCTCTAAGATAGGTAACTCTGTTTTCGTAGAATTGTAGAGTTGGAAGGGGGCCTGAGGGTCATCTAGTCCAACCCTCCATGGAGGCTCAAACCACCAACCTTCTGGTCAGGTGCAATAACCCACTGTGCATGGTACTTTAAAAAGGGAAGTTTCAAAAGGCATGATCCAGTCCAAAGCCCTGAACTGGTAGGATGTGTGCACAGCAGTTAGTTTGACACATGTGCAGACCCACTAATATTATCAGCAATATCTCTGATCCAGCTGTTTGTAGAAGAGAGTGGGGGGGCACTAAATCTATTCTCTGCTCCCCCTCATGATCATCTGACTGGGTTGCTTGCAAATAGCCCCAGCAGCTGCATTCAGGGATGAATCTCATACAGACTGTTCCTCATCAGTCTTGGGATGTGAATTTGAGAGCCTGCTTTCTTCTCACCAGAGATGAGGGGAACATCTTGGAGCAAGAAACCACTACTATGCCCAGACACCACATAAGAACCTTGAAGGTTAGCCCTCAGGACATGTCACATCAGGTCAGCTAAACCTCCCTAATTTTAATTAATTCTGAGATTAGGATGTATTGCAACTGAGGTGAATCTATCTGCCAATTAATTTTCACTTAGAACATGAATTGACTGTTGGCATAAGAAGAGACATTAATGAATAGGCTGAAAAATAATACAAAAGTCTCTCTTAATTATTTGTGATTAAGAAAGATTATAAATGGATAAGGATGCTCTGGTTGAAACAAAATAAAAAAAATCCTTCCAGTAGCACCTTAGAGACCAAATAAGTTTGGTATTGGTATGAGCTTTCGTGTGCATGCACACTTCTTCAGATGCACTGAGACAGATGCTCTGGTTGTCTATCCAGAGACAAATGCAAGTTTTCAAGACAGAGACTGTCAAGGTGGAGCCTAACAGGACCCAAAATGGCAAAGATACCACTGAACACACACCAGACAATTATTGGATGAGCAATTGAAAGAGCTCAGAGTGAAGATGCATAACATGGTGAACAAAAATGGATCAGAGAAAGATCAGAGCAACGAATAAGCAGGACCTTGGGGGAGGGATACTGATCAAGATCTGCCTGGGCAAGAGAGTGACAAGGAAAAGCAGGAGACGGCAGATGATGAAATGGAGAGGACCTTCACACAGGTGCCTGGAAGAGGGAAACGGACAAATGTTGGAGTTGTGATGCTGGAGGAGTGGAATCAAACCACTGACAGAGACATGAAGAAACATCTTGCGATGGCAAAGACAGAACTGAGAGAGAAAGGATCCTCAGCTAATTTAGAGGGGGGAAACCCCCAAGCCTGGAAAAAGAATGGAAGAAGCCAAAATGGAAGGAACTTTTTTAGGACGGGAAATCTTGGCCAACAGGAAATGAGTTTGGAAGATATGGAGCTGGGTACAAATTAATGAAAATACAACAAATAACTGTGGATTGTTATTCTAATAATGGATGTTGGAATTTATTGGAGATAAAATCATCAAACCAGACTGGAGGAAATCTATTGTCGGGGCTGGAGTCAGGCATAGGTCAGCAACAAAACAATGAATCACCTGAGGCCAATGAAGTTAACTCTTTAGTCAAGGAAACAAAGCACAGCTCAGGCCTTGTGGTCTCAGCAACTCATTCCAGAAGGTCTCATACTGATGAAGTTGTTGCAGGGACTGGGGGTGCCTGTCTTCCCAGTGCCCACCAGGACTCCTCCTCTCCAGGCTGTTTCCCATGCAGTCTTAGGCTGTGTCTGCACACAACCCCCCTCTGCTCTGCCCCTTTCATTCCTCTGTGTGTT
Organism: Darevskia mixta; assembly: GCA_034641385.1. Taxonomy (NCBI): domain Eukaryota; kingdom Metazoa; phylum Chordata; class Lepidosauria; order Squamata; family Lacertidae; genus Darevskia; species Darevskia mixta. The sequence goes on along the minus strand of JAWWNH010000169.1, from coordinate 1,110,743 downwards.
CTAGGGGGAGACCAGAGGGGAGGGGAGCTGGTCCCAGCAGGAGGGGGAGATCCTCGGATCCCAGTGGTGTCCCACAATCATAGCTCTGCAAACTCCTCAAGGATTAAAAGCAGTAAGTCACTGGTCACAAGAGGCTAGTGTCTGCTCTGAAAATGGCTGGGAATGGGAACATGTGTTTACTGTATATAGACTAGAGAGAGAGAGTTCTGAAAGTAGATTTGCACTGCAAGCCTTGAAGTTAACTAGTTAGCTTTTTGCAACTTCAGAGAATCCTGCACCACCGGGAGTCAGTTAACAGGATGAAATGCAAACAGATGATGTGTTGCTTGATTTTGCTCATTTAAGATATGGCTTGCACAAACATTCTGCCCCTGTTTCAATGTGATTAAAATGCTAATGGAGAAAATACACTGATCCAGTCTCCAAATGTCAACTCCATTTAGTGCCCTAGGTGCCTAATGAGCTTTGATTATTTTTCTCCTAAAATGTAAATCTTTACCCTATTAGGAAAGAATACTCTGAATATTGTGAATAATGAGTTAATTGCCTCTAGAGTGATTTTAAGGGGGGGAATTGGATCACATCCTCTATTCACTGCACATTATAATTAGAATGGACAATAGGCTAATTGTGATACTACTTTAAAATCATAGCCAGATTTGATCATCAGGAAAACAAACAATGTACAAACACCATAGACTATAATTTGCATGCTGGAGCTATTTAGACTCCTGCAGGTTTCCTATTGATTAGTTTGCACCATTTGTGATTCCACTCCGTACACAGTGAAACAATTATGTAGGAAACTACAAAAATGCCTTTATCAATTTTAAACTTTTTATAAATAAAACTACACACATTAACATTTTTTTTCATATGCAAAGTTCTGTCACAACACTCAAAACACACATGCACGACAGTCCAAGTAGATACTTTTGAAACAGAAAAGGCTGCAATTGTTTTAATAACAACGAGGCTGCTGTGGTCTATATGCAAGAAAAATCTAAAAGGCATAATATATAAGGATAATACATGAAAGACTTTGTGGACAAAGACAATCTGGAGACAGTAAAGTCTGCAAAATGTTGAGCATCTGGCATTAAGCAAAGGACCGCAACAGTGCTCTCTGAGTTTTAATTTGTATTATCTTTTATTTTGGAATTTTACCTGCTCTGTTACACTTTATGTTTCATATATTCCACATATAAATGGCAATAGATGGTGAATGGTGCAGATGAATTGCTATCTTCCTATCCTAAGGAGAGCAAAGCCATCTATTTCATAGCCATGAAGACAAAACCCTGGGCTCTTGCACTTAGCTAAAACTTCCAGTCTGATATAATCCCTCGGACAATGTGTGGTCTCTGATATTATGGACAGCAGGAAAGAAGAATTATTTGAGTTCGTTTTTCAGAGTAGACTGGAACATTTTCATCAAGAGAACCTAGCTACACAAAGGTGACTAGGCTGCTCCTAAGAATGGGCAATCACCTCAGTTTGGGTTGCTTTTAGTTTCTCATTTTTCCAATGTTCAGTTCTCCACATTTCCACATCAATTTGCAAATTATCTTTTGGCAAGCCTTAATGAAAATTCATAAGCATTTTAGCACAGATTTATTCCAAGTTACACATTTTTGTATACAGGTAGGTAGCCGTGTTGGTCTGCCATAGTCGAAACAAAATAAAAAAATTCCTTCCAGTAGCACCTTAGAGACCAACTAAGTTTGTTCTTGGTATGAGCTTTTGTGTGCAAGTATCTGATATTTCGTGTGTGTATCTGAAGAAGTGTGCATGCACACGAAAGCTAATACCAAGAACACATTTTTGTATGTAATTCTGTCTGCCATGCACACTCTTGCAACATCATAATTTCTTGCATGTTATTTTCACTAATCTTTGCACACTGTACCTCAATATATGCACATTTCTGCACTTTGCTTGGTTGGAGAACTGCATCACAAAACTTGGAGCAGTGAGAATTCTGAAGGATGGCGGTGTCTTTGTTTGCAGATTGTTTTGGAACAAGCAAAGCAGATAAGTTAGCCTTTAAATGTGAACTGAATTGATTCTTCTCCCCCATCTCTAGTAGCTCCTCACAGGGGCGCCACGGTGATCTGTGCACGGGGGCGCTGTGGCGATCCGCCCAGGGGGGCAGCGCGGTGAGCTGCCCATGGAGTCCACTTGGCGGACACCTGCCGTTTGAGGCAGCGCGGGGCCCCGAGCCACCACGTTGCTCCCAGGAGACATGCGTGGCTCAGGCGCGCTGCAGGCTAGGCCCCGCGGTAAGTGCCGCCCCCTGCAGTGTGCCATTTTGTCACCCCCTCAGGGCATCTGAAATAAACAGAAATCTGCTCTTATTCCCTTATGGGGTACACAAGAGCCTTCCCAGGTTCTCCATCGGTAGGAGTAAATTTACAGAGGCCAACCAGAGAAAAAATGAGAAGCAAAATCTTTATTATATCTGTTGCAACAGGGCCCTCACTCCCAAAATGGAGGAGGGAGGAGGAACCCCGAACAATGGTGTGCCAGCTCCTATATAGACTTTTGAAATTCCCCCCTCCCGCTCAAGACCCCCCCTATACATCATACATACATCACAAAAAGGGGTGTAACCCAGGACCCCCTCCCAGATACATCACAGTTACATCATGAAAGGGGAGGTCTGTTAGCAGTAATCTGAGCATCCTTGACCCTCCCCATGCCTCCTCTTGCCCTCCACCAAAAACCCATCAAGTAAAATAAAAGAGATATTTACATTTCCCTGTTTCCCAGCCAAGTTAATCACACCCTTTTGTCTGGCACTCAGGTATCAGGAAGCCAGGAATTATCACTGAGACAATCACCCCCTCCTTCCTTGCAGAGAAATACTGGTCAGCTGGGAGTCAAAATGGAGACAGGCCTGTGGCCTGTCTTCAGACATGTGGCCTTGTTTGCTTGGAACACTTATGAACATTTATTATATATATATAAGACCTTAAAATTCTTACAACACTGACATCCAGGGCGAACCGTACCCCCCACACACCCTTTCCTATGCCCCTGATTGCAGTTTGCTTTCTGACTCTCTCCCTCCATCCCTCCATTGCTGGACTGTGATATTACCTCTCTGATTATTTTGACCACAACACTTATTTGAAACACTTCTACATGCTTCCCATGAGGCTGTTGCGTCCACAATATGAATCTGATGCCTTCTCTTGGAAAATCAAGTTTTACAGCTTGATCACAACCATTTTTACTTGGAGCTGGGAGGTGACCACAGCTTGAAATGCATGAATTGCAAGAAGAGTTTGTCTTACTTGAAAATTAATGGGCCTTTTCAATTGTCTTACTTTAATGTGCTACTTGCTGCTTCTGCAGAAATGTCAATCCACTTTAGTTAGCTCTCATTTATAAACAACCACTGAACAGGAAAATAGTATTGTTGTGGTTATTAGTTATTTTTGCTATTTATTGTATAAATGCACAAATAGACAGCATCTCACCAAGTGGTACTATTGGTGTATCATCTTTATGTACCCCCAAAACCAGCCAATTAAAAGCTTACGGTTTTATTTACTGTTTTACAGAGTTATTAAATTTCAGAGGATAGAAGGCAACCTTTTTTCCCTCCTACTGAGGCCCAGATCACCAACACTGGTGACCACAAATATGGCTCACATTAATACTAGTGTTTTCTAAGCACATTTTTGGTCTCAGGAAGCAATCAAGTCAAGAGGAGGCTACGAGGGAACGAAAAGCGTTTTTCAGTTCAAATGATATCTTACTTTGGGGGGGGTGAATGCTAATAGTTATGGTTCCTTTAAGATTATTTTAATGAAAATTTTAAAGAGCAAAATGAAGTGTAAATGCACAGTTGCAATAATTAAGTTGACAAAAAGGGCAGCTTCTCTAATCAGTGCTATTAGGGCAGAGTTAGTAAGTGTGAAATTCTGCTCTGTCCTAGCTGTGGATTTCCATTTTATTGCAAGAGGTTGAAAGGCAGTTGGGGGGTTGGCAGTTGGGTTGGAGGTTTAGAGAGGGAAACTGGGAGGTTTGGCTTTGGAAAGGGACTAAAGAAACATAGGAAATGTTATAACAAAGCGGAAGCCTATGAAAGGAAGAGTTGTAACTGTAACTGCCCAAGACATCCATGTTTTCGTGTTACCATAATAAAGTTAAATGTGTTTACACGTTCATTGACTCTGGCAGAGTGTCAGTGCCTTGAGAGGTGTGACAAAGAGGAGAGAGCCAAGCTTTCCTGAGAGAAGAGGAAACTGGTTGCTTAGTCTTACATCATACAGAGGGCTGGACAGTGAAGCCAAGTGAGCCACTACTGTGCCTAAAGGGAAGGCAAATTGCAGTAGGTGGGAACCCAGGAAGGGAGGTCCCACGGGTGGCAAGAGGGTTTCAAACGCAGAGCCCTGAGGTACCCCGGTGAGGGGAAGGAATAAAGAAAAAGGGGGGTTAGTATAACCCTCACATTTATAGGACTTTGGGAACAATGTAATGATAACACACGAGGCAGTTTTTCAATGAGTATTTAAAGATAACCCAACACTCTGTCAGATTTTGAACCTCAGAGATGTCATTTGGAAATCCATAATGAATCATTTGTAGCATGGCCATAACTTGATATTGGACTAACACTGTATGAGATCCAGAGGGTGTGAATGTGTGGGTGGCAATCCTATAATACTTTCCATGAGCATTCTGTGAGAAAGGTGAGAGCTCGGGAGAGCTGCAGAAGTGATCAGCAATAATTTGTATTAAATTTTCTATTTTACAATCAAGGTAAACTTTTTGCAAACCTTTAACTATCCAGTGACTTCCCTTCTTCTCCTTCCATGGTTCATTTGGCATATCTTCCATTCTGCATATTTTACTGTAACCATTCATGTCAATTTTCCATTTTTACTCCATTCAGACATTATTTACACTGTTGAATTTATCTTAATTCTGCCAGCATTTTCAGCTGTGTACAATTATTTTCCATATATTCAATAAATAATTTCCACTCTTCTTTAAATATTAAAGATTAAATATCTTCTTGCTCTCTTGTTCTATGTGTTAAACCTGAAAGTTCTGCATATTCTAGCATCTTAAGTTTCCAATCCTCTTTATCTGGGACCTCACTCACTTTCCATTTTGGGACTAACAAAACAAGGGCTGCTGTTGTTGCATACATAAACAGGCTTTTCTGATACCTAAGAATTTCTGTTTGGGCTATTCCCAGTAAGAAGGACTCTGGTCTTTTTGGGAAGGTAATTTGGAACATTTTTTTAAAACTCGTAAATCATATCCCAATATTCTTTTACCTTTCTACATGTCCACCACATACGAAAAAAAGGTTCCTTCCATTCCTTTACATTTCCAACATGTGTCTGATTCTACTTTATACATCTTAACCAACCTACTTGGAGTTAGATACCATCTATGAATCATTTTCAAATGATTCTATTTCAATGAATAACATGCAGTAAATATCAAATCATTTTTCCAGAGTTTCTTCCAGAGGTTTAAATCTATATTGTGTCCTATAACTATTGCCCAGTGTGTCATTGAAGCTTTAACTAGCTCGTCTTTTGTTTCCCATTCTAGTAGAAGGTTGTACATTCTAGATAGAAGTTTATCCTAGTTTTGTAATAGTTCTCTTTCAAATTGTGAGCTTTGGTCTTAAACATATCATGTAACTGGTGATATTGTAACCAGCCCACAACCTTTACCAAAATCTAACCACTGTTTAACGACAATTCTCCTGCACAACCTCCACCACAGCTGACAGACCTCTGCATCTGTACAACCTTATAATGGACCCTTGTGCGGAGTTAAAAGAATTTAGTTAGTAACAACTGTTAGGAACGTGGCCCCCCAGAGCACAGCGGAAGAGTCGGCCTCAGAAATTGAGCTAAGCGAGCAAGGGGCCAACTCTGCAGATAAGAGCTGGCTGTCAGAGTCTAGAACGGACAGCCCGACCCCCCTCCTTCCCAGGGAAGACACTGTTAGCTCCCAAGGAGAGGAAGAGTTGGAAGGTGGCCAGAGAGCTGCCAGGCAGCCAGCAGATAAGCCAGAGTCTGAGACTGGAACTTCTGGGAGTGGGGAGGAGGCAGGCAAGACATCCAGTCCCCATACTAGGAGACTGGAGAAGCTCAGAGAACAATGAAAGGGGAGGAGAAGAAAGGCGGGATTTTGGCATTCTTCCTGTTGGGGGAGGAACAATGTTTCAGACTGATCAACTACTGTTAATGCGAGCAGGCGGGAAGACGTGCTCTGGATGTGTGGGTTTTTTGTAAATAAACTTATATAAAAAATAACAGAGAGTCATTGCTGCTTATCAGGCTGCTTGCCTGCCAGAGATCGTTATAACAAGACTCTTCGTTAGTAAGTTGAGAACAGTTAATGGGGTGAATCCTCAGGTGGATGCTCCTACAAATTTCAGTTGTCCCCTAAAATCAGATTTTTAAAACTACTTTTGCCAGAGTGTGTGTGTGTGTGTGTGTGTGTGTGTGTGTGTGTGTTTAATTGTAGGAAACAGGAATTGCACTTCTCTGAGTCTATGATGTTGTTGTTGTTTAGTTGTTTAGTCGTGTCCGACTCTTCGTGACCCCATGGACCAGAGCATGCCAGTCACTCCTGTCTTCCACTGCCTCCCGCAGTTTGGTCAGACTCATGTTGGTCGCTTCGAGAACACTGTCCAACCATCTTGTCCTCTGTCGTCCCCTTCTCCTTGTGCCCTCCATCTTTCCCAACATCAGGGTATTTTCCAGTCTATTATTATAGTCAGTGCTTTTTTCTAAAAAAAAAGTTTGGGGTACTCTCATTTCAACTCAAGGAAATAACCATTTTATAGTTCAAATCGGGGGAAATAAATACAGTAAAGTGGACAAAAGTACAAAGATTCACAAAATGCGTCCCCCCAGAAAAAAGCACTGACTATAGTAGGCTGCGTCTTAAGCATTAGCTTTGTCATACAGCCAATATAGAGTAAGGTAAGCTAGCAGTTCGAAAGCACGCAGTGCAAGTAGATAAATAGGTACTGCTGCAGCGAGAAGGTAAACGGCACTTCCGTGCGCTGCTCTGGTTCTCCAGAAGCGGCTTAGTCCTGCTGGCCACATGACCCGGAAGCTGTATGCCGGCTCCCTCGGCCAATAAAGCGAGATGAGCGCCGCAACCCCAGAGACTGGACCTAATGGTCAGGGGTCCCTTTACCCTTTACCTTTTTAAGCATCCTGTATCATGGTCTGTACAGGTCAAGCATCCCATTTGCTGTGAGTCAGTAATTGCTCTGCCAGGGTTATTGGTCTCCATTGGGAATGTGAGGGTATGATTAGAGCGGAGGATTGGGGGACGACGCTGAATTGGGGGCAAAAAGAGGGAAATTGGAGAAGCAAGTGCTGAAGTCCTTCCTCGCAGCATTTCACAGGCTTTTTAAACTAGTATTCTGACAAATGCATACTAGAGGGTCTGTTAAAAGGTATATATTTGAAATTATTGGTGGAACTTTAATATTGCCAATGTAGTACTTCTTTATATATTTTTTTAAAAACCTGCAAGTATTTCCAGGGCACAACATTAAAAAGAACATATAATTAGTAGGAGAGACTTTTGAGATTCTTTATATAGGGAGCAAAATCCTTATTGGGGATTAATCACTGCCTGAGACTGACTTTGCATGTAAAATCTGAAAATTAATTAGCTTTCTTTTAATCTTTTCCATTAAAAAACACTCGGTCTAAGTTTATTGCTTACTTCACTGTTTTAAAATAACTGCTTAGCTGCAAAAAATAGTATTTGGACACATATTAAAATTCAGTTGCAACTCTAAGAAATAGCATATTTTCAAGAAGATTTGTAATTCTGTGTGTTCAGCCTGAGAGGTAATGCAAATAGGTAGGCACAAATAAGGGGCTACATAATGAGCATTTTTGCCTTAAACCTTTGATGGAGGATCTCCCATGGTACATAGAATAATCCCATTTCAACATTCCGTAGGAAAATATATTATCCAGTGTTTTGCAAAACCCTGTTACTCTCATTTGCAAGTTAATTGAATGATAGCATTGTTGGCCTGTTAACCAGTCTTTTAATCCCTAAATTTAGGGAGGGAAACACCAGGTTTGATGGTGCCCTGGAAAGGTGATGCCTCTTTATTACCTTGGCAAATAAGTCTGGAATCTTTTCGAACTACGCTGCCTGCCACCAATACGTTTCTTCTCCTCACTTCTTATTTTCAGTTACAGGTAGATAGCCGTGTTGGTCTGTCATAGTCAAAACAAAATAAAAAAATTCCTTCCAGTAGCACCTTAGAGACCAACTAAGTTTGTTCTTGGTATGAGCTTTCGTGTGCATGCACACTTCTTCAGATACCTATCTGAAGTAGTGTGCATGCACACGAAAGCTCATACCAAGAACAAACTTAGTTGGTCTCTAAGGTGCTACTGGAAGGAATTTTCTTATTTTCAATTCCTTGAAGAACTTTTTATTGTGAGCTAGACCTACTCAATTGGTTAAGCTTTTTCAAGATGAAGCACACATTTGTATGACTATTTTGTATTTTTTAATGCTATTTTGTATATGGGGATTTTCCATTTTTCTTTTCTAACTGTGTCTCTGGACTGTTTCCTACTTCTGCAAGCCTCAGACTCAGACCTTCTCCTTGCTTCCCAATGGCTTCTCCATTGACCCTTTTGCCTCTAACCCACAACCCTGAGAACAAGAGTCTCATGCTCTACCCACTGAGCTATCGGCACCTTGCTGTACAATTCCTAATGACTGCTGCCAGTGGCTTCATCTGGGCCGGCCCAAGACATTTTGGCGCCTGAGGTGAAGCACAGAATGGTGCCCCCACCTCCCTGCCAGCGAAGAAGGGAGGAGTGAAGATCTCCATCAGGAGCAAGGGGGCAATGGAGATCTGCATCCTGGCACCTGAGGGGGTCACCTTCCCTTCCCATGATGGGCTTCATACAAATATTAAATAGCATTGAAGACAAAATAGTGCTCTGCAGTACTCTGCCAGGAGGCCAAAAAGCACCTCCCAATACATCTCTGGACTTGGTCCCATGGGTAACACAAGCACCCTATTTTCCATTACACAGACCCTGCCTAGGAGGAAGACCAGAGTCGATTGGGTCAAAAGTAGCAGAGAGATCAAAAAGCAGGCCAAAGATCAGGCTCCCTTTCTCCTGCTCTCTGTAAAGGACAAGGCCGTAAAGGACTGGATGCAGCTTTCCAGTTTATTGTTAGGATTCTCTCTCTTCAGTTTACCAACAAAAATATTTTTAATTCTCATTCTATACTGCCTGAACATTGGATTTTTTATAAAAAAAAATACTTTTCTTTTGTTGCAACAAAATCCAGCTGTTTCTTTGTGTTTCTTTTACCCTCTGTTAGGTTTGCTTAAGTGACAACAGAGGAGTCATTATGGATGTTCGTATAATGCTTAACTGTTTATTTTTGCCTTTAGGACATGCACGGAGCTTGCAGGGCTGTTATTTTGAAAACAAAAATCCTTCTTTTATTTGTAAAGTGAGAAAATGTAATGGAAACCAGGCATGAGGGCTATTAAAGAGCCCCCAGAGTGCTGGCTTTATACTTCATAGAAAAATGCACTTGAAACACTGTCTGCACCCCCCCTCCAGGAAAAAAAAATCAACCGCTGGAGCTGCTTCTTACTTCTTATGAACTCAGTGGGAACCTCCAGCACTTCTAAAATACACCTAAAAATGAAGCTGTTTATTTCGATTCCCATAGCATCCAACATTTCACATGTGAAAATAGGACCTTGCTCTGTTCTCATGGCCAGGCCAAGTGCCCGAGGAGCCACAGCCAGCAGCTCAGCTTCCTGGGCAAACTTGCCATTTCCTGCCCTCCCAACAGGGCTGCCCCCCCCCCGCCTTCTTTCCTAGAGCAAGGCAGGGGTGAGGGAGCTGGAGGGCCTGGTAGCAAAAGAAAAATGTAAAGCCAAGACAATATAGTCTGCCATCACTAAAGCAGTAGCAGCAAAAAGCACAGCACACACACAAACCCCAAGAAGACCATCGTCATGAAGTGGAGGGTGGTGGCAGTGAGATTTGCCATGGGCACCTCCTTGGGACAACCCTGACTAGGATTGCTTCAGGAAAGGCTATTTGTGTGTTGCTTGGGAGAGGCAAGTCTTCTCTTCTTACTTGGGATGTCCTTGTGTGGACTGCTGTTCCGGAAGGCTGACTGTGCTGACTTATAAGTAAGTCTCAGGCTCACTGCCTTCAGCAAACTCTGAAGCCAGACTCATTTAAGGCCAGTCTGGTGTCACATCCCCTTCAGACATCTACCGGGGAACAGGGCTACTTCCTTGCCATACACCGGCACCTGACGTTCATGCACAGGGTGTGAACACCTTACCAAGAAAAGCCTCTGCACATCTACTTCCCTATGACTGGAACCATATGCCTGAGCTTTAGCTCCCAGGGATGCCTGGGCACAAAGGCTTCCCTTCTGCAGGGATCTTTGCTGAGTGCACGGAGGCTGGGGTGAAGAAGCCATGTGGTTGGGGGGGGGGGTTCTCTCTGATAACTGCAAGAAGACCCTTCCACAAGGGCAATGCATGGAGATGCTTATATTTCCGTCTTTCTGACTCCAAAGAGCAGCAGATGTGAACAAATGATTTCATCCTAGAATCTTCCTACTTAGGTCCTAGTTCAACTGCAGATAAATGCTTGAACAAGTTGTTTGCACTTTTTCTATTCCCAGAACAGACCTGAGTAGAGACTTCTTTATGTACCCCTGGACATATAAATGTCTATTCTTACAATGTGTTTTCTAACTTAGGACTCTAATGATTGGGGGGACATTTTAGAACCTATTCTTTATCATCATCATCATCATCATCATCATCATCACCTTTTTCTTGTAGCACAAGTTAAAAAACAACTCCACTCCTGAAATTGGCTTGAAATCAAAGCATATCAGCTCTCTGTGTTGGCAGACTCCTTTGCTTTTGTATTCAGGCTGAGCTGAGCTGCCAGTTGAAATAGTTTGTGGTAACTCAATTATAATTTCACCTCCATGTGTCAATCATCCTCTTTACCATCTGCCATGTCAAAGACACATTCATCTTTATCATTCTAATGACAGGCTCCCCTTTCCTTGTCTTTATCACCACAATAGTAATTGTCTTGTTTCTCAACAATGTGATTCAGCCCAAAGTCATTTCAATGGCGCTTTGGCATATGCCCATCTTCCTTCCTTCCTTCCTTCCTTCCTTCCTTCCTTCCTTCCTTCCTTCTTGCTTGCTTGCTTGCCTTTTAATTTGATGTGTTTTATCACAGGACATGCTGAATATTGCACTGGTAATGGGGATGTTTTATGAGTTCTTCATAGTGCAAAGTAGAAAGGAGAGAACGCTGGAGCCTTTTGACACAATTCAAAAATTTCAGAACAAGAAACTAGCTTAGAGGCAAGCTAAACACAGACTAGAAAATAGATGTCCTCCTTTTTGTTGATGTGTTTTGACCTCCAATGTCTTCCTATTCCTTTTTTGAGGTACATAATAGTATGGAGTCAGCAGCTCTACCCCTGTTTAACCACTGTTAATCACAATCCCATGGCTGGAGTGACTAGACAGGGTAGTTGTTTTTAATTTATATGCAACTCTTCCTCCCAAAGGAGCCCATTGTGAAGGTATATAAACCTTCTTCAACTTGGTATTCTCCAAGAGTTTTGGACTCAAGCTCCCATCATCCCTGGCCATTGACTATGCTGGTTGGGGCTGATAGGAGTTGGAGTACCAAACCTCTGAAATGCACCAGGTTGGGGGTGGTTGGGGCATTTAAAGGAGGCTGACTCAGCTCTGGTTCAGCCAGATTAGGAAGGATCTTCAGGCATGAAATCTGGGGGCTTATTGTAACCATAGATGGAGGAAGTATGGAGAGGGTGGGACTAGCTTTCTTAGGGGTAGTGACTTCCAACCCAACCTCCCAAAATTCAAGGATAAGAGAGGCCAACATACAAAGATAAAATCATACAAGAGTTGGAAGTGACCCCAGGGTCTTCTAGGGCAACCTCCTGCATTGCAGATACTGACAAGTGGGGATGAGGACCTATGGGGAAAGTTCATCCATTGGAAAGTTTATTGGAGAGTTAATGCCATTAGGAGGAACCATGGGGTGAGGAAGTCAGGCAGTTTGACAAGCAAATTAATTGAAGACAGAGAGTTTAAGTGGAAGTTTAGAGAGAAACAAGAGCATCAAGAGAGTGGTGAGGTGGGGGGGGGAGCTCAAGGGCAAGGTTTGGTTGAAATGTGGTGTGGTTGGGGTAACCTGGGCATCAGAAAGTGGGTTTCATCACTTTAAACAGCGTTCTGTCCAAAGGTAAATGGGGCATGGAACTGAGCCATATAAGCTCATAAAGATCATAGGAGGCAGCTGTCACAGTTGTTTACAGAGGAGCAACTCCTCCTGTAAGATTAGACGCCATTAACGAAATAAAGGCTTACAATTAGCTGCATTGTACACCGTCTGTTGGTACGCTTTTTTAATCAGAGAGCATTCATGGTACATCATAATTCCTGAGCACATGATACTATGTTAGAAAAAGATTTGTACTTTTGTTAGAAAAGAAGTGGGTGATCCAAGGGACTAATGCAATTTAATGAGGTCCGAAATCACAGCTTTTAAGTAATGTATTATGTGACAATGAACAAATGAGGTTAATATTCAGGTGCTAATAAAAAGGCAGGAATTTTTTAAGACTTGCGTTATTCTGGTTTAAAATAATTTTGCAGCAGGTAGTTGTTAAATCTCTGGGTATCTTGTTTTAAAATGCTGGCAATTGCCAGCTGTAAATTATATTGGCACTTCATTATTAGAATCATAGAGTGTCATCATGTAGTGTTGGAAGGGACCCCAAGGGGCATCTGGTCCAACCCCCTGCAATGCAGGAATCCAGCTAAAGCATCCATGACAGATGACCATCCAATCTCTGCTTAAAATCCTCCAAGGAAGAAGAGTCCACCAACTTTCAAGGCAAACCATTCCACCGTTGAACAGCTCTTACTGTCAAAAAGTTCTTCCTGATGTTTATTCGAAATGTATTTTCTTGTAACTTGAAGCCATTGGTTCGAGTCCTACCCTCCAGAGCAGGAGAAAACAAGCTTGTTCCATCTTCCATGTGACAGCCCTTCAGATATTTGAAGAGGGCTGTCATATCTTCTCTCAGTCTTCTCTTATCCAGGCTAAACATACCCAAATCCTGATGGCTACTCAATTAAGCAGCTCGTCTGGAAGGTGCGCCCTGCAGACTGTGAAGGGAGTTCAGGGTGTTTTGTATACAAGCAAGCTTCCTGGTCTTCTTGGGCTGGTCTTCCAGTATATTACTGTGCAAAGAAGGTTGTCCTACAGATCTATAATATCTTGTTGAGCCTTTTTGTCTCCTTCCGTTGTGCATGGGCTCTATTCACAGAAGATCCTGGAGAATAGCAGCACAATGACTTCTTGCAGGACATTTGGATTCCAAGAAAGAGGGAGCCCCTTTTCTGTTTTTCACTGACCTGCCAACCCTGTGGGGAAATGTAAGGTCTGCCAAATTTTGCTAGACATCTGATGTTTCACAACTGGATGTGCATGTGGCTGGTGTGACAATGAAAATTCCCCCAAATCAGGCAACTATTGCCATAACAGGTTAGCAGTATTTGGGCAGGGACAAGAGCAGGGAAGGGAGTGGAGTGGCAAAAGCCATGGCCGGCACATAAGGCAGCTGGATTTTATAGGTTGTGATCTGGCAAGCTTTGCCACATAGAACTAACTCAAGCACCGACGGCCTTTGTGAGAGGTCTGAGATAAAGCAAAGTGGTAGTTTGCAAGCATTTTGAACAAATGAAATCTAGAGCAGAGGTTTTCAACTCTGCTTCCTTCAACAAACACTTTCTACCCTAACATTTCTTTTATTAAAAGATTTGTATGCCACAATTACATTTTTAAAGAAATCACACTGCTTTACTTGTCTGCTAAGGACATACCATTCGATAGGATGCAGACCAGGCCTGTGGAGTTTTGCCATTTGTGGATTGTGCAAGAGGGCATTCTCCTAAAACTGACCCTTGTGCCTTTCTTTCTTTCTGTTTTTACGGGGGGCATGCAATTTTGTTGCACTTGTATAGCGTTGTGTACTTGTGCAATGACAATAAATTATCTTATCTTATCTTATCACTAAGGAAGTTGTGGTGGACCAGCTGTCTTTCAAGGAAGCTGTGCACCATCACAGATCTTCTCATAGACGAGCCTCTAAGTCTGCCAAATCACAGAGTTGCTGTGCAACCCAGTCAGATGGATGGGCTACAAATAATAAAATTATTACTACTACTATTATTTTAAACAAATTAATTCTCTTAACCATTTGTAATATATATATTGGGTTTTTTAACCTTCTGTATATAGCATATTAGTAGTAGTATTTTGGTATATTTTAATGTAAATACATATTTTGATCAACTCCGTTCTTCCAAATTGTACCAGTGTATATTATTAGCATTATTATTACCTTCTGTGGTTGATACGACCCTGATGGTCAAAACAAAAACAACAATAAAAAATGTCAAATCACAGTTTGGCGGTTTATCTTACTCCATTTTAATACTGTTTTAAGTTTCCCTTTGATCAGTTTTTATTTTTCTTAAATAGCAATTATCTACATGAAATTTTGCCAATTTTTAAAGAGTTAAATCTTTTAGAAATTTTGTTTCCTCTGGCATATGATAAATAGCATATGACAAACACTTCCACTAACTTACTAAATTCTTTACAGGATATAAATGGTTTTACCATTCTTTTGCAATTACTACAATATTATGACTTTTCCCAAGAATGCAATGTTTCTGGATCTCAGGGCAATTGATTTACTTAGCATTATTTTTTGTTTGTTTCAGCTAATTATGAACTCTCTTGTGAAGCATATAAACACTTGGGCAAACCAACAGGCTTCTACTGGATAGATCCAGATGGCAGCGGCGCCTTGGGACCCTTCAAAGTGCACTGCAATATGACAGGTGACTACACTGTGTGACAGCACCTTTTCTCTTTGTGCGCAAAGCCTTGATCCTTCCCTTTATTTATAGACTAGAGAAACCATGTTGTATTGCAGTACTGGATTTGAATCACAACATAGCAGTTATTCCCTGCCTCTCTCAGCCTAACTCCCCATGGTTGTTCTGAAGCTAAAATGGAATGATCCCATTTACGTTGCCAGGGAATTCCTAGAAGAAGAGAATTTGTAATAAATTTGTAATATGCCAACAAAAGTACCTGCTGAGAGGGAAACAGCAAGCCTTCCATGTTAGTCTGCTAGAACCAACTGCTGCTCCCTTCCACTTCTCCCATAGCAGAATCTCATGTGTGGCCCACAAGTTGGTAGCTGGCAAAAGAAAAGTCAGAGCAAAGCTTTCTAGTACCTCAATACCCTGTTCTCATTCTCCCTCTCTCTCATATTGCACCTCAAGACAACCACATGAACTCACTGTTTAATATACCAATTTTTCTGAGGAGGATCTATTTACTGATGATGGCATGTCTACGGCCACACAGAAACTGAGCAGTCAGTATAGGGACAGGTCTAAATGTCTTCCTTTCTTCATCCCAACTCCTTGCTCAACCCAAAGCATCATGGGAGGTTTCACACACATACAGTAAAGCAGAAGTTGTATGTGTGACTTATTTTCCATTCTAGATGGTATTATGTCCGTCCATCCCCCCTTTGTCTAGGGCAGTCTTTATATCACTTTTTGATGTTGTGATACAGTCAAACCTCGGAACTCAAACGGCTCCATTGCCGAACGTTTCAGTTGCCGAATGCCAAAAACCCGGAAGTAAGTGTTCCGGTTTTTGAACATTCCTCAGAACTCGAACATCCGACATGCCTTCTTCTTGAGCTGCACCTTGGAACTCGAACATTTTGGAAGTTGAACGGTCTTCCGGAATGGAATTACATTCAAGTTCAAGTTCGTTTTGTTTTAGTTTAATGTTTCCGAGCATATCCCAGGTCCCTAGCTGCTTGGTAATTTTACAGTAATTTTATATAATCGGCCTCAGGTGTTTTAGATATTAGTTTTATCTGTTGTATTGTAATTTATGTTTTATTATGCCATGCCATGTCTGCAGCTTAGTGCGATTTATGTATCCTGTTGTTCGCACTCTGTATTGTTTGTTTTTATTTGTTCGGTCTTTGCTATGGCTAATCGCTAATGCAATAAAGAATTTGACATTCAAGTTCCGGGCTTTGACTGTATCAGAATCAGCTCTTGGCTGTATTTGTGTGAAATGCCCCACAGGAGCCCTGCTTCACAAATACATATATTAAAACCTAGTCTGGGCCATGAAGACCTCTATTATTTTAGACTTCTCATATGGTATCCTCATCTTCCCTCATTCAGCCTGTTTTAGAATGGTGAGAGGAGGAAAATATAACATTTCACAAGAGTGATGTGAAATGCCATGGGCCTGAGAGCAGCTGGCACTCAAAGAGCCATGACTATGGTAACCCATAATTTTGTATCCGCTTATCATGAAGAGTTGGCCATTGCATTTTATGTGGAAGGTCTAAAAACATATGACACCTATTACAAAAAATGTCACTTTACACGACATACTTGGTAGGAAATAGACTGCTGGTGATAAATGTTCGTTTATGTTGCTCCTTCCTTCTATAATTGGGTTCTCAGATTGGGCACTTTCGCCTCAGGCAGAGGTGGAGAGCCATCAGCCCACTGGCCCTGCTGGGTCTGCCTTGCACGCCTTTTCCTTGCCTGACCTCACATGACCTCAGGCGTGGGAAAGTTCGAGCCACTTGGAAAGGCTCTGAAGCCAAAATTTGGCCTTTTCTGAATTGCGCACCTTCTTCTGTTTCCCCACACAGCAAAAGAAAAGGCATTGAATTCCAAAAGTGCTGACAACACAAGAATCAGGAACACAGTTAGAATGCTGTCGGTTCTTCCTTTGTTGCAGCATCTTGAATTCATGTCATTCAAGCCAAGGCTTTGCAGTTGCAGCTCGAGCTTTCACTTCCGAATCTGGTCCTCCTGCCAGATACAGTTCCCCCACCCAACCTAAGGCTTAGTTCAATATTCTTTCAGTGTAATCCAAAATATTGTCGCACACCACCTCAGTCTCCAAGGGGTGCAAGATTCCAGGGTTTCCAGGAGCTTATCCAGGGTTTGTGTTTCCTTTGGAATGAAGGACAGTGGAGACTGTAGAGTCTTCAGGATTGTTTATTTACACATATCTACAACCTGAGTCTATGATGGAGGGGCTCACAGCATTAACGCCCCAGGAGGGCATTGCTGCCCCCATAGACGCAGCCTTGGCGTCAAATAGAAATCAAACATCTCTCTCTCCCTCCCTCCCTCCACCTTGCTACTTTGCTTCACATTGCTCCACCCCTCTGCTCTCAACTCTGCCTTTTCCCTTTGAACTACCCGCAAGTTGAGGGATGGGGGGGGGCATTTGCCATTTCCTCTCCCCCACCGAGGTCATAATGTTATGTTGATTAAGAAGTGGGGCTGCAGTTCAGCATGGCGAGTCTCAGAGGGGAATGTGACTGGGATGATGCAGCGTTGGCCTGTTTTGCACCTGCAGTTCACCCAATGAGGGGTGCTATGCCCCCTCTGGTTGTATGCTCCCCACCCTTCAGCTGCAGCTGACTTGTGTTTTTCATTCCTTGTATCCATATAAATAGAGCAGATTAATCTTAAAAGAAATGAAACATTTAAAATATAACAGGGGATGCAGGGACTCCCTTGCCTTTGCCTTTGTGGTATATCTAGGTATATCTAGGTAGATTTTGGGCTGCTTCTTTTCCTTTGGAACTGCCACTGGGGAACAGGAGAACAGGAAACAGCCAAATAGCAAAGACTGGGTTTTGTTGGGAGAGAACAGGCAGGCAGGAGAGAGAAGAAAGCAAATTTGCAGGGAGGGGGTGCTACACTTTTTAGAATTAAGTCTGTGTGTGAGGCACAGTTGGTTTCCCTGCTAGGATCATTGCTGCCTCAGGTGAGAAGGAGAAATCACTGAGGAGAGTATGACAACCATGCTGTTCAGGGGCACTTTCCTGAGGTGGTACGGCTTAAGACGATGTAGTGAGGAGCAGAAGTTTGGAGTTTCTCCCCTCTCCCGCTGCCCATATAAAGGTTCTGAACAAAACTTGAGAACGGTGATGAATTGGCAGTTTCTTCTTTGCTCCTTGAAGGATGCTGGTTTAAGGTCCCTTGCTGCCACAGAGCCTAAACTAGAAAGCAACACTGGTTCAATATATCCCCAAGGGCACAAATCCCTAAGAAGAACTCTAAGATTATGGATAAGAAAATTGCCTTAAAAAACAAAAAACAAATCATGTGTGCTTGTATTATCTGATAAAGGCAACAGTTTGAACAAAATAAAAAATTAAAAAATTCCTTCCAGTAGCACGTTAGAGACCAACTAAGTTTGTTATTGGCAAACAAACCAAACAGACATTAGCTTGAATTTTTCAATTATGTTTGCTATTGCTATTTGTCCCTTCTACCTTCATCTGAACTGGTATCCGTTAGTCAGGGGTCAAATGGAGAGCCGGCATTAAGACTGCTCACCATAATGCTCTCCCTTCCATTTTATGGTCACTTTGCTAAAGTGAAATGTGTGTTTTTATAGACTTTACAATTATTTAGCCCTGGGAGTGTTTAATGAATACATGTGGAGGTTGTGTTAGCAGTTTACTTTTCCATTTTGTTTTCAAGGTTCTAAAGATCCCCCCACCCCCCCTGCCTTTTCATAAAAGGCTGCACTTTAGGGGTTTGTGGATGTTAATGGTGCAAATCATCTCTGCGTGAAAAGATGTGCCTATCTCCATGTGGTTATGTTGGGCTATTACCTCTGCCTTGTCCCTTGTAGTACAAGCAGCCTCTTTATTCCCGCTCCTTCCTCAAGGCCCTGTTGCCCTTAGGAAACAAACATTTCACGCAATGACTCCTGGGCATGTCACATCAAGACCCAGTTGCTTTTGCTAGTGATGCTGTTTGTCAAGTTGACAGACAGCAGAGCTGAGAATCAAACCATGGCACACGAGGAGGAGAGACATTTTTCAAAAAGCTCTGCTCTCCGATGGGGGGGGGGTGATTGTTTTTGCTGGCTTGTGTCTTCTCTTCCTACTATCTGTATAGCTATAAAAGTTCAAAGTAGATTAATGTTAAAAGAAATGAAACATTTAAAATC
This sequence comes from Darevskia mixta, assembly GCA_034641385.1. Lineage (NCBI taxonomy): Eukaryota > Metazoa > Chordata > Lepidosauria > Squamata > Lacertidae > Darevskia > Darevskia mixta. The sequence goes on along the minus strand of JAWWNH010000169.1, from coordinate 1,091,553 downwards.
ATGTTGAAATGGCACATTGTGCTCATTTATTAGTGAGATCTATAATGAGAGCCATAAAAAGAGGCAAGTGTGTTTAAAAAGAGACAAAAGAGGGAAGGATGCATTCTTCCTTGAATCCCCCATCAGTCTTCGGGGGATGGTTCTGCTCTGATGTTTAATTCTCTAAATTAATTTACCTAGAGAGAGAAGGGCAAGTTCGCAGTGCTGCTGCTACTGTTCACATGAAAAATTCAGGACTTCTTGCCTGTTTGCTCTGCCAGATGCGGTTTTGCAAAGGAATGAGTCAGCAATGAATGAGCTGGAGGAGCAATCTATCTTCTCTCTCTCTCTCTCTCTCTCTCTCTCTCTCTCTCTCTCACACACACACACACACACACACACACTGCCAATGTAATGTAGATCTTAAGACACAGTTGAAAGTACCTTTCTTGCCAAGCCTGTTTTCTGTTTCACAGACAGACACAGCTCATGACAGAGTATGGGGGAGATTTGTGTGCCTTTGACACTGATGTCCGTAATCATGGTTTTTTGATACCTGTGACCAAGAGACGCGCTCTGTATCCTAGAAGCCCATGGGTCGCATTTTCTCCAAAGGGGCACAGTCTGTTGTATAGTATGAGTGTGTGAGTGTCTGGAGGCGGTTGGAGGATGGATGGTGGCTAACAGATTGAGGTTGAATCCTGACAAGACAGAAGTACTGTTTTTGGGGGACAGGAGGCGGGCAGGTGTGGAGGACTCCCTGGTCCTGAATGGGGTAACTGTGCCCCTGAAGGACCAGGTGCGCAGCCTGGGAGTCATTCTGGACTCACGGCTGTCCATGGAGGCGCAGGTTAATTCTGTATCCAGGGCAGCAGTCTACCAGCTCCACCTGGTACGCAGGCTGAGACCCTACCTGCCCGGAGACTGTCTTGCCAGAGTGGTGCATGCTCTAGTTATCTCTCGCTTGGATTACTGCAATGCGCTCTACGTGGGGCTACCTTTGAAGGTGACCCGGAAACTACAAATAATCCAGAATGCGGCAGCTAGACTGGGGACTGTGAGCGGCCGCCGAGACCACATAACACCGGTCTTGAAAGACTTACACTGGCTCCCAGCACGTTTCCGAGCACAATTCAAAGTGTTGGTGTTGAGCTTGAAAGCCCTAAATGGCTTCGATCCAGTATACCTGAAGGAGCGTCTCCACCCCCATTGTTCAGCCCGGACACTGAGGTCCAGTGCCGAGGGCCTTCTGGCGGTTCCCTCCCTGCGAGAAGTGAGGTTACAGGGAACCAGGCAGAGGGCCTTTTCGGTAGTGGCACCCGCCCTATGGAACACCCTCGCACCAGATGTCAAAGAGAACAACAACTACCAGACCTTTAGAAGACATCTGAAGGCAGCCCTGTTTAGGGAGGCTTTTAATGTTTAATAGATTATTGTATTTTAATGTTCTGTTGAAAGCCGCCCAGAGTGGCTGGGGAAACCCAGCCAGATGGGCGGGGTATAAATAATAAATTATTAGTAGTAGTAGTATGTGGGGAAAATGCTTGAGACATGAAATACAATATTGGTTTTGTTGTTATACCACAGCTTTGTTGAGAACTTGCTTTGACGAGGCCAAATGTGGCCAGAGGGGAGGGGACCTTCCTCAGCATAGTGTTCTCCCTGTCTGGAGACTTGGCATGAAAGTAAAAATAACTAAAAGGAAGTTTAAAAACATCACAGAAAATGACCACAAATAAGTCTGAAGACAACAAAACAAGGCACCGTAGGCAGAGACCCAAAAACATTTCCATCAAGTATGAACTAGCATCAAAAATAGACCTTTCTCACCCAGCTGGAAAAGCTGGTGGCAACAGAAATCTCATTGGTGCTTTCCACAAATTACAAATAGTGGGTGTCTGTCACAGCTCAGCAGAAATGCTATTCCACAAAACAGGGACAGCCTTCCTGAAAGCCCTGCTGTTGTGATATTTTAGAGACTTTAGACGCTCTCCTGATGAAAGTAGTGACCCCCTGGGTTTATAGGGGTCTCTCGGGTAACCTGGCTTCCAGGTTATGTTAGTAAAAGAATGTTGAATTTTGCCCAGTAGCAGACTGGGAACCAGTACAGACCCCGCAGGGAAGGTGTTAGATCCTGGAAGTAGTCTGTTCCCACAAGCAGCCTAGCCTGCGGGGCCCTCCAGCCGCTGCCCGCCTCCTCCAGCCCCGCAAAGCTGCCGGCAACACTGTAAAAAGTTGAAACTGGGGGGGGGGTCACCGGAGGGATCTTTGAACCACGGCGCTGGATATCCTTAAGGCAGCCCTGCACATCATGCATGTGCTGGGATTTTAGTGCATACTCACAGAATCACAGAGAATCACAGAATCATAGAGTTGGAAGAGACCACAAGGGCCATCCAGTCCAACCCCCTGCCAAGCAGGAAACACCATCAAAGCATTCCTGACAGGTGGCTGTCAAGCCTCTGCTTAAAGACCTCCAAAGAAGGAGACTCCACCACACTCCTTGGCAGCAAATTCCATTGTCGAACAGCTCTTACTGTCAAGAAATTCTTCCTAATGTTTAGGTGGAATCTTCTTTCTTGTAGTTTGAATCCATTGCTCCGTGTCCGCTTCTCTGGAGCAGCAGAAAACAACCTTTCTCCCTCCTCTATATGACATCCTTTTATATATTTGAACATGGCTATCATATCACCCCTTAACCGTCTCTTCTCCAGGCTAAACATACCCAGCTCCCTAAGCCGTTCCTCATAAGGCATCGTTTCCAGGCCTTTGACCATTTTGGTTGCCCTCCTCTGGACACGTTCCAGCTTGTCAATATCCTTCTTGAACTGTGGTGCCCAGAACTGGACACAGTATTCCAGGTGGGGTCTGACCAGAGCGGAATACAGTGGTACTATTACTTCCCTTGATCTAGATGCTATACTCCTATTGATGCAGCCCAGAATTGCATTGGCTTTTTTAGCTGCTGCATCACACTGTTGACTCATGTCAAGTTTGTGGTCTACCAAGACTCCTAGATCCTTTTCACTTGTACTGCTCTCAAGCCAGGTATCACCCATCCTGTATTTGTGCCTTTCATTTTTTTTGCCCAAGTGTAGTACTTTACATTTCTCCCTGTTAAAATTCATCCTGTTTGCCTTGGCCCAGTTCTCTAATCTGTTAAGGTCATTTTGAAGTGTGATCCTGTCCTCTGGGGTATTAGCCACCCCTCCCAATTTGGTGTCATCTGCAAACTTGATCAGGATGCCCTCAAGCCCATCATCCAAGTCATTGATAAAGATGTTGAATAAGACTGGGCCCAAGACAGAACCCTGTGGCACCCCACTAGTCACTTCTCTCCAGGATGAAGAGGAGCCATTGATGAGCACCCTTTGGGTTCGGTCAGTCAGCCAGTTACAAATCCACTGAATGGTAGCATTGTCTAGCCCGCATTTTACCAGCTTCTTTACAAGAATATCATGGGGCACCTTGTCAAAGGCCTTGCTGAAATCAAGATAGGCTACATCCACAGTGTTCCCTTCGTCTACCAGGCTTGTAATTCTGTCAAAAAATGAGATCAGATTAGTCTGACATGACTTATTTTTCAGAAACCCATGCTGACTTTTAGTGATCACAGCGTTCCTTTCTAGGTGCTCACAGACCGTTTGCTTAATGATCTGCTCTAGAATCTTTCCTGGTATTGATGTCAGGCTGACTGGGCGGTAATTGTTTGGGTCCTCTCTTTTCCCCTTTTTGAAAATAGGGACAACATTTGCCCTCCTCCAGTCTGCTGGGACTTCACCTGTTTTCCAGGAATTCTCAAAGATTACTGCCAGTGGTTCTGAAATCACCTCTGCCAGTTCTTTTAATACTCTGGGATGTAGTTCATCTGGCCCTGGAGACTTGAATACATCTAAACTAGCCAAGTGTTCTTGTACTACCTCCTTACTTATTCTGGGCTGTGTTTCCCCTGCTGAATCATCTGCTCCATATTCTTCAGGTCGGGCATTGTTTTCTTTTTTGGAGAAGACTGAGGCAAAGAAGGTATTGAGGAGTTCTGCCCTTTCTGCGTCCCCTGTTCGCATTTCACCATCTTCTCCTCTAAGTGACCCCACTGTTTCCTTGTTCTTCCTTTTGCTACGGACATACCCATAAAAACTCTTTTTATTGCTTTTAACCTCTCTAGCAAGCCTGAGTTCATTCTGTGCTTTAGCTTTTCTGACTTTGTCTCTACATGTGCTGGCTATTTGTTTGAATTCCTCTCTGGTGGTTTCCCCCTTTTTCCATTTCTTGTACATATCCCTTTTAAATCTTAACTCAGTTAAAAGTTCTTTAGATAGCCACCCTGGCTTCTTTAGGCACCTTCCATGTTTTCGTCGCATTGGTACTACTTGAAGTTGTGCTTTTAATATCTCCCTTTTAACAAACTCCCATCCATCATGAACTCCCATCCCTTTTAGTATTACTGACCATGGGATCACATCCAGCATTTCCCTAAGTTTTCTGAAGTCGGCTTTCTTAAAGTCTAGAATTTGAGTCTTAGTATGCTTGGTTGCTCCTTTCTGATGTATAATAAACTCCAGAAGAGCATGATCACTCCCACCTAATGATCCTGCCACTTCTACCCCACTAACCAGGTCATCACTATTGGTTAGGACCAGATCTAAAATGGCTGATCCTCTTGTTGCTTCTACCACTTTCTGGACAATGAAGTTGTCTGCAAGGCCAGTGAGGAATCTGTTCGACCTTATGCTCTTGGCTGAGTTTGACATCCAACAAATATCAGGATAGTTGAAATCCCCCATTACTACTATCTCATTTCCTTTTGAATGCTTGGTCATCTGTTCCAGGAAGGCATCATCTATGTCCTCAGTTTGGCTCGGGGATCTATAGTAAACTCCCACAATGAGATCACTGTTATTTTTCTCTCCCTTAATTTTGACCCAGATACTCTCAATTTGGCTTTGAAGTTTTAAATCATGGATCTCTTCACAGGTATACACATCCCTGACATATAATGCCACTCCTCCTCCTTTCCTGTTTGGTCTATTTCTCTGAAATAGATTGTATCCCTCTATTACTACATTCCAATCATGAGACTCATCCCACCAGGTTTCAGTGATGCCTATTATGTCGTATTTAGTTTGCTGTATCAAGAGCTCAAGTTCATCTTGTTTATTTCCCATGCTCTGTGCATTTGTATACAGACATTGAAAACCATTGATCATTCCCCCTAGTCTCCTACTTAAGGATTTTTTCCTCCCACCACTAGGTCTGTGTGCTGTTTGCTCCATTTGGTCCTTGACTTTTGGATGATCATCTTCAGCATTTGATAGACTCCTACCTTCAGGACCACTGTCTCCCTCCCCCACATAAGTCAGTTTAAAGCCCTCCTGATGAGGTTTTTGAGATTGTTGGCAAAAACATTCCTCCCAACCCTTGTGAGGTGCAGCCCATCACTTGCCAGAAGTCCATCTTCAAGAAACTGCAGGCCGTGATCTAAGAATCCAAACCGTTCCTGCCGGCACCATTTGCGAAGCCAGTTGTTCACTTCTCCTATTTTCCCCTCTCTTCCTGGGCCACGGCGTTCAACTGGGAGGACAGATGAGATGACAATTTGTGCATTTAATTGCTTCAGCTTCCTGCCCAGAGCCTCATAATCACTTTTGATCTTCTGGAGGCTATGGCTTGCGGTGTCATTGGTTCCCACATGGACTAAAAGGAAGGGGTTTTTATCCGTAGGTTTTATTATTCCTTGCAGCCGTTCTGTAACATCATGGATCTTGGCCCCGGGGAGACAGCATACCTCTCGAGACATCTTGTCAGGCCCACAGATCACTGCTTCGGTACCCCTCAGTAGGGAATCCCCTATCACCACTACACGTCTCCTCTTAGGCTTGGTCGGGATTCTTACACGTGCTGTCCCTTCCAAGGTCGCCTGCACATTCCCGGAGGACTGACTATGCTGCTCGTCTTCATATACCTCATCAACTGTGATGAGGGAGAGATCTTCCAATGGAGTCTGGTCTTCATCTTCCAGATTTGAGAGCACTTCAAATTGATTTTGTAGTTCTAAACACTCAGAGCGATCCCTGGGCATTCTACTTCTGTGAGTCACGTTCCTCCATACATCTGGCTCCTGAGTTGGGGAACTGATCTCCTCCTCAGGGATGTGCCCTGTCTCCTGCTTGGTGAAGACAGTGTGCTCTGCTGCATCCAAGAAAAGCTCCAGCTCTTTAATTTTCTGGAGCGTAGATACACGGGCCTGAAGTTGCTGGACCTTGTCTTCGAGTATGGCAACCAACTTGCAGTTGCTGCAGGTGTAGCTGTCTACAACCTTTGGCAAGAAGACAAACATTGCGCAGGAATTACAGGCGACTACAGTTGTTCCTTCCCCCTCCTGAAGTTGCCGGACCTTGTCTTCTAGTAGGGCAACCAACTTGCACTTGCTGCAGGTGTAGCTGCCTACATCCTTTGGCAAGAAGGCAAACATTGCGCAGGAATTGCAGGCGACTACAGTTGTTCCCTCACCCTCCATCTTGAAGCTTGAAGTCAGGACACACAAAAAAGAAGCCTAGGTCTCCCCAAGTAAACGTTTGAGACTAGCTCTCCTCAATTTAAAAGATAGGTCAAACTGCGCGCGCCGCTACCCTCCAGGCACTGATTAGCTCCGCCCACAGCTAGTCACCAGACAAACACACACACACAAGCCAGAAACAAACTCTCTCGCACGCACAACCCCTGTCCTGCTTGTGGATGTGAGAGATAGAATAGTGCACTTCCTGTTGGGCATTTCAGCACCCAGAAATGTTCCCTCTGCCACTTCTAACCTCTGTGCATGGATCATCAGTTGAGGTTCATAATTTTCATGTTGCTAAGCAAACTGTACACCCCTGCAAAATGCTTCTCCCCCCGTGTCTTGTAAGAGACCCACTCCTTCCTGAGAACAAGGACCTTATAGTGATAAATTGCTAAATATGTGATCTTTTTATTCTGTGAAATTTGCCTTGTGCTTAAAATAGGTCTTATGAGCATTAAGCTAATCAGCAGCCTCCTGATACCTGCAGAACTCCATCTCATTAGAGGAGATACCTTGGGCCTCCTGTGGAGGATCCATCTGCTTGCCTTTGCTTATTTTTAAACGTACGACTGGAGCCAATTATACTATATTGGTTCTTTTCCATATATGACTTTGGTGAGCGTCTAACATATTGCAGGGAGTATATATATTATGACTGAACAAACAATTAATGGGGAGTGGGGAATGAAGCTGAAAAATGAGAAGATGTGAGATATTAAAAATAACCTTTGCACAACTTTTTCATTTTTTGCATGACCCTGTCCATCTGAGATTCAGACCCCTTTGTTTTTTGGTGTCTGTGAATAATTTTGAAGCTTTACTTTCCCTTTCCATTTTTCCAGTGCTTTTTTTAAAGTAAGAGTGTGTGTGTGTGTGTGTGTGTGTGTGTGTGTGTGTGTGTGTGTTAGGGGTACTCTCATTTGGACTCAAGAAAATCACCATTTTATAGTTTAGATTGGGCAAAATAAATACAGTAAATCGACAAAAGTACAAAGATTCACAAAATGTTTAGGGGTATGCGTCCCCCTGTGTCCCCCCCGGAAAAAAGCACTGCTTTTTTCACAAACCACATGTGTGTATTTACCCAAAGGGTATGATTGTTTTCTCACTTTTGTTGCCAGAAAATGTTTGGCTGAACATAAGGGGCTGATTATATCTAGGGCCACAATGTTAGTTGGTGAATTAATACAATTCTGGCTCAATTAAAATATTGGGCTTGAGTAATTGGGCATTGCCCCCATGCCATCTCCCAAGCCAACCTCTTCCATCTGTAAACCTTTCTCTTGTTGCCACCATCATGTATCCTCCTCTCTCTGATAGGAGCCTGTCCCTGCTGTTGCCAAGCCTGAAATGTCCATAATCACGCACTGCATGCTAACATGTGTGTCTGCACATGTGTGATATTCTGAGATCTTTGATCCAAAGCTGTAGGACACCATGAGGATGTTGCACTGTACTCTTCATTACTTGAATTATTTAGGGAAATTAGCACAAACCAATTCGTCCTTATTTGGGGTCAAAAGAAAGCTGTTTATTGTTCCAGAATGGCTCTGAATTATAGTTATGCAGACTGAGACACCAATATGCAATATTTACAAGAGAGTAAAGCAAAATTGGAATTTTACATTGTATCTTAATCTGTGTTTTTAATTGATTGTTTGTGGTTTGTTGTGGTTTTTATGATTGTTAGCCGCCCTGAGCCCGGTTCCTGACTGGGAAGGGCGGGGTATAAATAAAAGTTTATTATTTATTTTATTATTATAACACGTTTGAGTAGCATTGTATACAGGCTTTACAAACCCACTTTGCCTGACCCGTCAGCTTGTCTTTACGATAAAGAGAGGAGGAATCTTAGTGTTGGCTAAGGAGCTGGGGCCATGCTTAAAGTGCCCCCCAGAATGGGCACCTGGGTAACACTGCTGTCACCTAAACCCAGGCCTGGGCCAATAATTCCACATCTGCGCAACAACAGCCTCCTCCCTCCCCCAGTTCTCAAAATGGAGCTTCAGCTATCTAGACCCCAAGGACGGGTAGGGCAGTAACCAGCTCTGGGAGGGCCTCTCTCCATGCAGCTGTACGGGGCTCAATACTCTGTGCCAGGGAAAGCAGGAATGGAGGAGAATGGAGGAGGACCAAAAACCCCATGCCAATCCACCGTTAGCCTGGTACCTCACTGCCCAAGAGAGGCCACTGAACTAAGAAAAGAGGCATCCGTGACACTGCTGTCTCAGCTGCCTATTCCTCAGGCCACAAGACTGGCCAGTCAGCAGAGAATAAACAGGGCCAGATGGGAGAAGGAAGAGGAAGGTTTGCAGGTCCCTGCTGGCCCCTCGCTCTGCTTCCTTCATTCCTGCGTAGCTGTAAAATTCCACTCTGGGCACAGACTTACTCAGCTGCAGAATCGGGACCTGTTCAGCTCTGAAAATTCCCAGCATGAGCTTGTAGGTCTGGCAAGGGCAAAACCAACCCCGTTATTTAAGTGAATTGTGTCTGTTCCTTCTGTAACACACAAAAACCTGGAGGACCCTCATTCAAACTTTTGCTTCTATACTACTCTTAGGCAGCAATCCTAAACCCACTTACCTGGGAGTACACTCTGCTGAATTCAGTAGGGCTTACTTCTGAGTAGACACGTGCCAGATTCACACGTTCATTTCAAGCACTACAATAACAGTGAAAAAAGCAGTCATGGCATCCCCTAAAGAACTGTGGGAGCTGAGAGTTGTGAAAAGACCCAAATACACCACACTGCTGTTTATCCTTAAATAAGTGTTCCACATAAAAACCAAGCCAACTTTACTCATGGAGCTGCAAATCATGAAGCATCTAGTAATAAGGAATGAAATATCAAGTGATACATGTGGATATGTGGCATATTTCCACAGTATCCTGGCCCAACAATCAATAAACCTTAACCTATGTATTTAGTTGCTTGTGCTGTAAAAAGAAAAAAAATATGAGGCTTCTCTAACCATTAAACAAGTGCCTTAAGTTTAAGCAGAAGGCAAGGCTCCCTTTGCCTTTGGTGTTTGTTGGTGCAATTATCTGTGGCTTCAAGGACAGCCAACAATGGTACTGAAATGTCTCTCACCTTTGACCTTAGCATTCTTCATATGCACATTAGTTAGCAAAAGGCTTCTGGGGTGTGTGGAAATCAAAATGTCAAAATAATCTCTTAATAATCTCGCATAAATCTTTAGCTTCCTATATTAGATAAAGCTATATGCCTCTCATTAATTGAGATGACAATTAACAGAGAATAGACCAAAGTGTATTTACACAGGCTCCGGTGTTTTTAATAAGCTCAGCTACTGTATGGCACATCTGCTTGGCTAAGTGAATTTAGCGCTCGTGCAAAATGCCATATGGCCTCACTAGGGACTCAGCAGCACAGGTTGAGACAGACCTTTGCCTTTCGTCTATTATTAACTGTTGGAGGTACACTGAGGAAGAGAAGAATGGACTGCATTTTTAGAAGCCCTTGCAAAACAGCATCCAAGTCCCATTTCGAAATGAATTTCGCTCCCATCTTCCTGACACACTGATATTTTATTTTTTTTAATGGTGGAACAAGATGGATTGCTGGGCAGTCAGCTCTACTTAAACTGTGACCTTTAACTATTTGCACTCTTCTTTTTTAAAGCCTTGTCTTCTTGGCTATAGAGTCCATAGTTCACAATAGTTGTACCAGATAGCCTAGACAGTGGCATAGCAAGGGTGGGACATTGGGGGCAGAGCGCCCCGGGTTCCACCCTGGAGGGGGTGACACTTAGTGGGACCCCCCCCCGGCCCCCCGCCACCCGGTAAAGGAGCCTCACTTAGTGGCTCATAAGGTCGCTGCGGTCGCAGCAGCACGGACGGACTGTGCATGTGCGGCATCCCGCACATGTGCAGTGCGTCATGACGTCACGACGCACGGACGGAGTGACGCCCCGCCCCCGGTGGGTGCCCCTGCGTTTACGCTCCAGGCAGCCAAGGGGCTCTGTTCGCCACTATGCCTAGATTGCAGAGAATGTCTTGATTTGGAAGCTTCATGACACCCCCCCCCCCCCGCCCATTTTCCTTTTCCACTTCTAGTTCGTTACATATTGCAAATGCCAATTAAGAGTTTCAGTGAGATTTCCGTATGTGGCCAAAATCCCAAGGGATTTCTTCTCCCCTTTTAATTTTGTGCAGAAAACAGGGACAAGAAAATTGGGAGAGATCATTATAGGCTTCTCTCCCAATCTGTCAAGTAGAGCACAGGAACACAGGTGAGGAAAGAGTAGCTTTGTAGCCAGCCCTGTAGCACCTTCCCCAAGTGGTTATGAATGATGGACACAACAACTTAGATTGGATCAAATAAGGCCAAAACCTTATTGATGACAGATGTAAGATGTTTGCCATAGGCACTGGGCAACCATTCACTGCCAGAAGTGACGCCAAGGGTCAACCCGGCAGTGGGGGATTCCTATGACTTGCCACAAATAGGGGGACCCCCACAGGGATTGCCGCCTTGAGGGGTGCTGGACATCTGGATGAAAGCAGCTCCTCCTGGATCCCTTTAATGGGATACCCTACCTTTGGAGAGGCAGGCAGAGACTACCACCCTCCCCTCCACCCAAGACTAAGGTTTACCCAATGCTTAAATGATCTGACAAGGAAGAAACCAGGTGCCAGGACAAGGGCAGGGCATCTTAAGTATCCTGGGAGAGGACCTGAGGGAAGCCTCCCTGCTCCGTCAGGCCCATCCCCAAAGGAGGCCTTGCCGCCAAGCCTGCCTGTAATTGGCCAATCTTGCAGGTGGGCCTGGATCCACTTTCCAGAGTGTCAAGCCCTCCATGCCAGCCAGAAAGGAAAGCCTCCCCAAATGGTACTGAAAAAATATAAATGTTATTCCAGGGCATTAGAAGATAGTTTTCCTAGTAAGATAGGACTGTCATATTTCAAACAGTGAAAATCCAGACAGAAAAGAACTTTTTTTTTTTTGCAAAGTTGTTGAGTTTTTTATTGCAAAAAAATGCCGTTTTGAGCTATTTTTATGGAAAATTGGCAAAAACGACACTGCCGACATGGACTGCCATACATCCAGATTTTCCTGGACATTTGACCGATTTCCACCCGGAAATGGCTAGAGAGAGCAGTATTCCAGATATGTCCGGGTGTATGGCAACCCTATAAGACTCTCTGAGACAGGAGAACTGAAGGTAAGCACATTCTGACCTTGTTCATGAGCAGGAGAACTAAGGGCTGTTTTGGTGTGTACTTTTCATTGTTTGGCTTATATTATTAGAATCTGTTGCAATCTGCCTTGAGAATCATTTGATTGAAAGGTAGAGTAAAACTAAGCTGCTCTGAAGCTGAAGGAAGGAAGGAAGGAAGGAAGGAAGGAAGGAAGGAAGGAAGGAAGGAAGGAAGGAAGGAAGGAATAGGGCTGTGTCATATTGGGCAGAAGGAAGAGGATGTCTGGATGTGCAGGGGAGCTTTGGACAAATTGGCCAAGGAGCATAGATGTGTAATGTTTGCATAAAAGGGAGAAGTCTGCCAGTTGTGGTTTCTGGTAGAGCTGGACTCATTTCATTTCTGTGTGCACAGTGGGGTGTCACCCAAATTTTGAGGTGCCTTTGGAGCAAGCGTCCAACAAAAATGGAAGGAAAGAGGATATCACCCAATGGCAGGGGGCATGGCAGCAGCAGCAGCAGCAGAGCCATTCTGCCTCCCTGGTCCCCAGCTCTGGGAAGGATGCTAGTGTGTGTGGACTCTTAGTAAATATGAATGGCAGGCAGAGCTTCACTGCTAAGCTGCCAGCCAGGCTTTAATAAATCAATGAAAGAAGCGAAGAGCCTACCTCTCCCCCCCCCCATCCTCCTCTGCTCATCCCCCCTCCCCAATGGCCCCAAAGAGGCTGCCCCCATTTGCCACATGCAAGAGTGGGGGCGAATTGAGGGCATCTGTCCATTCCGAGTTTCTACCATCGTTGCCACACTGCACATTTCCCTGTCTTCTGTGCTACCCTTAAGACTTGTGCATTAGCTGCCAGCCTCCTAGTAAAAGGATCAGGATTATGGTAAATATGAAACATCCCTCAGATCCATTGGCAAGTTCACTTTTGGCTCATTTTACCCATAGCCCACAACCAATAAGCAAAAACCTATCATCTCCCTCAGGGATCTAATAAGCTGCATTATTACCCCATCAGAACCTGAACTTGGATAAGTGCTTTATGATATAATAAATGTTGGCAGGCCACAAAGCATCTTGCTGCATGGAGGCAGCAGAGCAAAGAAGCAGGCTCTATAAACACTCGGTCGTCAGCCCTTATATAACTGTAATCAAGATTAATCTCACTTTACCATGGCATGCTTTATTAAGATATGTGTGGTAGTCTCATTCCTGAAATGAAAAGAAAGGAACCGGAAAAGAAAATAGCACTTCATATAAGCAAACCTAGAGTATGATCTGCCAAAGGCAGTACTGTAGTTGTTTTGGATTCAGATTGGCAAGGACGATCACATAAGTTGCTCTTTGATGGGTTTCATTTACAGCAGGCATCCCCAACCTTCAGCCCTCCAGATGTTTTGGACTACAATTCCCATCATCCCTGACCACTGGTCCTGTTAGCTAGGGATCATGGGAGTTGTAGGCCAAAACATCTGGAGGGCCGCAGTTTGGGGATGCCTGATTTACCGGGTGAGAAAAAGAGTCAACAAAGCAAGAGGAAACAGACATCATCTGTTGCTGGGGAAATCCCTTCCCTTCCTGGGCGGGCAATGAATTGATCTTCTTACAGGCCATGGGGCAGCCTTGGTCAGCAGCAAGATCTGCCCTGGACTTCCCACAGGCTGTGGGTGGGCTTATTGGGAGTGCTGATGACATTTGATCACCAGCTTTGGGGGTGTCATTCCCGTGACCCTGTCCATGTTTCTGTCTGGCAAGGTCAGAGGAGTGGTTATAACCAATGTGAGGCTACAAAGGGAGGTGATGGCATTGGCTGAGCTCTTCCCATGCTCTTCTCCACGACATTTAAAGTGCTGAGTCAGTGTTTATAACTCACAAGGAGACCCAGGTGGCCCTATTTTGAAAGGACAAGTGGCCTCACACCCCCGCCAGGTGGCCTTTCTATGATAAGTATGATTCTGGCACACTGAATTGTTTTTCTTTATTTTTCTTTCAGAGGACAAAGTGTGGACGACTGTGAATCATGATTTGCAGGAACATTCCCCGGTGGTGAGCAAGAGGCCGGAGAAGCATGCTTTGCTGCAGCTGAATTACAGTGCCACCATGGATCAGATCTCCGCCATCACAAGCAGCGCCGAGTATTGTGAGCAGTTCATTTCCTACACCTGCAAAATGTCGAGGCTGCTGAACACCCCAGGTAGGCAGGCCATTTTCTAAACAAGTGTCCTGGTTTTGCATCTGGCCTAAATCTAATCCCAAACTCTTCCTGGTGTGGCTCTAGTAATCCAGCCCACTTGGGGTGGGGGGGCATGTCCTTTATTTGCACTGCCTCATTAATGATATTGTCATTTTGGTGTGTTTCTATATTGTGCTTCTGGTGAAATATTTATTCAATTTGGGATGAGTCGTGCTGCCAGTTCCATAAGCTAATTTTAATGTAGTGAATACAAAAAAGTGAATTCAAAAAGTAGCCTCTTCCATCCCCACATTCAACTCTTGTAAGAATTTTTATTTTTGCCGCTGCCATCTTTGTTTCTTTGTTTTTATGTATATTGTGTTTTATATGATGTTAGCCGCTCTGAGCCCAGCAGGGGAGGGCGGGATACAAATAAAATTTATTATTATTATTATTATTATTATTATTATTATTATTATTATTATTTCTGATCAGAAAGCTGATTTCTAAAAGGAAAGCTGTTTCCAAGCATCTGCTTAGAAGCCACACCCTCTGACCTGGAAGTCTTAGGTGGGAGAGAGCTACTCAGTGGGGAAGGAAATGCACTAAGGCCACACTCAGCACTGCCCTGTTCTTAGCATTTCGGATGTCACAGAGTTGAGTCCTTCTACTGAAAACAAGATCCTGGTCTGATGTAGAGACTCTTTGGGTGCAAAACAGAAGCAGGAGTAAGTGTCTCAAACTTCCTGCTCCTCTTCATCTTCCAGTTCAGACTTTTGACCCCCCACCCCCATGTGAGCACTTGTGGGAGCTTGAATGGCTATTAATACAAGCTTGGGGTGTATTGTTGTGTCCTGAACATGCACCTCCACTTTTCTTATGATCTTCAAGGAAGAAATTGCATTATTTTGTTTTTTTCCATCTTGCCTTCCTCGCTGGAAAATGGGCATGGTATCTAGCCATTGCTTGAATCTGAAGCACAGAATTGCACTTGGAACAAATGTACCAATTTCAGCCTGATACTCAGGGAGACATAAAAGCATGTTGCTAATAAACTTGCAAACATGGAATGATAAATGGGTGAGTTAAACCAAAGGCCTCACTTTGCTCAGGTAGTCAAAGTTTACAGATTATCAAAAGCACCTTAAAGATAAAATAACTGGAGGTTTCTAAGCAGATGTTGGATGGCCATCTGTCAAGGATGCCTTAGCTGAGATTCCTGTGTTGCAGGGGTTGGACTAGATGACCCTTGGGGGTCCCTTCCAACTCTATAATTCTATGGTTCTATTATTGTATGGCTGGCAGTCTTCAATAGCCATGCTTCTCCTGACTTGCTACCGGTAATTCTAGAGGGGTGGCAGTTTCCAAAGAATTGGGTGGTGTTTACAGAGAGAATCCCTCTTATGTTTTATTATGTCTTATTTGAACTACACATATTTTAGATCTGGCACACAGGATGTTCTCAGAGAATTAGATGCATTATTATACCACACACAAGCACACAAACACATTTTGCTTCCAAAGAGCGAGACAGGGAAAAACAAATCAATGCAGATCATTTTAAGTATTGTTTACTTACTAGCCAGTGGCTAGTCTGCGCACATCCGACATCGGTGATTTACACAGCAGAAAAGCAGAAGCTGATACATTTCTTCTGCAAATAGCCTGTTCCTCAGCTCTGTTCAGCAAGTGGCCAGCTCCTTCTTGTCCCTCTCCTCCCCTTCTGTTTACTCTTTGGGAGTGTTGTCTTATAATACATAATGATACGCTTCTTATCTTAGAATATAAAATTCTGTGGCTTTTTCTCCTGGAGAATTTAACAAATAAATCACACTGGGCTGGCGTGCAGGCAGGCAGGCAGAGCAGGGGGACTAGATAAAAAACATAAATATGGTTTTTGCTTTTGTAGGGTGATAATATTTTAGGCCATATCACAACTAGGGCTGGGCGATATTTGGTTTTCAACATCTCAATATATCACCTGCTAAACATCGTGATATACCAATATATCACAATGTCTGAAATAAAGATGGAGCTACCCGGTATGTGGAGGCATTGGCTGTCTTCACATTTTTTCTAGCATTGTGATTTTTGGTGGCGCCTGCTCTTGTGATTTGCTGCCCCCGGCATTAGGGAGGGGAGAGCTGAGCTGGCAGAGTTAACGTTAACAAGGAATGCAGGAATCCAGAGAAGCATTGGCTGGCTTCATGGTTTTTCTCACTGTGGTTTTTGAATAGCACATACACACACACATCTTGATTTGCAACTTCAAACTGGTTTTGGACAATATATTGCTCAGCCCAAACACACATTATGATTCGCAATATATTACCAGGTCAAAAATTATGAAACCGGTATCACACTATGGGCTTCAAAATGGTTTTTGACGATATATTGATATATCGCCCAGTACTAATCACAAGAGAAGTTCCTGCCCAGATGCTCAGAGCATCCAGCTAAGTCAATTCAACTGCTTTTATGCTTGTACCTTTGTATGTTGGGGAAACTGGTTTAAAAACACTAATGTCAGATGTTATTCTGTACCCTAGAAGCATTCCTTTCTGTTGTAATGAGGAGGAGGAGGAGGAGGAGGCTGGTGTCAGTCCGAGACAGGGCAGTGCCCTCTAAGGTGCCACAGCAGGAGGCACTGGCCAGACCAGTAAGCTATGGCAACTTTCATTTTATACACTGAAAATTCTCTAGATGGGAAGTGGCAGTTTTTGATCAGCCTCCCTCAGGTGGTGATGCAATAGTGACTAATGCTGGTCACAGACAACCATCACAGTGGTGGTCAAGGGCAAGGCAGCCATGGCAGATTTGTGGCTGCCTCAGATGCTCAGAGCAGGAGAGGGCTCTGCGGAAGAAGATCCAAGGGCAGCTGGTTGAAAAGAAGCCGGCAGGCCAGACTCCCAAGGAGAAGCAAAGCCCAGGTCAGTCAGAGTCAGGACAAAGGGACAGGGTGGGTGTGTGATTCATGGGTGGGTGGGTGAAAGAGAGAAAGAATGTTTGTGCCTGAATAAAATGATATAGACTGGCATATTGTCCATGAATACTCGGAGTGAGGGTTTCCTAGATACTTAATTCCTTAGTCATATAATGCAGAGTTTCCCCCTCTACTCTGCCATTAAGTTGACAGGCAACTCTCCCTTCTTATGGTTCTTTAAAGTGGACTTGGACCAGGCAACCCTTCAAATAGAGGACTTCTTCACACAGAGGACTGTACTCATAAAGCAGGACACATTGCCACTCTAAATGGGACCAGAAGGCCTTTAGCAGTTTTGTTGCCTAGGATTTTTTTATTTTATTTTTTGTATTCTTGTTCTAGGTTGGTGTTGCTTTCATCCTCCTCCATTACTGTAAACATATTTTCTACCCCACATATCCTCTGAGGTTGGTGTCTGAAGCATCAGTTGCCCTACAAAATGTGTTTGGAGGCTGAAACCAAATGAGAACTGATCATTAGGCCCATTACGAGAACATCTAGACAAGTTCTAGGCGAGGAGTCTAGAACTGATTACAAAATGCTTGATTGGACTGGACTAAAAGATCAGTGGGTTTCAGCTATACGCTTGGTAAGCCGACAGTGTTATGATATCACCTACTGGAAGAAATGAGGCAAAATAAGTTTTAAAGCCTCTCCCTCCTCCTGATTACTCCAGGCTCATTCTCTTTGAATTACATCTGGAATCACAGAGAGGTTTTTTTACTTCACAACAGAAGCAATAAAGTGGCAAGCAGAATATTTGGGTCTAGAGATGAACATGTGGGGGGTAAGAAATTGGTAAACAAAATTGCTACATAACTTTTTTAAAAAAAATATTAAACTTTTTGAGGGCTCCTTTAAGTCCACGTATGGATTTGGTTAGTGTTTTATGGCTGACCCTTATGTTTAACCTAGCCTCAGAGTTGTTCAATAGGATATATTTAATGTGCCAA
Source organism: Darevskia mixta (assembly GCA_034641385.1). NCBI lineage: Eukaryota > Metazoa > Chordata > Lepidosauria > Squamata > Lacertidae > Darevskia > Darevskia mixta. Next base: position 1,073,746 of record JAWWNH010000169.1, on the reverse strand, counting down.
ATTTTCACATAATAATGGAGTAGGTGTAGTGTTTCGCTGGTTCAAAGCGAAAGTCCAGCTACACCAGCATTCCTGCTGCTTCCAGCACTGGCCAGCTCAGAAGCATGCAAAGTCATACTGGTGAAGGCAGAGACTTAATTTTTGTCCTCAATATGTCAATTTATCATTGGCTAGTTTTCATCTGAATTAATATTTCAGAGAATCATAGAGTTGGAAGGGACCCTGAGGGTCATCTAATCCAACCCCCTGCAATGCACAAATCTCAACTAGATCATGTATGCTAGGTCCACTCACCTTTTCCAGGTGGGCAGTGTTGCGGCTGGGCAGCTGGGACACAACAGCTTACTGGCCTAAGGGGCGAAGGGATGCCGCCTCTCCCTTGCGTCTTGCTGGCTGCGTCATCGTTGCTGGGGTTCTTCCCCCTGTGGGACAGCCCCAGCCAATCAGCTTTCAGGGTGGGTGTGGCTGTGGGCAATTTAACTGTGGCGCGGGCAGCCAGCTCCCTCTCTCTCGCCCCATCACCAGATCACCCAACCCACCCACCCTCTTTTCATGCTTTGCTCAGATATGACCTTGCTTGTCGGTCGCCATATTGTTCAGGCCAGGTAGGAATTTTTCCATTTGGCAAGCTGCACCAGCCATTTGGTTTTCGCTACCTGGTAGCAATCATCACAACTTTTGTGAGGTTAGGCATTGGGAAAGCCTTTGTTTGGATGGAGGGGAGGTTGCCTTCGCCTTCAGTAAGGGTACCCTGTTAAAGGGATCTGGGGTATGAATACTGTCCGAAACCTGGGCGTGGGCTAGGGCCATGTCACAGCCCCTACAGGGACCCCTCAGGGTGCCCTTATTTGATGTAAGTCATAGGGCTCCCTCTATTGGTGGTTTACCCTTAAGTGGACTCCCTGCAGACGGGCAGGAGTCAAGATATAGCTTGGCTTCACCCCAATGCCTAAGGCAAACTGCTCACATCTATAACCAATAAAGTTGTGGGCTATTTGAAGCCATGTGTTTTATTGTTCTCTTGGGAACTTTGTGGCTCAGGTGCCTTGGCACGCAACTGGCCATCCAACCTCTGCTTAAAAACCTCCAAGGAAGGAGAGTCCACCCCCCCCCCTGAAGGAATCCGTTCCAACAGCTCTTACTATCAAAATGTTCTTCCTGATGTTTAGTCGGAATCTCCTATCCTCCGGAGCAGGAGAAATAGGCTTGGCTTTGTTGCTTATTTTCTTAACCCACATATTGCTTTATAAAGAGCATAAATGGAGGGCATCAAGAGATTTTTAAAAGAATATTTGTATCAAAGCAAAAGATAAAGATTGCCTGTGCTATATTAAAAAAAACAGAAACAGTATCGATAGGCATGGGGGACAGAAAAATCAATAAAACAAGCTTGCTGCAAAAATTGATTTGGACATGAACAAACGTTTTAGCTGCATCTGCTGCTTAGAAATCTCTTGCTCTTTGATGAGCAGTGTCACTGCTGGGATGGTGAAGACAGAAAAGCATTACAAGCACCAGAAAGGCAGAGTTGCAGCCAGGTAGCAGATGAGAGAGGCCTCACCTGCAATTAACGAGAGAAAGCTCTAGATAGAAACTGGATGTTTAAGGCATTGTGTGAAGTGGCTCCCTTCTTCTAAAAAGATGAAATTCCAAATGTGAGAAATCATTACTTAGGAGGCAGGACGAATATTGCTTAGGAGTGCCCCTGCTACACTTGTTCTGCCACCATGATGAACATGGAGACTCATTGGAGAATCCTCTGGCATTTCCCATGGTTCCTGGTATGGAGTTATTCACGAGAATTTGCAGATACGTATCCTGGTCTCCTCTTGTGATCATGATGAGGTGCCAGTTTTGTCACATAAAAAGGTAAAGGGACCCCTGACCATTAGGTCCAGTTGTGTCCGACTCTGGGGTTGCGGCACTCATCTCGCTCTATAGGCCGAGAGCCGGCGTACAGCTTCCAGGTCATGTGGCCAGCATGACTAAGCCGCTTCTGGCGAACCAGAGCAGCGCACGGAAACGTCGTTTACCTTCCCGCCAGAGCGGTTCCTATTTATCTACTTGCACTTTGACATGCTTTCGAACTGCTAGGTGGGCAGGAGCTGGGACCGAGCAACAGGAGCTCACCCCGTCGCAGGGATTCGAACCGCCGACCTTCTGATCAGCAAGCTCTAGGCTCTGTGGTTTAACCCACAGCGCCCCCTGGCTCAAATGCTTGTGCTTTCATTCATCTGATTGTGCAGAATGCAATCAGGGGGGAAACCCAGCTTAAAATAACTTCTCTGTTCTATTGAGGGAACTAATCTTTCTCTTAGATTGCTGTCAGCTCAACACAGGTGGTGGTAACCTGGGGCTCCTCAGGGCACTGCAGGTTGAGACTTGCATCTCATGTAATCAGTCTGATTGTCAATGGCTCTTCATTGGTGTACAGAACATGCTTTTTATTATCGTTCTCTAATGCTTTTTCTCTTGGTGAAGGAAGTAATGGCAAATTTAAGTTGTTGTTTCCTAACTCTGCAAAGATTTTCTTTCTCTCCCCTCCCCCCACAACTACTCCTAACTCCAGGTCTCTTCATCCTCGTCATCCTTTTAAATTACATTCTGTTTCATTAATTAAATACAATCCTCCCATATTGATATGGGGATTTTTCAATCGCACTAAGTTAACATTGTGTTGTAAACTGCCCTGTGATCCTCTGATGAAGGGCAGACTAGAAATTTAATAAAATAATATGCAAAACAGATCAGACATAAAATACAATGGGGAAAACTTCATGACTCTGGATAATTTTTAATTAGAAGAGAGTGTCAAAATCAATCTCAACCAAAGAAACCAAGGTGAAATAAGATCCTGAGCTCTGGTTGAAGAAGAGTAATTTTGGATTAGACCCAGGTCTATAGCATGCTTTGCTCATGGTCCATGCCTGGGGCCCATTCTTGGCTCCAGTATCTCTTCCTTCAAGCTGGGACTGGATGACAGAATCCATACCACACCTGCCAATCCGTTCTGGATTTTGGGTGGATTGAAATCAGTTTGCTTCAAGAGCTTCCAAAACTTTTGGATGTGAAACCCAATGGCTCTATTTACACCTAGCTGCAATGTGCAGGAGTTCCCATGTAACAATTAAAAAACCTGGTTGGCATGCTACAGAGTTCAGTGGGTAAGATAAACAACCATTTGGGAGAAGTTGAAACAAGAGAAGTTGAAGCTGGCACAGGAGGAAGAGGTGATTCCAACGCAAGGGAGTCCTACAGGCTGTTAATAAGGCTCTGAGCAAAAACTCTCGTATCTGGATGGGCGTTCTCATGAAACAACATCAAAATTACTAAGGTGCCAAAGAGGCGAGAACATGGGAGCCCCACAACTTTCATGGACTGTCTTTATTGCATATTATTTTGGATTTATCTCCTGATTATGAATTAGATGTCAGATCTCCTGATTATGAATTAGATGTCCGGCTTATAGATTTACTGTCCCATCACCACAGGAAGGAGGCCACCTTTCTGGACCAGCCATAAGATATTTTGCAGCCTGAGGCAAAGGACAAGTTACTTACACACACACACACCCACACACCCACACACACACCAAGATCTTTCCTCTTGGCTGCTTCTCTTTAGTGGCAACTCTACCTACTCAACACCTCTGTCTCCTGCCTGGGCTGAATTAGAAACCTTTTATGTTACCCCATTACAGGGCTAGTCGTCACTTGTATCCACCTTTCTAGGCCTCCCTACTTTCTGCTGCTTGTGCTACTTGGATTCCCTAGTGTGCCAAGGCTGGTGGCTTCCACAAAAAGGAGTGGAAGATAGATTTATCCTACTCTATGAGGAGTGAGAGGAAGAGTTGGAATGTCCCACTCAACCTGAGCTGTGAGCTTATTGACTGTCACATAGGCTCCACTGCAAATTGTCATCTCCAACCCCCAAGAGTTGGTGATATAAGGCAGAAATCACATCCTTTATCCACGGGATATAGAGCTACCCAGTTTAATCCCCTTTCAGGATGATGTTTTGGTAATTATTATTTTAGTCCTGGAAGCCTGACTATATTTTGAAGATGTAAATGTTTTTTCTGAATTACATCCTCGCCTTTTGGAATTCATCTCTCGGCCTTGAACTGTGGTTCGCATGTGCCTGAGGGTCAGTGAAATGCATGGTGCTTCGGCACTGGAAAGAGAATTCACAGAATTTCCTATAACAATGGATCAACGATTTTCACTCGGTGTCCTTATTTGAGTTAGCAATTTATCGACAAGAGCACAAAGAAGAGAAACGTAACAACTTTTGGTTTGCTTTATATATACAATTTTATATCATCAAAACATCTGAATCCTTGTCCTCCTTCCCATTTTGACTTTCCCTTCCTTAGCTTGTATGCTACTTTAATTGTATTGTTGAAAAAACAATAAAATTGCATAAAACAACCATTAATATGCACATGGGAGTCCACTCCAGAGCAGGAGCTGGCAATCTTGCAGACAAAATAATTTACAGTGACAGAAAATAACCATCCCTTGACCTAAATGATTGATGATTGTGATGAGAGCTGTTGTTTTCAGGTGTGCATCAAAGTGAATGATTCCAGGAGCCTCCTCTTTCTTGTTATGGTTGCTGTTGCTAGCACACTTTTTGTTCAAGGCTGCACCATTCATAAGTCAGAGTGATGAAGTAGTGCCTTTGAACATCTAAATCCCCTGGATCAAATGCAACATGTATGACCAAGACCTAAGCCAAAACAGCATGGCTTTGCTTTGTGGAGCTGCTGAATGTTGTGTTTTAATAAACTACAAAAGAAAGCAATCTGACTTCCAAAGGTTACAGCTTGTGTCATAAGAAGAAATTTTCACAACTACCTGAAGCCAGGTAGTGGTCTTTCATGAGTGAGGAATAATTCAGAACAATATACTGTACTGTAGCTAAGCTTTCTGCTGCTGCTGCTGCTGCTGCTGCTGCTGCTGCTGCTTCTGTTGACACTGCAGAGGCAAAATCTTTTTCTTCCCCATGCAGTGGGTCATTGTGCATGTTCTTCCAGCCAATATTATTACTCTTGTATGTTTTCTTTCAATTCTGTCATTGTCTTTTTCAGTCGTGGATAGGAGCTTTTAAAACAGAAAGGACCATATCATCTGTTACTTGTTCTTAAAAGGAGCATGTTGCAGGATATAATGTGAGGAACCACTTTCACAAAAAGCCAAGGGTCTAATGCCTGTTGATGGAGTGCTGCTCATTAGATTTGCTTTATTGACATTATTTCAACATGATTGTGCTTTTCAAATAACTGTGTCCTGAAAGGCAGCAGTCCTTGCTCCCAGGGACCCACTGCAAAACGGTGTCGCCTCAGTGCCAGTGTGGGTAATCATAGAATCATAGAGTTGGAAGAGACCACAAGGGCCATCCAGTCCAACCCCCTGCCAAGCAGGAAACACCATCAAAGCATTCCTGACAGGTGGCTGTCAAGCATCTGCTTAAAGACCTCCAAAGAAGGAGACTCCACCACACTCCTTGGCAGCAAATTCCACTGTCGAACAGCTCTTACTGTCAGGAAGTTCTTCCTAATGTTTAGGTGGAATCTTCTTTCTTGTAGTTTGAATCCTGTAACTTCTGCTTTAATAGAATCCTACTTACTATGCAGAAATGAAAGTCATCTTCTGTGGTTCACCTGAAAGCCTCCTGAAATATGCATGGCACCTCAACATTCCTTTCTTTTAACGGATTTTATGCAGAAACTGGACAGCTTGTATTATACATTCTCACATATTTTATGAGCCCCAGGGGGATTAGCATCTTCAGAGTCTCCATATAAATGAAACTTCTCTTATTTCAGCACAACTGTATTCAGAGCAAATGGTTAGCAACTGTGGCCTAGGTTGCATCTTGCTTTAGTTGAGATTCCTGCATTGCAGGGGTTGGACTAGATGACCCTTGAGGTCCCTACTGACTCTACAATTCTATGATTCTATGATCCCTCCTTTGTAAATCTTTCCCATAAGTGGTGCTGGAAAAAGCTCCTGGAACTCCATGCAAGGCATGTGGAGTGAGGATGTCAGATGGAAGTCTGCTGTGCACACAAGTGCACACTCTCTCGATGATCCAACTTTGTAGGGCCTTGTGAGAAATTCTGAATGTAGTAACATGTCTAAAGGGGATTATTTATCAAAAAGTGCATCTGAGAAGTCTTTTGGTTTTGGCAAGAGTATTATAACAATAAAGGTCATTTGAGAAGGAATGCAAACAGGCAGATGGTGAGCTCAGTGCCTTGTGAATTTTCCTGTATAGTGATGTCATGGGTTTGCATGATCTCCCACGCAGATCTGGACCTGGCAGTAACAATCTGGCCTTTCTCTAATCTCAGGATATCATTGGATAATGTGAGATGCAAAGAGCAGTCCCAGCACTCACCTCTATGTGAAGGACATTCTGAAAAAAATGCATTTAAGTAACTCTATCTGGGCAGGTAACTAAGAAGGCTGTGGGGTCAAGAAGAAGGCACGCACAACTGAAACAACAATTGAAATTATTCCTCATAAGAACAAGCACACACAATTCATGCCAGACTGAGCCAAAGAATAAATTAAGGGCAATCATGCAGTAAAGGCAGCAGAATGGATGAACTGGGTGCTTCTCAGCAAGGAAGACAGATCTTTGGAACAGCTCCTGCCACAAATTTGGAATCTCTGAAATCATCTCAATAATAAATTGCAGAGCACTAAACTCTGTCCTTAGATGTGTTTGTGCATTTTCTCACTGCCTCGAGGGAGAGTTGCACACATGCATCCAAGAACAGAATTTAACCCAAGCAGTGATTTATTTCTATTTAAAGTTAAAGTGCTAAGAAAGCACTACAGCTGGTGCCAGAAAACTTTGAGGAAATAACTAACCTTTTAGCCAGTTGCAATGGAAAAGTCAATGCTGTTGTTGTCACACAATGGGCACAGTGAATAGAGATGATGAAGTCCAAATCCCAACATATCAATGGACTCCCTGGATAGCTTTGGGGAGATTACAATCACTCAGTGTAGGTCAGTGGTTCTCAAAAGGTGTGGCAGGGGAAATGGTTGTTGTTAAATATTCAGGAAAAGTCAGAAGCCCGAGGCAGTATAAGGTCCTCAGCTACATTTATTCAACATATGGCGAGTGACAACAGCTCGCTCTTGGAAGAAACAAAAACAGAACACGCACGATGCACACACTAAAAACCTCCAGCAAGAACTGACAGTTAACAGTTGACAGTTGACAGTGCCTGCGCTTACTTTCCATTGGAATGTTCGTCTACCAACGCTTATACGATTGGTTAGAATGCACCTGGCAGCATAAAATGAGTTAAACCCAATACATAACACTCCTCCCCCCTAGTTCCTAACATCAGGAACAAACAATAGTCCTCAAGGTGTGCCAGCCTTTTCCGCTCCCGCTGGAACCGTCGCAGTTCCTGTGCCTGAGTGGGTGACCCAGGAGGTTCCTTCGGTACCCACAGTCTGAGTGGGGCGGCCAGTGAGGCCGGCTCCAAAGGGGCCACTGCCGATGGAGCCACTGAGGACTCCGGCCTAAGGTCGCCCTGCTCGGTCCCTGGCAACCCATCTGGTTCCCACCCTGGGGTGGGCACCGAATCTCCGAAGTTCCCATTTCTCTGACCTCTGGTTCTGCTTGAAGTTCCGTGTTTGGAGGTGTCCTGGTTCTGATCCGGTCGAGGTGTCTCTTCCAAACCAGTCCCCCCTCCAAGCCTACCTCATAGGAAACCGGATCTGTACAGCGGGCAATGGTACCTGGGACCCAACCCTGTCCGGACCCATAGTTTCGGATGTACACAGGGTCTCCTGGGGAGAACCCTCTTGGTGCCCCCCGCACTACAGTGGATGGCCATTCTTCAAGAGCCCGGTTGGGGAGCCTCCTTCCTATAAGCAACTCCGCCGGGCTCCAGCCGGTCACTGCGCTTGGGGTGATGTGTTGGGCCAATAAGAACTCCACTAACCAGAGAGTCCAGTCTCCATGCACTATGCGCCAAAGCGCATCTTTGGTAGTGCGGACCATGCGTTCAGCTTGGCCGTTAGTGGCCGGGTGAAAAAGAGCGGAAGGAATGTGGCGGATTCCATTCTTGGTTACAAATTCTTTGAATTCCGCTGAAGAAAAAGCGGTCCCATTATCACTCACCAGTGTATCTGGCAAGCCGTGTGTCATGAATAGCTTCCTGAGTGCGTTTATAGTTGCTCTAGCGGACACAGTTGTGGTCAGCACCACCTTGAGCCACTCAGACTGAGAATCGACCACTATTAGGAAGTGTTGGCCCTGAAAAGGCCCCGTGAAGTCCACGTGCACCCGGGACCATGGGGACTGTGTGGACTCCCAGGACTGTACTGGTGCCTTGGGTGGATCCGGCTGGGAGACCTGGCAGGGCTTGCAACGTTTCACCCAGCCCTCTATCTCTGCATCTATGCCCGGCCACCACACATAGCCAATGCCTTCATCCGGACGATTCCCAGGTGAGACACGTGCAGCCCTTCTAATACTCTTGTTCTTAATGGGGGAGGGACTATAACACGGCTACCCTATAACACACATCCTCTGTGAGTAGACAGCTTGTCCTTGCGGGCTGTGAAGCATGAAAATTCTGGCCCCGACTCTCCGGGCCACCCCCTCCCCACCCAGTCTGAGACGCGGGCCAACAGCCTGTCCTTCGTTGTTGCGGCAGCAATGTCCTTCACATGCAGGGGATCTGGTGGGCAGGAGCAGGGTCAGGGCCGCTCTCTGACAGCGGCAAGCGGCTGAGCACATCTGCGTGACCCATGGCTTTCCCGGGTCGGTGCTGTAGTGAGTATTGGTAGCTGGCCAGGAAAATGGACCAGCGCAATACTCGCGGCGAAAGCATCTGGGGTGTCTGGCGGTCAGGCGCAAAGAGTCCCAGGAGTGGCTTGTGATCGGTAACAATAGTGAAAGGCCGACCATAAAGAAAGTTGTGAAACTTTTTGACTCCCTTAACTATCGCCAAACCCTCCTTGTCGATCTGGGAGTGGTTGCGCTCCGATGACGTGAGAGTTTGGGAGAAGTAAGCCGCTGGGACTTCCCTCCCATCCAGGAGCTGGTGGCCCAGTACTGCGCCCACTCCATAAGGGGAAACGTCGCAAGCCAGCACTACCAGGAGCTTTTCATCGAAGTGTGCCAACACTGAGTTGGACACAAGCAAGTCTTTAACCCCTCAGAAAGCCTTGGCCTGTCGAGGGCCCCAGACCCACGGCACTTTTTTGTCCAGGAGCCTGTGCAAAGGCTCGGCTACAGCTGCCTTGTGCGGCAAGAATGCATAGTAAAAATTAAGTAGTCCCAAGAAGGCTTGTAACTCTGCCTTGCTCTTTGGGTCTGGGGCATCACAAATGGTGCACACTTTGTCCTCTGCTGGATGGAGGCCGTCCACGTCAACCCGGAACCCCAGGAAATCCACACTGCTCACTCCCAACAGGCACTTTTTCTGTTTTACCTTAAGTCCTGCCACCTGGAAGCGTTGGAGCACTGTCCATAATCTGGCGGCAAAGTCCTCTCTCGACGATGCGGCACACTGTCGAAAAACGGCGTGACTCCGGGGATGCCTTTAAGAAGACAGTCCATTAGGCTCTGAAATAACCCTGGGGCCATGCTAACTCCAAACTGTAGGCGTTTGACCCTGAAAGCACCCCTGTGAGTCACAATTGTCTGGGCGTCTGCGGTGGCCTCGTCAACGGTTAGCTGCTGATAAGCTTGTGCTAAATCCAGTTTTCCGAAGATCTTGGCCCCAGCCAGGGTTGCTAACACGTGGCTCACTACAGGAACCAGGTACGCGTGGTCCTGTAAGGCCCGGTTCAGGGTGCATTTGTAATCGCCACAGATACGGACTGAGCCGTCCGGCTTAACCGCTGTGATGATTGGGGTTTCCCAGGTCCCTGAAGCTACTGGCTCTAAGACCCCTTGGGCGACTAAGCGATCAAGCTCCTCATCGATTCGGGGTTTAAGTGCAAACGGGACTCTACGGGCCTTGACCCGGATGGGTTGCACCGTGGGGTTGAGCCGTAGGGAAATCGGGGGTCCGTTGTACAGGCCCAGGGTTCCATCGAAGACTGATGGAAACTCCTGGCAGATTGATTTGAATTCTGCCCCTGGGGAAATCTGATTAAACCCTGAAACGCTTAAGCCTAATGGCCCGAACCATGCTAGGCCTAGAAGGCTAGTGAAAGGGCCTTCAGTTATGAGGAGGTTCAAATTCTTGGTGTACTTCTTAAACTGGACCTTGAAGGTGCCCATACCCTTTAGCTGGATTCTCTTTCTCTGGAAGTCCCGCAGCGCTACGGGGGCTGGGCGGAGAGGAGGACCGCCGTCAGGGCAAAGCTCTTTCAGAGTCTTAGCAGATATTATGGAGTAGGATGAGCCGGTATCCAACTCCATAGTACATGGGGTTCCCTCTATCCTGAGTTGCACCCTGAGCTTATTGGGCCCTGGGGACGGAAGTTGAAGTACCCTGGCTGAAGAGGTGGACTGCAACTCCTCCTCTTCATAGGTCTCGTGGACACGTTGCTTGGGTCGTGCTCCGGGAGGTCTTGGAGCGGCAGACTCGCCCAATGTGCCCAGTCTTTCCACAGCGGTGACATGTGGAGTCCCGAAACCTGCATGTCCAACGCTCGTGGTTTTCCCTGCAGCTGGCGCAGGTCCCTCGAGGTGCGTTGGACGATCGCTGTTTCGACGATGCGCTCATAGCTTGGGAGCGGTGGTGACGGTCAGATCGTTCCGAAGCTTGGTGGACATCCTCATTGTGGGAATCTATGGAAGATGACAGGTCTCGCTGGATGCCGTGAGTTCTCCTTTTGGTATGTGGGCTGTGGGCCGTCTCATGGGCGTTATCATTCTCAAAGGCCATGGCCATATTCATGGCTTCCATCATCATGATGTCGTCTTTTGCCAGTAGCTTGCGGCAGAGACGGCGGTCTCGCATGCCAATGATGAACCTTTCGAGAAGTCGTTCTTGATGTCAGAGAATTGGCAATACATCACAATTGCCTGGAGCGCTGTGATGTATTCATTCGCTGACTCTTGCGCTTGTTGCTCTCTGTGCACAAAGTCGTAGCGGCGGTGGTTCTTAGTTGGCTGAGGTGCGAGGTGTCTTGTCATAGCCTGCGTTAGCTCATCGAAAGTGCAGGCCTCTATGTCCCTGGGTGCCATCAGACCTTCCATTAGGGTGATGGCGCAACTTCCCAGCACCGTCCGTAGCACATCCACCTTGTCTGCCTCCCTAGTGAAGCCTTGTAGTCGGACGTAGCTCCTTATTCGGTGGAGCCACTGTGGCCATTCTGCAGGGTGGCTCATATCGAAATCCAGTGGCAGCCGACTATGACTGGTGGCCATCCTCGGACCTGAGGCAGTCGGTTGTGCGATTATGGGTGGTTGCGAAGATGCGGCAGGCGCGGTCTCGCTTCTGGGGCTTCTTGCTGGGTCCAGCGTGGCGGTGAGGTCGCGTTTACAGCAAGGCGGCAGGCGGCGGTGCTGCAGTGTGGTCTCAGGCTTCTGGTAGCTGGTGGGAGCTCATACATCCTATCCTCGTCGCCAATGTTAAATATTCAGGAAAAGTCAGAAGCCCGAGGCAGTATAAGGTCCTCAACTACATTTATTCAACATTTGGCGAGTGACAACAGCTCACTCTTGGAAGAAACAAAAACAGAACACGCACTAAAAACCTCCAGCAAGAACTGACAGTTGACAGTTGACCGTGCCTGCGCTTACTTCCCATTGGAATGTTCGCCTACCAACTCTTATACGATTGGTTAGAATTCGCCTGGCAGCATAAAATGAGTTAAACCCAATACATAACAGTTGTTGGGAGCAATGGTGATAAATGTAGGAGTGGACTGTTCTCATAAAGTAAAGGACCTCATGGGCTTGTAGCCATAGGTATTTTATACCAGCAGGAAGGAATGTTCAATCTGTGCTGCAATTAGCAGTGGTGCTATTTCTTCAATCTTATACTGTTAAGAACTTCTTTAGATTCTGAGAGAAGGAACAGATTGTCCAGTGTTGCCCGGGTTTCAGTTAAAAATGTACCTAAAATGGATTCTTCTTAGACTGCAAGCATTACGAACCAACCAGCTTCATTTATTTTCCTCAATATCTGCTATTAGAATCTTTTCCATTATTGAATTGTATTGATGTTACCATTAGTGTGGAGAGTCATCTATGACGAGCTATTACACATTTAAAAGTTCTATCAATAAGGGTATTGATTTGGGCTAATGGCTCGTTTTTAAGCTTCCATAGGAATATTTTTCATATCCTTATGTGTATAATAGCTATATTAGATTTTTACTTTAATGGCTTTAAAATCTCTTTGCTCTTATGCATACAATCCCTCTGAAACAAGGCAATATATATTGCTGATATGGTTCTTGTTTTTGGAGAACTACAGGCAGAATGCCAGAGGGGTTCATTACATACAGGAGATCATTTCATTATATTTAGTCCATTAATTGGAGTAACTGAAGCTACTAAATCCCAAATGTTAAAACGGCAACCAGTGATTCTCAGTGGGGGGATAGGACAATCATGTCTAAAGGGGGAGGGACCTATCATTTTTGTTCAGAGACTATGTATAAGATTATTATAGGCTCAATAAAGGCTTACAGGTGAGTTGGTTTGTATGTTACTTTTATATCTCACCTTTCCTCTAAGACAAGGGTTCCCAAACTGTGGTCTGTGGACTACGAGTTGTCTGCAAGCTTCATTAAGGTTGTCTGTGATGTGTCAAGTAAAAATCATACAACAGCTAGCACAGCACATTAGAAGAGTTACAGCAGGAAGAAAAATTATGAAGTGGTCTGCCAAAATGCTCAGCAGTTTTCAAGGAGTCCATGGTGGAGTGAGGAGTGTGAGAACTACTGCTCTGAAGCGCTCAAGGTAGCTACATGGTTTTCTTTGCATCATTTTTATCCTCACAACAACAGTGTGATGTCCCAAGGTCATCCACATGGCTGACCATAAAGCTGAGCCTAGGCCCCTCCTTCAGTGATGCCTTTATGCTTCCGTACTCATATATGGCTCAAGAGTACACAGCACCCTAGGCCTTTGCTACCTCTCAACAATACTCTACTTGGAAATGAGATCATCTGCATTTGGCAGTGTGTTCTAAGAATCTGTGGAATGTGAGGTGAAAAATCACACATAAATGATGAGTTTCCAGCACAATGGAGGATCCAGAACATTTCTCTGTCACCTGGTGGAATTTTATTTCTTATGCTTCAGACCTTGATGCTCAATAGTCACTTTCTACATCAGCCCAGGAAATATGGATGTCTTCATTTATTTATTTTTCCCAATAATTTTTATTGTTTTTCATTCAAATACAAGAGCAACATATAACTACAGGAATCAATATTGGATACAATCTATACATATCCCCATGGAAGCCTGGTTAAGTAGTATTTGGAATGTGGCTCTATTGAAACAGGGTAATTAAAGGCATAGTTAAATCCCAAGGCTGAGTTTGCATGTGGCATGGAAGTAGACTTGTAGTTCAGCTTCAATAATGTTTTACTCCTGCAAAATCAGAAGGTATCTTCTTCTTCTTTGGCAATCATTCGTAGCCAAGGAAGATTGTTTTCCATGATCGTGGTCTTAACAGTGATTCTGTAAGTGTCTGTGGAGGCCAATTTTGGATCCACACATCCTTCCACAGTTGGGACATAGGTTTCCAGGTGGGAGTTGACCATGATAAGGGTTTTCCAAGCGTGCCTTCCTCTTAACATGTTTCTCCCTTTCGTCCTGAGTTCGAGGGTCTTCAAAGCCCATGACGCCTTTGATAAAGGCTGTTCTCCAGTTGGAGCGCCCGTAGGCCAGTGTTTCCCAATTGTCAGTGTTTATACTGCGTTTTTTTAGATTTGCCTTGAGAGATCATATGCTATCATATAGTGTCAGAAACTCCTCTTTGGTAAGTCAGTTGACCTTTGAAAGATTGCTCCTGCAAGGGTCACATGGGACTTTTTCTCTCAGCTTGAAATTTCTGCAGATAGATATGGAGGGGTTGCTGTTGCTGTGTCATGGCCCAAGCAGGCCCCCAGGGCAAGCCCACCCATGAGACAGAGTGATCAGCTGCCTCAGACGATGGAAACACAAGAGGTGGCACACCCGTGGGTGCCCTGCTCTACCGCTACCAGAGAAGCAACTCAGGTAAGAGAGGCAGAGGCGGCAGCTTTACCATCAGAAAGGAAGGGAGATTTGGGAATTTCAAACGCTGACTGCAGCATTACGATGCAGCACTCCTCTGCTGCCAAGCAAGTTGCCAAGGGCTTTTTTTCCTTAAGAAGAATCCCTTGCAAAGCCTCACCACTGGGAAGGAGGGAGATACTCCTGAAGGGCTTCTCCTTGAGGAGAAACCCTTGTGCAATTTGCGCCCCACCCCAAGGCTTTGCAAGGGTTTTTTTCTTGCAGTTCATGCCTACCCACCTCCCAGTCACAGGAGTGGCAGTGGGACATTTCGTCTCCTATGCCAAAATGTCTAGGGCTGTCCCTGCAGGTCCCCTTAAAAGGGGGCTCAGGCATCTGGGAGGAAGCAAGGAGCAACATAGAATCATAGAATCATAGAGTTGGAAGAGACCACAAGGGCCATCCAGTCCAACCCCCTGCCAAGCAGGCAACACCATCAAAGCATTCCTGACAGGTGGCTGTCAAGCCTCTGCTTAAAGACCTCCAAAGAAGGAGACTCCACCACACTCCTTGGCAGCAAATTCCACTGTCGAACAGCTCTTACTGTCAGGAAGTTCTTCCTAATGTTTAGGTGGAATCTTCTTTCTTGTAGTTTGAATCCATTGCTCCGTGTCCGCTTCTCTGGAGCAGCAGAAAACAACCTTTCTCCCTCCTCTATATGACATCCTTTTATATATTTGAACATGGCTATCATATCACCCCTTAACCTTGTCTTCTCCAGGCTAAACATACCCAGCTCCCTAAGCCGTTCCTCATAAGGCATCGTTTCCAGGCCTTTGACCATTTTGGTTGCCCTCTTCTGGACATGTTCCAGCTTGTCAGTATCCTTCTTGAACTGTGGTGTCCAGAACTGGATACAGTATTCCAGGTGAGGTCTGACCAGAGAAGCTGCCTTCTTGGAGCAGCCAAAGGCATCAGCAAGTCAAAATGGCAATTGACATCTGGGGAGGCGCAATCCCTATAGGTCAGGAGGGTTTGCAGAGTTCTTAGGGTGCAGAACAATAGTAGGAGTGGTGTTTGAGCATTCCTAAGTTACCACCAAAATTTGCCTAAAGCAAAATTCACGGCAAATGTAGAGGCTCCTGGAAAACGACTGGACAAAATTTGAGGAAAGTGAAGACTTTGTGTATTTTATGCACCACATAAAGTACATTAAAATATATGTACCATGTTCCAAGAAGGTTTCATTGGATTTATCTCATTTTCACACCCATAACGGCCCAAGACTGAGGCGGGTTTGACTGACAGATAATAACTGGCCTATTGTGTTTTAAACATAACTAGATCCTTTCTGATCTGACAAGCAGGCGCCATTGATACTGTGAGATTGTAACTTTTAGAGTTACATTGCATTCCCTAATCCTCTTATTGCCATTTGTATATTTAATCAATCTCCTTCGATTTGATCAGTGTTCTATTGACTGAATGGCAGTTAAGCCACATTCTGCATGTGACTGAGCAGCTCCAGTGTTTGAGCTACTGAATGCTTCTTTCTCATCCTGTTTGTAGTAATGCTCTTGTTTGCGCTTTGAGTTTGATGTTGGGATTATGCCACAGGTCAGCATGGCTTGGCAAGAAGAAAGATGTTTAGAGAATTTTAATTATGGAGATTCATGTTAGGAATGATTACACATGACTAATTTTCTTTAGCGTGTCATTTCAGAATCAATTTAACAGATTTAAATTTGTGATAATTCTTGTTCCAGAAAACATTAGTAAGAGGCATTATTGTGCAAATACCAAATGAAATTATACCCCCCTTAAATATTAGTAATTGGTATATATTCTAAAGTTGTTTATGACAAGGTGGCAAAGTATGGAATATTCCAGGACGCCCTCAATCCTACTAGCCTGCTTCTAGGTTCTGTTCTCTAAGGGGCAGAGCTGGGCAACTGAAGTGTAATGAATCTGGATCTTGAAACGGAAGTTGAAAGTTGTGGGCCCAAAGCAGATGGGTTTCTTATGTTTGTGGCTATAAAGAGAAATAGCAAGACAAATATGCCTAATTGGTGGCTGGGTGAGTGATTTCAAGAGGTGATCGTCAGTACCGAAGCTGTTTTCTTCTCTCAGGCGAAATGGCCTCTCTATTTAGTTTATTGCTTTTGGAGGGATGCCATCTGGATCTGACCATTGTATTGAAATGAACTAACAGTGCGTCACGTGCATATTTGCTTATGTTGGGAGTAAGACCCATTGAGCATTGTGCGCCTTACTTTTGAGTAAACATTCATAGCATTGCACCATAAGTTTGTGATCCTATTTGTGCTCACTGGAGAGCAAGTCCTATTGAACTCAGTGGGAGCTCCTTCTAAGTAAGCACTCCAAAGTTGGATTGGGCTGCATAGCACACAAAATTGAGATATATGAGGATGTGAGATTGACATATCAGTCATAAACATTTGGCACACACCTCTTCTGTGCAGCCATGTCCTAAGCTGAAACAGCAATATAATATTATATTTACGTTTTGGGCTTTTATTTTGGTGGTGTTGGCATGGCTGTTGCCATACCCCATCACATACCTGTTTGCCAGTGTGCAAAGAACCTTTTTTATAATTGCTTCATCCCATGCAAAGACATCATCATCATCTGATCAAGGTGGCCCATGGGTTAATCTTACTCTCAGAAACAGGCTTAACAGAAAGACCAAGGTGTGCTCTGTGTCAGTAATTTCAATTCTCAATACAATGTTGCCTGAGAGGACATTGCTTCCACACTATGGGTCCGGTTCCCAAGTACCTTTTGGGGCACATTGATTTCTGGGAGAGATCTAAAATTCAAGTCCCAGAAAGGTCTGAGGACATTGTTGGTCTTGGGGCCTGCGGCATGCTGTATGAACAATGTTGTCATTGACCTCATGCCAGACTCCAGTGGGAAGTTCTCTTGCACAAGCCTCCCTGAAAGCAATGGGGGCTTTCCTTGTACTGAGTGTGGTTTGCCAGATCTGTTTTAGGGAGGTCGCGGGGTGTTTAGGACAAGCAAAGGTCATTTGCATGGATTGGTATTAGAATCAGCAGATGTGAAGGACAAAACTCCTCTTGTAATAACAGTTGTGTAGCAGGAGGAGTCTGGGCACCTGCATCTTTTCCTCAAAGTTCCTCTCCTACACATCTATTACATGGTTTTAATATGCTTTTTCATTGCTGTATACCACCCTGTTCTTTTAGGAGCTGGTGTATAAATACAGTACCTCTAGAAATAAAGAAATAGCATTGACCACAGTAATCTCTTGGTCCTTCTGCATGATTTGGGAGTTGGGGGCCTTGTTTTAGGGAGGATTCACTCCCACTTATAGGGTCGATTCCAGAGAGTAGCACTCTGTCCTCCAGCAGTTGATCTGTGCATTGCTAGAGGACATGATTTAGTTTTCTAAATGCTGTTTAATAGCTACATGAAGCCACTGGAGGGAGTCAGGAGATTTGGGGCAGGGTGTAATCAGTATGCCAACAATATCTCACTCTGTTTCTCTATAACTTCTGGATCGGGAGAGGCCTAGATGCAGTCATGAACTTGGTGAGGGCTAATAAACTGTGATTGAAGTCTGACAAGATGCAAAGCCTAGAGATGGGGGCTTCACAGGTTCAGGAACTGGGCTGTGTAGCAGCAATGGGTGGAGCTACACCCCCTGGGGCCAGTATAGTTGGGAGGGGATCTCTCCAGCATGAAGGATGGGAAGTGTCTATAGAATGTTCAGATATACACTTCTGTTCGTCATCTTACTCCAACCACCGAATTGGACAGAAAACCCAATAGAATCCTAACCTAGTGCCAAAAAATAGCACATTACTTTTGCAGATGGATGTTTGTTCCCTTTCTTCCAAGCAAGCTAGAGCCCATATTATTCTAATAACCCTTTAAATTTAATAAAAAAATGACAGTGTATGGTTGTTTACAAAGATCTAATTAGCACATTTACCTAAACAGGCTCTCATGCTTTAAAATATTAAAATTAAAATGCAAATTGTAATGCTTGCATGCAAATTAAGAGGAAATAATTTCTACTTAACTGCCTGGAGGCACTTGTAACCTCCTTCCAACTATCTTTCACCCTCCCCCTTTGGCTTGGCTGAAAAACATATTGAATAAAGATGGCATTACTGTCAAACAAGCTCCCTGTTTACTGATGAGGCATATTCCACTCCTGCGTACATATTTCATCATCAAAGCATGAGATAATTGTGACATTTTAATAGGTGAAGAGCATCTGCTTATGAGTCTGCAGAGAAATCTCTGCCACACAGACTGCAAAGTTTCTCTTCTATCACCAACCGGCACTCGGTGATTTGCCAGGTTTCCAGCAATGCCGCTGTTGGGCAACGGACGCTCCGTTGGGCTTAAGTAGCAGTTGTACAGCATATGTAGAGGTGACATAGGCAGGCCTATGGGTGGTGGGATAAGAGAAACCCAAACCACGCACAGCAGCTCATCAGGTCCCAGCACCAGTCTTGTTCCTCAGGCCACTCACAGGATCCTGAAGCCCATCCTAAGGACCTAAGAATGGCCTGCTGGATCAGGCCAGTGGCCCATCTCATCTAACTTCCTGTTCCCACCATGGCCATCCGGATGCCTGTGGGAAACCAGCAAGCAGAACAGGAGCACAAGAGAACTCTCCCGTGGTTTTCAGAAGAGAGAGAGGAAAACCTTCTTCAGAAGAGAGAGAGGAAAACCACACATAATTGTATAAACTTCCTTCCTGTTGCCTCCTACTTCCATTTTTTCTAAATTGCTCTTAATGCTGCAACCTGTCTTCATAGAGGAACCACTCCATCCCCTCGACCATTTTTGTTTCCTTTTTCTGAACCTTTTCCAACTCTACAACATCCTTTTTGAGGTGAGGTGACCAGAACTGTGTCCTCTGCTACTGTCCCTTCAACAGGGATCCCTTCACCAGTATCATAGGATTGTAGAGTTGTAAGGGAATGGAATGTCATCTAGTCCAACCCCCTGCAATGCAGGTATTTCAGCTAGAGCATCCATGACAGATGGCCGTCCAACCTCTGCTTAAAAACCTCCAATGAAGGAAAGTCCAACATCTCCCACAGGATGCTATTTCACTGTCGAAAAGCTCTTACCATCAAAAAGCTCTTCCTGGTGTTTAGTTGGAATCTTCTTTCTTAATTTGAAGTCATTAATTTGAAGTCCTATCCTGCAGAGCAGAAGAAAAGAAGCTTGTTCTCTCTTCCCTGTGACAGCCCTTGAGATATTTGAAGATGGCTCTCTTATCTCCTCTCAGTCACCTCTTTTCCAGGATAAACATACCCAACTCCCTCTGACCAAGGCAGAATAGAGCCTTACTATAACTTCCCTTGATCAGGACAATATACTTCTGTTGATGCAGTCTAGAATGGCATTAGGTTTTTTTGCTGCTGCATCACTCTGTTGACTCATGCTAAGCTTGTGGTCTACTAAGACCCCTACATCCTTTTCACATGTACTGCTAGTAAGCCAGGTGTCCCCCACCTTATATTTGTGCAGGTAGCTATTCCTTCCCAAGTGTAGAACCTGACATTTGTCCCTACTGAAATTCATTTTATTATTTTGGACATAGTTCTCCATTCTGTTAAAGTTCTATCTTCAGTAGCATTGGCTACTCCTCCCAGTTTGGTGTCATCTGCAAATTGGATGAGTATCCTAAGCAGTTATCACCTGATACCTCTTGAAGCACTAGATGAGTTTGCTTCATCTGCTGCTTGCTCATTCTGCTTGTCCCTTAGTACATCCAATGCAGTGTGTGACATTGATGAGAAGGGTTGGCAAGAACCAGAGGCAACCCCATTCTTCTCACATGATATTACTTAGCATTTAAAAGTAATTTATATTTTATGTTGATGTAATGATGCCGAGTCCAGATACAGAGTTGGGCTTCAAAGGCACCAACTAAGGAGTCAGATCAAGTACAGGGCTCTGAGCTGGCTGTTGGAGATCAGGAGACCACTGTGTGTGACACTGTTGGACAGGAACCCCCAGAAGAACCTCCTGGACTACCACAGCCTTTACCCTCATGGGCACCTTCCCCTCAGGAACCCACAGCACGTTATGTCAGCAGCACGGGGAGAAGGTTGGCCCTTTAAAGCTCTGAAGTTCTCCACAAAGGAGTGGAAGAGGTAGTCACTGGAGACAGAGGCTTACAAGGCCTCCGACGGCTCCAAACCTTCAGTGGAGTGAAGTTGCTCACTTGGAGCTGTCTGTGGGTGTGCAACTTGTAACCAATACAGTCTTACCTCTTTCTCTGTGGGATCCAGCATTGGACCAGAACATGACAGTTGAGCAACGGTTTGGTTTTTCTACCTAATATATTGCCAAGCTGTAAGGGCCTTCCCCACAGTATAAAGCATGTTAAAATGGTTTTGAAACAAGTTTTAAAACAACGCTTTTGATTTTAGCAGCTAGGAGACAAATGATCTTGTAAAGATGTTAAGCTGTGGAACTGGCATAAATAACTGTGCTCCAAACTTGCTTCCTGTTTGTTCTATGTGATCTGGGTACCACCTGTGGGCTTGCTGTCTAATTGCCTTCCTTGTTTGGCCTTAGGCTGAAGTACACCAGGGCTCATTATTTTAATTGGTCATTAAAAAAACTCTTCTACACAGTTGCCAGTAACAGTTTATTTGTTTATTAGTATCATAAATTTTAACCTCTTCAAAGTACAACATTATGCTGGAAGTAATGATCTGTGGCATTCTGAATATCATTTGCATCTTTATCCAAGGCCAATCCTGGAACTCAGTCATGGACGTTGATGATGCACATGGCTTGCTTGATACTTGCTTCTGTCATGAACATGACTGAACTTTCATTCTTTTGCATAGTGTATATGCAGAGTTTTGGTGTCAGCATCATGGGAATAGGTTATTTGTTGATTTGTTTATGTTGGCGGTGTGAAAAGTTGGAGAGGTTGGCGGCTGAAAGATCATTATCCCCACCCTTCTCTCTTCGCCCAACCTCACAACGCCTATAACTGACCTGTTGAAAGGACTCAGTGAATTGAAAGCAGAGGTGTTATATGTACCTTTGTTATCCATGAAAGTCTTTCAATAAAAACTATTTAAAAAACAAAACATGACTGCAGTTTTAGAGTGGTCTGGTACGTACGACACAGCAAGCCAAACTATGCCTTACTGGGACCATACAATTGTGTGGCCTCGTTGCTCCTCCCTGGCCTTTTTTGCTGCGCTAACTCCTGGTTCGCCTTAGCATGTCATCCAAATGGGGAGCCATGGCTATGTTCTCTCCTTGCTAACCATGAGCTGTAGCCAAGCTTTGCCTACCGGTAACCTCTGGCCTTCCAGATGTTGCTGGATGACAACTCTCACCATCCCTGATCATTAGCCAAGCTAGTTGGGGCTGATTAGAGTTGGAGTCTAACATCACCTAATGAGCCCCAGGTCCCCCACCCTTGCCTTAGCATGTGGAGGTTTTCAGATGTGATTTTAGAAAGGGTAGTTTAAGCCCACCCTTTTCTATTGTCTCTTTATAGACTTGTGCAGGCAGAGAAGCATGGCAAGGAGGAATGGACAGAGAGATGTAAACCACTAGGTCCACACCTTTAGCAGAAACCTGATAGTCACCATGGTTAATACAGTGAGCTGCAAGTCCCTAGCACAAATCTGAGCCTAGCAAGGAACTCCATGGCTTTTGGCCAGCTGCTCTCTCTCAGTCTAGGGGTGATAACAGGGACGACGACAACAACAACAACAACAACAACAATGGTTTGCCAGTTCCCAGGATTGCTATATTACTGGGATAGTATATGTGTGCCAATCTGCAAATGTTATTAAACTTGAATAGATTTTTATACCTCATTCATTTTTTTACATTTAAGACAGCTATTGAAAGTCAAATCTTTACTTGGAAGAGAGTGTGGAGAGCATCCATACAAGTCTGCAACCCTGTTGATTTCAAACAATCCAGATGGGTGGCCCTTGGCTCACACAAGGAACTAAGGAGTATACTTGAAGTTTTATCGACCTTTCGTTCATGTAGATACATGAGCCTAGATTATTGAAACAGTCAGTCAGGTTGTGTATCCATAGCAATGACCAGAGGAGAAATGACGGCCAGAATGAGCACAGAGATAAGTAATGCCATGGTGCATCTACACCACGGAAACGGATGCCTTCATCTGCATGACCTGCAATAAAACATGTCTTTTCCATTTTGGTCTCTACAGCCACAGCAGGTGCCATAACTCTCCAGCTGTTTGACTTTACCCCTGATTATGCACTCTCCCATTGTTGCTCAAGACAGACAATAGCAGCTTTACACATGGCAATATTACTTCCAGATGATGACTTGCCTCATCACCACAGCCATAAAATGCAAAACAAGTAACAGAATCATATAATTGTAGAGTTGGAAGGGACCCCCAGGGTCATCCAGTCCAATCCCCTGCAATGCAGAAATCTCAACTAGACAGATGGCCATCCAACTTCTGCTTTAAAACCTCCAAGGAAGGAGAGTCCCACATGTCCCACATGTCCTGTCCATTCCACTGCCAAACAGCTCTTACCATCAAAAAGTTCTTTCTGATGTTGAGTTGTATTTCCTTTTTTGTAACTTGAAGCCATTGGTTCCAGTCCTACTCTCCAGAGCAAGAGAAAACAATCTTGTTCCCTCTTCCATGTGACAGCCCTTGAGATATTTGAAGATGGCCATCGTATCTCCTCTCAGTCTCCTCTTTTCCTGGCTAAACATACCCAGTTCCTTCAACTGCTCCTCATAAGGCTTAGTTTCCAGACCCTTGATCATCTTGGTTGCCCTCCTCTGCACACGTTCTAGCTTGTCAATATCCTTCTTAAATTGTGGTGCCCAAAATTGGACACAGTATTCCAGATGTAACCTGACCAAGGCAAGAACTGCAGACTCCATGTTATAGCCATGATGGGTGCAAATCACTATGTGGGGAAGGTTGGCTCCAGTGTATGACAAACAGAACATGCAGTCTGCTACTGAATCAAAGATTGCATGACATTCC
Source organism: Darevskia mixta (assembly GCA_034641385.1). Taxonomy (NCBI): domain Eukaryota; kingdom Metazoa; phylum Chordata; class Lepidosauria; order Squamata; family Lacertidae; genus Darevskia; species Darevskia mixta. The sequence goes on along the minus strand of JAWWNH010000169.1, from coordinate 1,050,561 downwards.
CTGATAGAAAGAAAAATGGGTCCCCATTGCATCTGTGGATCATCACGAACACAGAATATGCCACAGGCTTTTAGGTAATGCTTGCACAGCTTTATTAGAAATGGCCAGCTTAACCTTAATAAAGACAACAGTGCTGGCTACATGGGAAAGATTATGAATTTATAACCTATTCTAACCTTTACTGCAGAGGTTCAAGAAAACAACTACCACTTGTGTCTGACAAAAACATAGACATTCCCTAGTTATTTTAATCAATGAAGCAGAATCCTCATTGCTAACTAATGTTCATAATGAAGCTTTTAAATACAATTAACAAATGATAATGACTTAACTGTCAATTGAATGGTTCACCCACAAGCTATTACTCCAATAAAAAATCAGAAACACACAGAACAAAATCTATATTTTATTGGTCTTTCTTTCTGCAAACCTATTTATAGCATCTGTAGTGTCACTTGCTGCTATTATAAGATTTTAAGAAACATTTGTTTTGTAGGGCACAGCTGGACCATGTGGTTATTTTCAGGACAATTTATTTATTTAGGGGGCAAAAGTCACTGTTCCCAAAAATATGAACTTTGGAAACATTTTGCCATGCTTTCCAGATTGCTCTGGAAGCAGAACCCCTACTATTCTTTATTCATTTCCATGTCAACTCTCTATCCTGCTTTTCTGTCTTATTACTCAGGGTCAGTGCAGAAGCAGTATAATCAATTTGAAGATTTTTTTCTCATACAACATATTATACTAACACTGCATTCAAAAAAATGGTTCACTATTTAACATTAAATTCGCAGTCTTGTTGCTTTATTAAAACATGTTCTACCAATTTTTTTGATCCACGTTTAGTCTCAACATGAGAAGTGTCCTAAATAGTAGCCAATGTTGAATGTGTTGAATTTGTGTGTTCCTGAGTGTTCCATGTAGCTTTTCTGTTAATTTTTTAAAAATGTATTTTTCTCATAGAGACAGTTTGTTGGTTTTCTTGGCTATAGTAATCCTGTATGCTTTAGTTAATAAGGCTACAGCTGAGCTAAGTAACCAGGTTTTTGGATGTTGTAAAAAGCATCTTAAAGAAAGAAAAAGGCACTCAGAGCCAAGCAATTTTGATTTTCAGCACCATTTGTAATTCAGTTATAAATGAACTCATTCAAGAGAACAAAGATATTTTTTTATCTTTATTTTGTTCTGCCTTTATCGTAAAAGAGCATAAGCTTCAGAGAATCGCTTTGGCAAGCACTGAATGATGCATAAAATGAAAATTTCTTATCCTGTGCATGCAGCAAGTCAGAAATATCACAACTGTGCTCTGGTGCTCCTTTAAATGGGTGTCTTTGCGACGATACATTATATTGACCTCATAGGCAGCCCAAAACATCTCGGTAGATGAAAAGAATTACCAAACATGGCAGAATCTCCATCTGCCTTCTCCAAACACGGTTTTCTCTAACTCAGTTAATAATATCAATAATTTCATTGCCCTCATTTCCCCCAGTTGACCACCCCAAATAGAAAGTTTTATGTGAGCAATTCTCTGGTTAATCATGCTATTACTCTCATTTTCCTCATCTATTCCAGACAGTTTCAGTTTAGAAGTCTACTGAATACAATCATTCTTTTTAAAAAAAATTCAGACATTCTTAAATTTTGTTTTGTGTACTAAAACATTTCTATCCAACCCTACTATTTTAACCCCACCTCAAAAGCTGACAGCAGTGAAAATTAAACACAGATGGAATCCAACGAAAAAGGTAATCCTTAAGGGGTTTCCCCACTCTTGCAATATTTAATTTCTTTACAAATATGAAAGCAGAGCACAAATGGAAGTAAACAGCAAAGCACACTTATTTCCATTTCTTCAGAGGGAGGCACCCTTTCATTCCCTAAACATTTTTGCTTGCAACCCATATGATTCCCTCAGGGGTAGCTAACCTGTGGCCTTCAGAAATGATGTTGGGCTCCAGTTCTGTTCATCCCTGTCCATTGGTTTTGCTAGCTGGGCCTGATGGGAGTTGGAGTTCAACAATATTTGAAGGCTAGAGGTTAACCACCCCTCCTTTATTATACACATCCTGACCTAATTCAGTTGTTTTCTGTCAGGAGGAAGAGGTCTTCTTCATCTTTGGGCCCTGTCTTGATTTTTCAACTCTCCAGGTTTGGCTTGGAGACTCCAGGAATCATCCTGATTCCTTCACCCCGCAATAAAATATTTGAGCCACCCACCAAGTTGATAGGCATTGTCATTCAAATGGTGTGTGTGCCCCATGTCTTTTGACTGATTATGCGGGGCGGGGCGGGGCAGGGCAGGGCGGGGCTTACCTGTCCCCCCATATTTTATTCAAGTTGGCACCCTGCCTGAGGCCAGTTTTTGGCTGAGCGATGGTGTTGTGAAGGCCAAGCTGCAGGTGCAACTGAACATTGACATGACCTCTGCAGAGTTCCTCAACTTCTTAAAGAAGAACACAGATCTGCTAAAAACAGCAAGAGACGAGCTTACCGTAAATACAAATTTAAGAGGAAGGAAGTTGGGGGCAAGCCAATGCAGCTTTAAGGTAAAACCATCACATTTAATAGCAAGTCTTTCAATATGAAGGTGTCGTGCTAGCTGCCAAGCAGCAGGGAGAAAGGATACAAGAAGCTTTGGTTACAGAAATGACCTCAGAGTGTGAGTAGTTGTCTGGTGAGACCCATCATTATTCCTGGGGTTTACTGTTTAAAAGGGAATTAAAGGTGTGGCATTGGGCCTGTGAATTCTAACCAGCATTTAGAGGTTGCCCGAAATTTCTTCAGCCAGCATTGGCAACCCTAGCTCTGCCATCTTTTGCCTTCTCTGGAAGGTGCCCCCGCTATTTCCTAGCCATTCTAAAGCATTTGTATGTTGTGGATATGAGCATGCCTGGCCACTGACCATCATGGGACCTGAGGGGTCTTCTGAGCTCCCCTACCCCTCTTCTGTCCAGACTCCTCCTTAGCCGTCAAATAGTAAGCCTATAAACATGATAAAGGGAAAAGATTTGCAAATGGAAACCCCAAGAGTAACAAACCTTATAAAAACTGTGTCTGAGCCCAGCAGGAAACATTTGATACTGCTCCCATTAATTAACCAGAGTTGCTAAACAGGAAAATGTCTGTATATTTTCAGTTTTATGGATACTAGCTTGACTTTATATTACCATGAAGTTTCAAACACAATTTAATAAATGTTTGATGGTTCTTCAGGGCTAATGGATTATATAAACCTAGACCTGATTACATTATAGCTATTTCATGAAGTCTCCTTTAATGGTTCTCATTCAGAAAATGGTGACAAGCAAACTGTTATTGGCTGACTAAGCAAAGGCCAAGTACAGAAAGAAAATAAGTAATTTCGGATTATTGGTATCTGTGTATAGCATCTTTTATGAAATTTACTTTAATTTTTAATACTTCTCACTTGGTGCAGGATATTTGGCTTGTAAATGGGTGTTACAGATGATAAAGGCAAACAGCAAGGAACGTAAAAGTGCATCTTTGGAACAATAAAACTTCCAGGGTCAAAGAGGAGTCATGTAGCACAAATGCTCTGTAAAGTTGTGTCCCACTATAATCATCAGCTAACAATTCTAGTAGTAATTGTAGTACAATGCCATTGCTATACATTGTAATGGCCATTTGTAACTTACATCCTGGCAATGAAAACATTTGTGTGTGTGTTGCACACACACAAGTACTAAGGATGAGACCATAATAATTAGTGTCAGTACACCAGTGCTATTTTTCGAGAAAAAGAAGTGCTGGGTCTCACCATGCAAACTGCCCTCGTTCTCTTAGAATGGAAATGACTCCCACCTGAAAAGTGCTGGAGCTGAGTTCTGGCTGAAAAAAGCCCTGAAAAATTATATCAAAACACTAACCTTAGCTGATCCAGTTTATACTATTACCTTATTATGATAGCTATATATATAATACAACATAAACACTATTTACAAAATTTCTCTGCTCCATAAGGCATGTGATGATGCAGTGCCATGTCTTTTCCTAGTGAGATCCTCCATCCAGGAACAAACTGCAGCTGTTGCCTTTCACCCTGTTCTGCTCCTTTGCAGCAGGTCCTAATCGTTTATCCCCAATTTTCCATTGATCCACACAATTGCACTCTCTCATCTGCACTTCTCTTTAAAGTCCTATTTTTGCATCCTGCTCTCTCCCTGGTTGGAGGGCAAGGGAGGGCATTACATCATTGCCCTGACCAGGAATATATATATATATATATAAATTTTTATCTAGGATTCTAATGGTTATCCAGGTGCAAGAGAGAATTCATTTGTGGAATATGTTGGCAATTCCCATCACCTATTTGTAGTTTCCACCATCTGGTAATTAGAGGCACACTGTACATCCATGCAAATGCACATACAGTACATTCCTAATCTACTAACCTACATTATTAAAAATTCTCTCACTACCCAGAGTGGAAGAAGTTAATGAAGGGATAAGAAGCTGAATTTTAGGAGATTAAAATGCTGTTAATTTCCATATGCACTTAAGATTAATAAACTACTAATTAGGCTATGCAAATGAGGACTTTCTGAATTCCATCACAAACATTCACTTGGTACCTTATCCATAAATCACACTCTGTTAATGTATTTTGTTATGTAATTGGGGAATAACAGATTGATGAGCCAGTCCAATTAGGTCTAATTTACATGTGTATGAAATTTGTTAATAAAGTATTACGAATCTAATATTCAAGTAAGAGGAAACTAATTATAACATGTACTTGCCTTACTTTGAAAGAAAATTATCTTTAAAAAATGACTGCTACATGGTTGAACAAGAAGCAGGAACACAAAAAATACTCTAGAATTTAAAAAGTTGTTAAAAGTATATTATGGAAAGACTAAAGAAATCCCCAGAGTGACAGAACAAATAGGTTATCACAGATCAATAAAATAGCAGTCACCATAAGCAGTCACAGAGAAACCTTTATGCAAAAATATCTGGTATGGTTGTCAAACTCCTAAGGGCTAATAATTTTAACTATCTGAAAAAAAATGAATAAAGTTGTTATAGTAGACCATATGATTAATGCTAGGTTGCTGATATCAGGCTGTGTACAAACTCCTGTTTACTCTGCATCCAATATACTCCCACCACTGGTTTTAGCCACAATCCACATCTGTCCTGTTCTTTCTTAATAAATACTACAATAAATAAAGAATAAAATAACACCATACCCAAATCAGCTTGGGTCTAGTTTAGAAACCTATGCCATAGGAAGGTCCCCACTGCAGCCACTGGTGTGGACAGACAGCACACAACCAGGGAACACGGCAGGGAGGTGCACAGCACTGAGCAAGCATGGTTTGAAAGGCAGCGGGGGAGGGGGAAGCCTGTTGTGTGTCTACAGCCAACCCTCCATTGCCATGAAAACCCACTCTTTGGTTTCTTTAAACTTTTCAACATAAATCAATAGGTACTCACAAATGTGTTTAGGATCGCAGGAATTGATTCATACTGTCAACAGAACTAGAAATCTGCTCTACGTTCAGCATATCTTCCAACCTGAGATCTCATTCACCTTAAAGAATTCTGTGGCTCTTAGGAGTTCTTGGTCACTAGAGCTCCTAAGAGGCATTTTGAATCTGTCTCCCATCAAAAGCTCACAGGAAACCAGCTTGGAAACCTATTCTGATCTTTCTCTCTGGGGTGTTTTATGTGCAGTGAAGTGTTTGAGTGTATGTTGTGGAGTCCAGGAGATCCAAGGCCTCTGGGATTTATCACCATGTATAGATTAGCTCTTAGTTTTCTGTTTCAAATATATTTACATATCTCCTCAATGGTTGAGAAAGAGAGAGAGAGAAATTGTGAACCCGTTATCCTTTAAGTGTTTGAATACAAGAGGATATCAAGATGGAATCGTGGACATCTTGACTCTGTGCAGCTTCACATCTTTCCCACAGATTCCAGCCTGATGGCAGCTCTTATTGCCTGTTTTGGAGCTAGAAATTGCTTGTCCTTTAGAATGGCATCTAAAATAACTCCCTTTTCCCTCCAGTTGCATTTTATCTCTTTTCCAACTCCTTCTCTTGGAGAACTTGAAGAACTTTCTGACAGCAAGAGCTGTTTGACAGTGGAACAGTCTCCCTCGGGAGGTTGTGGACTCTCCTTCCTTGGAGGTTTATAAACAGAAGTTGGATGGCCATCTGTCCAGGATGCTTTAGCTGCATAGCAGGGGGTTGGATTATAGGCCCAAGGCGGGGCCTGACAGGCCTATAAGAACTGCTGCTGCCACTGCTGCCACCCAGGAGGACTCCCCTGCTGAGCGCCTGAGGGCCCCAGTCCTGCCACTCACCAGCTGGCCTAGGGCGGGGCCCGATGGGCTCTATAAAGGACTGCTACCGCTGCCGCTGCTGCTGCTGGGCAGAGAGGGCTCCGTTTTGTTTTGTTTTTTTGTTTAAATTGCTGTTATTTTTTACCTATGTCATTTTAAACTGATATTAATGCTGTATTCTTAGTTTTAGATTTTGATTTTTGTGGGAATTGTTTTCCATTTGGTTGTGTATTTTTTGATGTGGTTTATTTATTGTTTATGACTTTTGTAATTATGTAAATCTTGTCATGTTGTAACTGCCTTGAGCATTGTTTTTAACTGTGGAAAGGCGGCATACAAATGAAAATGAAAATGAAATGCCCCTTGGGGTCCCTTCCAACTCTATGGTTCTATGATTCTGTGATTCTATGAACTCTAATCAGCCCCAACTTGCATGGCCAGTTGAACTGCAGTCTAACAACATCTTGGGGACACCACATTGTCTACCCTTAATGTAGATGGTTCAGAACCTTCTGTGGTTTCTCATTGAGCTTCATGTAGCAGTTGTTTCTGCAGTTGCTTCAAGAGTGACAACTACTACTTATTTCAGCATAAGGTTTCATGAATAAACCAGGAAAACCAGGATCACCTTTCCCCTCCATAGTTGATAGAAGAAACGTTCAGGGATGTGTTGCTTAAATTGTCAGTGTCTCACTACAAACAATAGCCTTTTATTTCTCTCTCTGAAAGCAGCACTAGCAAAACTTATTAATTGCTTGGGAAAGAAAAGGAAAGCTAGATGTTTTGTGCTATTAACATATGCTGACTTTGCCTCATTGAAGTACTAGTTCATAAGTCCAGAGCTGCTGTCACTGAGCAAATGAGCTTATTTGTCTTACTTTAGTCTCAGGAGGACAGTTGCCAACAATCTAGTGCTCCTTCGTACATGCACATTAGCACAGATCTGCACACTTGCTGTCAAAGAAGTCCACCCAGTTTAACTTTGAGAAGTTTTCTAAAGGAAGCGCATTACAAACAGATAACTTATCAAGGTGATGGATTGCCTTATCAGTGTGTAATGCACTGTTCCAAAATGATACACATAAAACATGTGCTGATTAGTATCAGCCAAATGCAATGCCCTATTTTGGGGTACTAGAAAAAAGAAAAAAGAAAAAATATATTTTGCAGATGTCGTCGTCACACACACACACACACACACAGCTGCAGATATAAGGCACCCTTTACTGGTGAGATAAGGTGGTTCTGAACAAAGAATGATTTTTGCCTCAGTTGTCATCACAGTTAGTGGGAAAAGATGAGGCAAAAAACATTTTTACCTACACATTAATACTTGTAGCCATAGACCATCACAAATCTACAAATAAGGGACAATATATTAAAATAATAATATTGCTACATCCACTACTGATTAAAAACTGCATGTTAGATATTGATTGTGATGTTACCTCTGCCTGTATATTAGCAAAAATTTTGTAATCCACATTGAGTAAGGAGATTGGTCGGTAGTTCTTCACCTGAGCTTTATCTGTGTCCGGTTTAGGAATCGGGGTAATAAAGGCGTCTTTCCAGGTCTCGGGCGCCCTGCCCCCCTTCAATATATCATTGCACGCATCTTTCAGCGGTTGTATCAGCCATTCTTTCAAAACCTTGTAGTATTTAGATGTCTGGTCCTGGAGCCTTTCCTAATTCCATTTGGCCTATTGCCCTATCTACTTCCTGCGATGTTATTGTCTCGTTGAGTAGGGATCTTTTATCTGTAGGAATCTTCTGCAGTCCATTTTGTTTTAGAAATTTTTTCATGTTGACAGAATCTTCTTTCCCTTTTGAATACAGCTGCTTGTAATAATTCTGAAAAATTTTCCTGATCTCTGCAGGTTCCCAGTAGAAGTTATTATGGCAAGGAAGTTGTATAATTGTGAGGGTACTTGTTCAGTCCCAGTCCCATTTCCTCAGCAGAAATGAAACGGTCAGTCAGTCAGCTAGAAACCAAATTCAATCAGGATCCTTTCTTATGTGTGAGACGTACAAGAAAGTCATTCAGATAATTGTACCAGGCAGCCAAATCATCTGTAAATTGTAGTGGTGACATTTGGGGGGTGGGGGTAAGGCTTCCAGTGTTCATATGAGTGGAAATGCCATGCTATGGCAATCTACTATGCAATTAAATTAGTCACTAGCACTCCCAGTTCTGGAGAAAGTGTGGTGCAGAGGAGCAGTGCTAGCGACTGAAAAGGGCATAGAGCCAGGGCCAAATTGGGCTCTGGGTAGATCAAGAGGGAGGGTGTTTGTGGTCTCACGTCCAGTCACCCTGTAAGCACTGGCGGACGAAGGGGGTGGGGGGAGCGGACCACCCCGGGTGCCATCCCTGGCAGGGTGCCATTGCAGCCGCCGCCCCCCCCCCAGGACGCACGGCACGCACCCCCGGGACAAGCGCCAGCCACGCCATGCCTGTTCTCCACTCCCGGTGCCGGAGCATGTAGCTCCACCACTGCCTATAAGCAGAGTAATTTTTTTTAAAATGGGGCAGGAGATCCACCTCTGAAATGACCTTCACTATAGATGTAGAAAGAATAAAGGATTTTTTTGGTGTCACTTTTTGTTAAAATCATTTCTATCCTTGGTTATGTTTTAATACGTTGTTTGGAATTTTTATTCTTAAAACTTTTAGGCACTTGAAGGCAGAGTTTTTTTTCGTAAGTTGCTTTGAGTTTCATTCTTTGAAAATAAGTGACTAATAAATATCATCAGCATCAAATCCTCTACAAAGGGATCTCCTGTCCTGTAAGATCCACCTGCTCCTGTGAATCCCCGTAAAGAGATTTCTTTATTTACCAGACTGCAAGCCTCATAGCCCCAAGGAGCACATATCCCACAGTTGCCTAACATATTTGCATGCAGCTTTATTATAAAACTATTATTGTAGCAAGTCAGGCTACACATGTAAATAGAAATATTAAATTACGTTGTTGAATGTGGTATGAAATTTATGAAATGGATTCCTTTAGTGCAAAGCAACCTCAATTCCCTTCAGCAGTTTTCTATTTGGTTCAAAGCTGTTGTTTCTTTTAGATATTCCATTCCCATCAGTTAGGTATATAATTTGTTTCTAGTGAACTTACTTTTCTGTTTAGTTTTCTAAAATAGTTATTAAATTCAATAGACCATTAAAAACTCTGCAAAGTCAGTGGTTGACACCCGTATATAATATTGTTAAATGATTTAATCTCATGGTATTCGACTTGCCGGACGAAAAGATCTGTAATTTGTAATGAATATAATTTTGTTACCTCTAATTAGTTGCATGCCATTGTGCATTAATAATAGAAATTAAATAATTGAGTACCCATTAAATAATAATATGAAAGTTTCACAGCTATATTTATTATATAAAATCAGTGTATGCAATTTTATTAATGAATTAATATAATTATTGCTATGGCCATTTCATTAATTGAACTTGTGAAGTTAACTGGATAATTACTTCTTTCCTCATAGTATCCTGAAGGGGAAGGAACTATATTGCAATACTATATCCCACTTAACGTTCATTGACAATTATAGTAGAGGTGTCTATTTTATTTGCTGATATGCAAAGATTCGGGGAGCCCTTCAGATGAAGGGCAAAATATGGGCGGAATGGGTTGGCATTGTGGCTGTGTGCAATGGTCACGAGTTGGGTCATGGCGAGAGGAGAGCTAGTGTGTCACTAGAGACTGGAGTGCAATAAATGGATAGGGCAAAGGTCAGTTAATTTCCATGAAGACTGGGGATTACATGGTTAGCAAATCAATGGATTTAAATTAGCTGTACATTAGGCTCCATTCCCTTGCTTTGAATGTGTCTTTCTGGCAACTGAATTTGGCTGGATTGTGCCCAGTTTCACCAATGATATTAGAATATATGTGGCAAACACCTTGCAAAAGGGCGGGGGGGGGGTTAAAAGTCACGACAGGTGCTAAAGTAAAAAAACCAAAACACCCCATAGTCTCATTCATGCATGACAGAGAAGGTGAACTTTACTTTATTTTTGTCGATGTTGTCAGCAGCATGTCCAGCAATGTTCCAAGCTGACCTTTCTGGCCACTTCTTCATCTGCTTACTCTAGACCGCTCATTGTTTTCTGACATTTGCTAAACTTTAAAAAAAAAGTCCTTGGGAATTTGTTTCCACCTCTTGGGAAAAGTCTGTACAGCATGCCTCTGTTGTGATAAATCTTTACCAGCCAGCTCAACACTAAGCAAATGTCAGGCAGTTAGAGAATATACCCTGGCCAGGCGGTGATAGAAAACACACGTAACCTCCCTTTAGGCCTGAGTGGCTCTTCTGTTGATCTCAGGGAACGCACTGCTGTGGATGAAAGATAGTGTGCAGCCCATGCTTTGTTAATCAAGGGAGCGAATGCAGAGAGTGAAAGGTGTCAAAAGGATATCTCAGTGACAGCTGAAGTGGCAGGAACTTTCATTGTCTACAAGTTCACTCGGGAGGCCTTGGATAAATTCTTACATCTCGGATGCCAAATGGTCGGCTCTGAAATCCATATTTAAGCAGCAAACTTAAAGGGCCGTGCTTTTCAAATGTGTACTTCACATTGCTCTCCACGGTTGCTTGTCAATGTGCTTCCCATTACTAATGTGCAGGACACCCTCCAGTTCCCACAGACATTGTGCTAGCCTGATCAAAACTTTTTTTTGCTTCACTTAAAATTCTTTAGCTGCTATGCCTGAAGAGGAACCCTCAGACTTACTTTGACTTTCTCTTTAGTCAACTTCCAAGTGATAATTCTACTTACGCCCTCTGTGAACAGAAAATTTGGCTGATTCGCAAGGCCTTCAAGTCCGTGGAGTTAAGGAAAAAGAGAGAACAGCAGCCCTAAGTGCAAGATGGAACAAGAGGAGAAGAAGACTTCCAAGGGTGCTGGGCAGGAAAAGGCTTGTTGAAAGACAGAAGCCCAGAACACTTCAAGTGTGAAATCCTTCTTAAGAGGCAAAGTCCTGATGAAGGCGATGCACACATTAGCTGCTTCAAGCACAGTGTGGTTATTGCACCTCTCTGCATTTTGAGTCACTTTCTTGCATTGCTGTATACACCAGAGAGAGAGCAGGGATGTCGTCACTCAATGTGCACTATCTGGTTTGTTTCCCTATGATGAACGCCAGTGCACTGAACCCGGGAGGGACTTGCTCAACCTGCCGTCTTCATCAGGGAAATCGGGTCCTCCCTCAAAGAGGGCATGTGTTGCGGTGAGACCTGGAAACCGACACCCTGTGTTGTGGGTGGGTATGATTGGTCAGCCACAACACCCGATTGGAAGGTCCCTCGATGCTGGGTTCAACTGGGCCAATGGGGCACAGTCCAAACTGATCGAGGGACCTATTTATACCCATGCACATGACCCAGACTTCCTCTTTCGGTGCGTGCATTGGAACACCCTCCCACCTCTCCCTACTTTTAGGGCTCTTGTGCTTGACCTTGCTATGCCGTCGTGTGTCGTCTGTCTTTGGGACAGTGGCATGGTAGGAATTTCCCCCACTTGGCTGATTGGCTGTTGCCATTTGGGTTTCACCTGCCGCGTAGCAAATCGTCACAACTTCTAAGGTTGCGGATAGGCTCTGTTTCAGGGATAGGGATGGGAGAACGCTCTCGCCATCCCTATGTGAAGGGTATTCCATAAAGGAATCCAGGGACTCAATGGTTTGGTCAACCTGGAGAGGGGTTGTGCCCATGCCCGAGTCCAGGGGGACATCTGGGTGGTAGACTAGCCTGACCCCGCTTTCCGCTGTTCCAGTTGTTTACCCTTGGCTGACCTATGCTGGAACACTGGGTCAGCGCTACCTGCAAAGGTGCAGGGAGCTAGTCGAACCAGAGCCTATGCAACCAATCACTTGCTGTAATCAATAAAGTTGTGGCCTAAATTCTGCCAAAAACCAAACCAAAATTTGAGTCTTGTCTGAATTTATTTGGGGTAAGGTTAAAAGGTCTGAACACGCAAATGAGCCACAGCAACAGATCTAACCTAATGGCTGCAATGTTTAGTATATTTTTTCTACTTTGTGGTTTTTGTTTTTTCTCATCCTAGCCCTCCCCCTGCCTAGTGTAACATCACGCCTAATGAAGAGTTCGGGAGAACTCAAAGGCTGACCACGTTTTTATAGCTTTTTGACTTGTTCCAACCGTGGCCTCTGTATTTTTTTCTTCAGTACAACATTTTGTCAAATGTTGTCACTGCAACAGCTGGCATGCCTGAACCCATGTGTGCCTTTCTTAGAACAGCATGCCTTATATTTAGACTATTCAACGATCTTTGGGAGAAACAGGTGGGTAGGTGGTAAATCTGCTCATTTGCCATTTGTAAACTGGAGCGATATAGTTGTTTTATAAAGAATGCAAAGTTCACTGATGATTGACTGCAAAAGATGTTTGTGAGCCTGAGGTGCATAGACAGGAATAGCACATTTTCCATTAATCACTATTTTCTTGTTATGTTTGTCCCAAACTTAATGGCACCATGTCTAAAATAAATTGTTATTGTGACTGCCCTTCCTATGTGATAATACAATCCTGACTTGGCAGTTCATAACAACATTATTCAGTGCCACTGACAGTAATGAGGCAACTTTGAGATAATTACTATGGAATTAGCATTGTGCGCAATGATTTCTTGAGGTCCTGCTTGTGAAGTGATAAGAATAATTAAATAATTGAGGTTGTGGACATAATAAGATAATCACCTCTCTCTGTCTTTTTTTTTAATTTTAAGAACACATTTTTCACCTCTTGCCCCAACTCATGTGCTGTGTTACTATCTCATGGCAACCACAAGCCTCCAGAATTTTATTTATATGACCCACTTGAAGGAGAGTAGAGAAAGTACTGAGGGTGCTTAAAGCAACTACAGAAAAGGGCTTTTCCTTGCCAAGCTTTATCTTCAGCAGAACTGCGGAGAGGGACACTGCTGGTGTGCCTCTCAGGGTGAAGTTCTGTATTCGTAAAAGAATAGGAACGTGGCTGGCAAGCGGACGGCTGAGCGAGTCCTTCTTCCACTGTGACATATGAAAGGGATCTTGCATAGAAAAGGAGCACGATAAGCTATCACGGACCCTTGAGGTTCTGCAGACCCTGTGCACAAGTCCCTGGTGTAAGTTAGCATCAAAGACTCATGAAATGCAGAAGACCATCTGCTTGTTGGCTTGGGCAACACTGCACAGACATGACACAGGAAGGGCAGAGAAGCAATCAGCTCTCTCCTTCCTAAGGAACACCAATCGCGGCCCGGAGCTCGCGCAGGCGGGAGTGCGCCGTGAGTCCGGGCAGCGGACAGGAGCTGCTCCGGTCTCCACAGCGCCGCCGCAACATCTCCCCGCCTGAAGTTCCTGAGCTGTTCCGGCGGCGGCGGCCGGGCTTCAGCGCCCCCCAACAGCAAAATGGCGGCGGCTACCGGCAGCCCCCGCGTCTCCCTCCTCCAACTTCCCATTGGTCCCTGGCAACCAATCAGATTCGGCGGCGAGCTCCCAGCCTGCGCATGCACGGCAGAGCCCGGCAGCCTCTCCGCGGTGCCTCCTCTCGGCGGTGGCCCTCTGCGCTCCCTTCCCCCCACTGGAGCCGCCGCCACGCGCCTGCAGCGTGGGTCCCCAACGGTTTTCCCGCGGCACACAAGCCGACGTCTCGCGGCACAGTAGTGTGCCGCGGAACACTGGTTGAAAAACGCTGTACTAAGGCACAAAATGTGTTTCTTTGGCTTCCGCTGAGAATATTGCTTTAGTTATTATTATTAGACGTAATAATAATAATAATAATTTTATTATTTTTACCCCGCCCATCTGGCCGAGTTTCCCCAGCCACTCTGGGCGGCTTCCAGTCAAATATTAAAACAATACAGCATTAAATATTAAAAACTTCCCTAAACAGGGCTGCCTTCAGATGTTTTTTAAAAATAGGATAGCTGCTTATTTTCTTGACATCCGCTGGAAGGGCGTTCCACAGGGAGGGCGCCACTACCGAGAAGGCCCTCTGTCTGGTTCCCTGTAACCTCACTTCTCGTAATGAGGGAACTGCCAGAAGGCCCTCGGCGCTGGATCTCAGTGTCCGGGCTGAACGATGGGAAGTAAGCATGCCAAATTATTTTAAAATAGGTTGTTTCTTAATCCCTCCCCCTCCCCCTCCCCCCAAAAGAGAAAATTCTGCTTGCTTATGAGAGGCCTCACTTAAAGTCATCCTGTGTTGGCACTGGACACTAGCCAAGCTGGCAAAAATTAATCCCTACCTATCCGCCTTTTGTTGGAAGGAAATTTGTGGGAAAATTAGGTTCACTTGTTCATGTTTGGTGGGAGTGTCCCAGCATGTACATATATATGAATCATAGAATCATAGGATTCTCAAGTTGGAGGGGAGCATCTGGTCCACCCCCCTGCAATGCAGGAATATCAGCCAAAGCATCCATGACAGATGGCCAGTCAACCTCTGCTTTAAAACCTCCTTTCTTGTAACTTAAAGCCATTGGTTCAAATCCTACCCTGCACTGCAGTACAACACAAGCTATTTCCCTCTTCCATGTGACAGCCCTTGAGATATTGGAAGATGGCTCTCATATCTCCTCTGAGTCTCTTCTTTTCCAGGCTAAACATACCCAGCTCCATCAACCATTCCTCATAAGGCCTGCTTTCCAGACCCTTGATCATCTTGGTTGCCCTCCTCTGCACACGGTCCACCTTTTCAACATCCTTCTCAAACTGTGGCTCTCAGAACAGGACACAGTATTCCAGGTGTGGTCTAACCAAGGCAGAATAGAGTGGTACTATTACTTCTCTTGACCTGGACACTATGCTTCTGTTGATGCAGCCTATAGTAATAATAATAATAATAATTTATTATTTATACCCCGCCCATCTGGCTGGGTTTCCCCAGCCACTTTAGAATAGTGTTACCTTTTTTTTTGCTGCTGCATCACATTGTTGACTCATGTTAAGCTTGTGGTCCACTAAGACCCCTAGATCCTTTTCACACGTACTGCTAGTAAGCCAGGTGTCCCCCATCTTGCATTTGTGCATCTGGTTTTCTCTTATCTTATATTTGTGCATTTGGAGAACCTTACATTTGTCCCTATTGAAATTCATGTTGTTAGTTTGGGCCCAGTTCTCCAGTCTGTTAAGGTCATTTTGAATTCTGATTCTGTCTTCTGCGGCATTAGCTTCCCCTCCTAGTTTGGTGTCATCTTCCACCATATCTGCAATTACAGACCAACCTCTATCTCTGAACCCTGCCTTACTAGACATAGACTTGGGCTGCACCTTGCAGCACACAGAACTAGTAGGCTTCTTACTGATTGCAGCTTGATTAGCAATAACTCAGCTGTGGAAAATCAGTCTGAAATACCTTTGAACGTATAGGAAAATAATACCGGTATCTGGGATACAGCAATGTCTCAGCATCTCACCTGTCATAGGAAGGCAATTAAAGGCATGCCAAAAAAAGATACCTCCCATGAAGCTTGGACTGCTTTTTAGAACTATTTTAATGAGAAAGATGAAGGCCTTGTTGTACTGACCACTCAGTCATCTCAGGAGAGAGGTTGAAATGTGTGAGCATCTGCTTAAAGTCAGTGGCTAGAACAAACACCATTAGATGTAGTGCTGGATAAATGTCACATGCTTATTGGTTTTGAATTCATTTAAAAATCAGTAAGAACTTGCTGTGTTTTTGTTTCTGTTTTTTTAAAAAAAGTTTGCTTCTTTTGCAATTTATTTTTGAATGTATCAAATGGCAGAAGTATATGCTGCTAGTCTAGTTTGCACATCACATTAGCCCATAGTTTGAAACCAACTATGGTTTAATCATTAAGACCCAGACTCTGCGTTCATCACCAGAGGCCCTTCTTTGTGTGCCTCCCCCATGAGAGGTCTGGAGGGTGGCACCATGAGAATGGGGCCTTTTCTGCAGTGGCTCCCCACTTGTGGGATGCTCTCCCCAGGGAGGCTCGCCAGGTGAAAATGTTCAACCAGGCCTTTGGCTGATTCTGTTGATGAAGGGCAGTATATAAATCTAATAAATAATAATAAAATAATAATAGGGGTTTTTCTTTTAGGAACTTGAGCTTGGAAATACATAAAGTAGATGCAGTTCACTCAGTATGAAACATTGCATGAATCTCAGGAGGAGGATTGTGCTATTAATATTTATTTTCATTTTTGAAGTATATCTTCAAATCTAACATTGAGGCATAACTTCAAAGAATAGTTAGATCTATTTAAAGTAAAGGTAAAGGGACCCCTGACCATTAGGTCCAGTCGTGGACGACTCTGGGGTTGCAGCACTCATCTCGCTTTACTGGCCAAGGGAGCCAGTGTACAGCTTCCAGGTCATGTGGCCAGCATGACTAAGCCGCTTCTGGCGAACCAGAGCAGCGCATGGAAACGCAGTTTACCTTCCCACCCCAGTGGTTCCTATTTATCTACTTGCACTTTGACGTGCTTTCGAACTGCTAGGTTGGCAGGAGCTGGGACCGAGCAACGGGAGCTCACCCTTCGCGGGGATTCGAACCGCCGACCTTCTGATCGGCAAGCCCTAGGCTCTGTGGTTTAGACCACAGCGCCACCCGCGTCCCACAGGATCTATTTAAAACCTGTAGCAAAACTGATGCCAGCTGTTAATTCAGTTGACCTACCATGCAAGTAAATAAAAGAAAGAAAGAGTGTGTTAGGTTTTGACTTGATCTGCAAGATCATAGGGAAGAATGCAATCAAGCACACTCACATGGTCATTTCTCCACCCTCCCCCAAACAGTTACTCAGCCAAATAATTCCGTTACCTTTGATGTCATGCTTCCTGGTAACAATGATCCCTCTAGGAAAAGCATTTAAGTGTTAACCAATAATTATGATACCCATGACCATTGCCCATGGCTGATGGCTGATTTGACAACTAATGGAGCATTATAATGTTGAAAGCCTCTAATACTTCAGCAACCCAGACATTAACTGCTCCACATGAGAGGTCTAAAGGGGTTATTACTGGCATAAACCATATTCAGTGATTTGTAGCCGATTTTTTTCTTTTCTCCATAGAGTAATACATGGTACAGCTGACTCAGAAACTCAGTAATTCGTATGTGATTAACAAGCAATTTCCCTCTACCCACTAGACCAGGCATGCTCCGTTACAGTAGATGCATCTTTCTTATTAACACAACCATTGTGAAAATTGCTCTACATTTTCTATTGACTAGAATACATCTGACTCTTTCTCTTTCTTAATCTGTTTTTAAGCCCAGTACCACTATCAGGATTATTTTTTAATTGTACATAAATAGTGCATATTTACTTTGTAAGTGCTTATAAATCCAAATGTTAACTGTTTAGCCAAAAACTACAAAAAAGTAGCTTCCTCAGAACATGAAAAAAACAGCAGCACAATGTAGAACGAGTAAATGCATGTGGATGTTTAAGGCTGAGTTATTTCTGCCCCTATGAAAAGCTGCAGCTATCTGATTAATGTCAGTAAAATCATCATATAGCCAAAATGCATTGGATAAGACTATTAGATTGTTGCCTATGTGGAGCACATGTATCACCCTGGTGATAATGAGAGGCGTCCGTGGCCACATGCGCAGCAGGATTCTTTAGAGCGCATTAAAAGCACAGAATATGGTAGCCAAGATAAAAAATCACCTTCAGAGAACCCCTGGATGTTTAAGAGAGAGAGAGAGGGAGAGAGAGAGAGAGAGAGAGAGAGAGAGAGAGAGAGAGCGTTTCTAGGCCTTAAGGCTGTGTAAATATGCTTCAAAGTTTGTTGACAATGTTTTCTGACATTTCAAAAGTCCAGGAATGGAAAAGGCAGAGGTACCCAATTTCTGGGGTTGGAGCTTCTGTGTCTTGCAGGGCTCCTTACCCTCCCCCATGTCTAGCAAAAACTGAAGAAATTTTGCAAAATACCGGTAGTAAAAAAAAGCAGAATGAATTATGAAAGAGAGAGAAATCAGTAGTGACCTATGAAAATTCACGGGAGATGTCCTCCTTCACAATCATTCCATGGCCGCTCCCACCCCAACTGGCCTAGTAAAAGGTAAAGGACCCCTGGACGGTTAAGTCCAGTCAAAGGCGACTCTGGGGTTGCGGCGCTCATCTCGCTTTTCGGCCCGAGGGAGTTTGTCCACAGTCAGCTTTCCGGGTCATGTAGCCAGTAGGACTAAACCGCTACATGGGCACGGAGGACCATGATGAGTGCCAGAGCGCACAGAAGCGCCATTTACTGGCCTAGGGTCACCCTGTGAGCTTCGTGGCTGAATGAGGATACAAGCTCTGGTCTCCCGGGTTCTGGCCCAACCCTCTAGGCATAGTGCTGTGCAGTGCTTTTTTCTAGGGGGACGCATAGGGATGCATACCCCTAAACATTTTGTGAATCTTTGTACTTTTGTCCATTTACTGTATTTATTTTTCCCAATTTGAACTATAAAATGGTGGTTTTCTTGAGTCAAAATGAGAGTACCCCTAAACATTTTTAAAGAAAAAAAGCACTGGTGCTGTGTCTTTGAATCATCATCCACCATTACTGTATGAAACTGGCTGTGTGGCCACTTAAACAGGGTTCATGTCTTCTTTGTACTGCAGATCCGATATTCCAGTGATGAAACAGGCTCTAAATTGTTTGCTTATTGCTAGATATATTTGCAAAACCTCCTCCAAGGAGATACAATAGAGAAGTTCCTCAAAATAATATATTTATCGAAAAGGATGCATATAAAACAGACTGTCCTTTGATTAGTGAAATTCTAGGTATAGAGCCCATGAGGAGGGACCTGCACTCCGCAGTTCCAGGCAGGGGGTTGTAACTGTTCTTAAAAGTTCTGTTAGTTTTTGTTTGGTAGGCAAAGGGATGCTAGCACTCACCCATATAGCCCATTTAAAAGGGGAAATTAACCAATGATAACACCCCACACTACCTCAAATTCTTGATATGAAAATGTAGGGTGCTTTCTTTAAAAAATAAAAATGCAGATCGGAGCAGTGAAGACCCAGCGATATTGCAGACGGCAAACTCTAACGGAAGGCTCTCCTTCTCACTGCATCTTCCAGGCACGTCATCTAACTTACCATCAGTCTTATTTGGTTTGAACTTCAGACAGCTAGCTGTTCTCCCGTAAATCTAATGAATCTGAAATAAATTAGATTTATAAGACTAGAATATCCTTTCAAGGAATCACTTAATACATTTAAAATTAGACTGGACAAATCAGTTTAGAATGTAATGTATTTAGCAAGCTCATGCTGTCCTGCAGTCAAGTAAATTATCTTAACATGCCTTTACCATCTCTAATTTGGGTGAGTCACATGTACCCAAACTTCTGTGTTTGATGAAGCAGGAAATGGTTGGATGAGACACCAGGATCTTTAACAACACACAGCCTTATTTTGGTTGGGACTTGGGAGGTACCGGTACATGCTACTGTTGTAAATTCAGAGGAACTGGACTGTAGTAATACAGTAATACAGAAGTCATTGTTGCAGCCCCTGTGGCACCCTCTTGGCTTGGCACCCACTGCGGGCAAACCGGTTGTGCTCCCCTAAATCCACCTCTGCATGTAAGACATGTAAGATTCTCCCCAAATACAAAAAAATTGGGACATTGCAAAGCAGTGAGGGGAGGCGCAGGAAGTGTCAGCAGCTCATAGCTCCTGGTCCTCCAAATTTAGAAAATCAAAATCTTACTTTCGGAATGTTTTCCATCAATGTGCTACTCAGGTTCTGCTAGTTCACTTGTCACATGCTTGTTTATAAACTACCAGTTTTCTAAGCAAGGATGTGAGAAAGCTGGCAAATAGAAAACATTTGTGTTTCATATACTCATTTCATTGAAGGAGAAGCTAGTTCACAGGGGGATGAACTAACCATGTTTGTAGATATGTCTCCAAAATAAGTCTGTCCTAGCAGCATCAGGAGATTGCTAGCAAAGCAAAGGGCATGAGTGCTCTGTGGGAATGCCGGAACAGCAAACAGAGGCTAGATCCTCACGGGAACGCTTGTTTCCAGTCCAGGTTTCTTGGATGTCAGCTGAGTTGTTCTTATTTGCGTGGTCAGGCGGAGTCCCCCCGAACCCCGTGCAGCCCCTGAGGGAAATAACGACACGTTAAATTGGCCACAACTTTATTAATATTCAGATGTAGGGAGACCTTGGCTCAGGCATTGGGCGTTTATCCTTCCCAGCCCCCCAGCCGGGGTTCTGGGTAATTATCAGGGTTATCCAGCATGTGTGGGGAGTGGGCTAGCTCTGGAGAACATATGTTCAAGCAGATAGCCCGCCCCCCTGTTTGCCGCCGCTGGAGGGGGAGGGCAATGACGACCTCTGGGCGTATGGTCAATGCCTCCCCCTAAGACCCCTTTAACAGGAACCCTGGTATCGCCACCGCAATGGGGGTGGGGGTCACGGCCCCCCGCCCCCCTATTTTAGGTAGATGACTAAAGGATTCCACCCAAGGCCTGCAACCGCCAAAGTTGTGGCGAATTGCTATGGGAAAGGCGAAACCTGCCAATGCAGGGAAAGTCCTTTCCGGCCCTTCAACAGCAACCTTGTCATAGCAGCGTCTGCGTGCCTGTGTGGCTGTGGAAAATAAAAGGTTAATCTGCATAATAAGCGTTAATTGAGGGAGTGAAGGGTGGGGAAGCTCTGAATCCAACGGCAGCTTCCCAGGTATGACTCCTATTGTGTACTGTATGTTCCCTCCTTCTACCTGGCCAATCCCCCTGGCAACACCTCCCCAGCCAGGATTGGGCGGCTGCCGGAGTAGGTGGAGACCACAGGGATCCTACCTGGGAAGGCGGTGCCAGACCCAACTGCCAGGAGCTGCAACGTAATCCCAGGAGGCTACTTGCGACCACGCAAAATGCGCACCTCATTTGATGTGGGGAACGGTCATTCTATGCTTGCTTGAATTTTTTAATGGCGCCCTGTTTTATAGAAACTGAGAACAGAACTGTGACTTTTTTTATTTCAAAAGATTTATACACTGCTTAATTGTAAACAAACAAACCTCAAAATGGTTTACAAAAAGGATTAAACCATAAAAAATTCAATAAGAATTTATAACAATAACTAGCTGACCCGGGACACGCGTTGCTGTGGCTGATGTTATGCTTATTACCATCAGCAGCAGCAGCAGCCCAAATAAACCCCCACCTACCCCCGCCGGCGTCGTGTGCACTCTGCACACGCTCAGGTGCCCTCTCGCGGCCTGTGGCAGAAAAAGCCGAGGAAGGAGGCCGTCTGAGGGAACAGCACTGTGGCCTTTTCAAGGGGAAAAGTGCTAGTAACCCTCTAGAGAGAGGATTTGATTCCATTTCCAAGAGTGCCTTGAGCGCGCAGTTGGTTGGGATAATAAGCCCAGCGTTTCCCAGCATGCCTTGCGGTTTGGGCGAAAGAGCTTAGTTCACCCACAGGGCACCTTGACTCCATTTCCCAGCATGCCTTGCTCGTCCGGCCTAGTTAACTGCGAGAGGCAGCGGCCTCCATTTCCCAGCGTGCCTTTGACAAAAGAGATATTTACATTTCCCTGTATCCCAGCCAAGTTAATCACATCCTTGTCTGGCACTCAGGTATCAGGAAGCCACTAACACAATCACCCCCTCCTTCCTTGCAGAGAAACAGTTTGTCAGTTTGGGAGTGAAATTGGAGACAGGCCTGCCGTTGCTAGAGGGCGAGGTTTTCCTGGTGATGTCATATGTGCGCGCCAATTTTTTGCTTTTGTAGCTGTAGTACCAGTATAGCCGTTGCTAGAGGGCGCTGTTTTGCTGGTGATGTCATATGTGCGCGCCAAATTTTTTTGCATTTTTTCTTTATTTTAGGTATGACAGGTGTGGTTTTTCTGAATTTTTATTATGCCAGATTACTTTGAGATGGTAATGGAAACGCTGTGTCCAAATTTGATGCGATTTGGTCCAGCGGTTACGCAGCAAGGGTGTTTCGGACAAACGCACAATGGGAACATTTATATATATATAGATTTAAGTCTTTTGAAAAATTAAAATAACAATTAACTGAAAACAGATTAGAACTTGCAGCAACCTTCTAAATATCTGGGTATAGGCTCATCTAAGCAAAACTGTATTTAGCAGATGCTGAAAAGAGTACAGTGATGTCAAGAGGCAGGGAGTTCCAGGGTGTAGGTGCTGCCACACTAAAAAATTGAGTTCTTACAAATGCGGAACGAGTCTTCTGTGACCCCCATGAACTGTGCCAGCTCTGCGGATCAAAGCACTTGAGTGGACATAAGTGTCGTAAGGGGATCTCACAGGCAAACTGGTCCCAAGTTGTTAAAGGCTTTGTTTATTCATAGTAACACCTTGAAGTTGGCCTGGTACCAAATCAGCAGCCAGTGCAGACCTCTGAGAAAGGGGTTCTTTGCTCACAAGGAAGGCACACCCGTCTTTCCCACCCCATCAGCACCCTGGTGTAACATCAGGGGCCAGTTAGCTGGGGGTGAGCAGGTGCTGAGCTCACATTTCTGTATTTGCAGGAAGCTTCTCCAGTGATAGCCAGGATCAGGCTCTCAGCATACAGAGACAAAATGGAAATACTGAAAGGGTGAGCGGAGGAATTGCAGGAGGAATTGCAGGGGTAATACAGGAAGGTTTCATTGAGGGAAGAAGCGGTAGCACTTTCTGTGTCCCTTGTGTAGGAAAGGGAGGGTCATGGGATGAACTGAGCTCCTGACTTCTGAGAATGAAAGGCTCCTCTGAAGCAAGAGTCGCCTGGCATTCTGAGGACCCGGGGGGGGGGGGCAAGACTACCCTACTGGGAAGTTGGGTATGACCATGTTTGTCCGTGTAAAGGTAGCTTATATATAATTTTTATTAGTTTTCAATAATAAAACAAAGCATTTTCCCCAAGCTCCTCCCTCCCTCAAAACAGAAGGTTAATGTATAAGCTTTTGCCATAAGTCCATGTGCGTGGTCGATGGATGCCAGTTTACAGATTTTATTGTTAATAATCCATATATTGTTGCCTGCTACACTGAAAATTGTATCAGCACACTGCAAGTCCTCAACAGCAGAGCAAGAAATGTAGCAGTGGGTGACAGCTGTCTATCAAATAAGCATTGTGCTAATTAGCAGGCGCTTATAATCCACAGGTGTGTGACACAATTTTGATGCATTTCAGGTGGCAAGTAACACCACACCTGTGAATTACATGGCCTTTAAGCTGTGTTAACCTGGAGTCCTTGGATATTGTAGCTTCAAATTTACTGTCAGTTTTCAGTAAAGAAACCAATTGGATTTGATGAAGAAAAGAAGGCACTTGGTGCTTGAATCCCATTTTGATGACGGACATCACTCAAGACATCGCTTCACAGAGTGAATTGGATTAAGTAAAATCTCACTTTCCAAAACATACAGTTGCAAAAAACTTCATTCGCAGATGGCTGGAAATGAATAATTATTTATAATCAAAGATTTTTCAGTCAAGGTTCCAAAAGGTAAAGCGACATGGACAGCCCATCAAGAAGAGGACAAGATGACAGACCCTCCAGCAACGTCAAGTTTGCCAAGTAGCAAAATGTCGTTTCTGGAAAATTGCTCATGTCTGCTTGCTGTCCTCAACCGCTATCCAAAACTGATGAAAGGGATCAGCAACTAATTGTGCTAAGGAAATTGACACCAGCTGGTCCACAACACACAGTTACTACTAAATGTAAATTAGAACTGAATATCTTCAGAAATCATATGTTTACTTTCAGTGTTTGTGGACTTTTAGGAAACAGTGGTGTTAACTCCATTTCAAAAGTAGGCTCATTTTAGGAATCTAAAGCTGCATTTTTTATGCACACTTAGTAAATTACACTTAAACCATGGCTAAAACCTATTTTATTTATATTATGCAATTTATGAGTTGCCTAATTAAAAAAACTCTCTAGGCATCATACACAGCATGCATTGGATCAAACTGTAAACTGCTTATTTCACATGGGAAGGGGCTCTGTGCCTTTAAACAGCTGCATAACCGCAGTAAGCAGCTGGCAAAGCAGGCTGCCATCACTGCATCTCTGTGCCAGGCCAATAATCATTTCTGTCTGAGATGCAGCAGGTGCTTAACACCCTAGAACAACCTTCCTCCACCTTGGGTCCCCAGATGTTGCTGGATTACAACTCCCATCATCCCTGACTGCTGGCCCTCCTGGCTTGGGATGATGGAAGTTGTAGACCAACAACATATCCTGGGGACCCAAGGTGAGGAAGGTTGCCCTAGAGCAAGCATGGGTTCCAGGGGTGCACAACCTCAATCCTCCTCTCATCCTCCTTCCTAAGCAGGAGTCGTCAGGGTGGTAAGTGACCAGGAGGGCTCTGCGTAGAAGCAGGAATTTCAGTAGCTGGAGGTGGGATATGGACTCAAAGATCGGAACTGGGGGGCCACCATGACCGACCCAACAGTGGATATAATCATGCAGAAATGGTAACAGCTGGGTAGATTGCAAGAGGAAAACTGGCAGGTTGCAGATTGATGGAAGAATAGTGGCCCCTGGGCCCGACATAACATCCTAGATGCAGCAGTTTGTTTCACTAGGAGGATGTGTCCAAATGAGGCCAATTAGGAGAGGGGGAGATACAGAGAAACTAAGCAGTAGTTTCCTAGGTACTCCATAGGGAGAATTAGCAGAGGATGGGGCCCAGATTGCCCTAGACAATTTAGAACACTGTTTTAGAATGGCTGAGGAATACCTAAAGGACCACCTCTCGCCATATGAACCTACCCAGACCCCAAGATCCTCATCTGAGGCTCTTCTTCATGTGCCTTGTCCATAAGAGGTCCGGAGGGTGGCAACACAAGAACAGGCCTTTTTTTTTTTTTTTTTAATTAAATTTTTTTATTTTATTTATTACACTCAACAATTACATTCATAATCAATAAAAAGGTGCATACATACAGACATACTCATACAACATTCTTACTCACCCTCCCTCCCCCCTCCTTCCCCTCTGCTTCCAATCAGTGCCATGTTACTTCTTCTATATTCGCTTATTACTAACTACTCTTATTTTGACCTTAAATCTGTATCCTTACTGCTAAACCTTTCCTATCCTATTGCGGAAGAAGGTATTGTTTACATCTTATGTGGTCTTCAAAGTTTGACCATTCCTTTAATCTTGTTTCCTTTTTCTCTCCTCTTACTTCAAAATTTTTTACCGCCAAATTGTAATAATTTAACATTTTCAATTCCCACTCCTCTCTGCTTGGTAACTTTTTATCTTTCCAGTTACTCGCTACCAGCAGCCTTGCTGCTGTTACCGCATAGAATACAAAATTCCTATGTAGTGGTTGAATTTCTTCTTTTATTATCCCTAATAGGAATAATTCAGGGGATTTTCCAAACGAATATTTTAGGATTTTTTTCATTTCGTTGTAAATCATATTCCAGTATTTCCTAATTATTTCACAATTCCACCACATGTGGTACAGGTTCCCAGTTTCCTTTCCACATCTCCAACATGTTTTATTTCCTTCTTTTTTTATTTTCGCAATTAACACAGGGGTCATGTACCACCTGTGGTGGATTTTTAATAAGTTTTCCTGCATTTCATAATTTGGAGTGAATTCCATGTTCCTCTTCCATGCCTTCTCCCATTCATCTGTTGTTATTACTTTCCCCATGTCTTGGCACCATTTTATCATGGCTTCCTTCACTACTTCTTCTTCTGTTTCCCATGTTAACATTTCCTCCTGCAGGTTTTTTATATATTTATTCCCTCCTTTTAATAATATTTTCGTTAGCTTAGATTCTTCCTTTTCAAATCCTAATTTATTATCTTCCTGGAATTTTTGATTTAATTGAAAATATTGTATCCAGCTCGTTAGATGTTGTTTGATATCATTATAGTCTTTTAATTTCAGAGTACCCTCTTTCTCTTCTAACAACTCCCTGTAAGTCGGCCAATTACTTTTTTGGTTTACATTCCTTGATGTTATACATTCTAGTGGAGATAACCACCAAGGGGTTTTCATTTCAAAAAAATATTTGTATTTCTGCCATACTTTTATTAAGGAGTTCCTGATTACATTATTCATAAACATATTCTTATCATTTAATTTATCTTTTTGTAAATACCAATGCCACCCAAAACCAATTTCATACCCCTCCAACTGTAAAATATCCATATCTTTTAATTCAATCCAATCCTTGATCCAAGTGAAGGCTGCCGCATTATGATATAGTTGCATGTCTGGTAGGCCGAATCCCCCTCTTTCTCTTTTATCAATCAATATTTTATATTTTATTCTTGGTTTTCTCCCACCCCACACAAATTTTGTAATATCCTTTTTCCAATCATTAAAATACTTTGTTCCCCCCAGCAATGGAAGATTTTGAAATAAAAAAATCATTTTCGCTAATATGTTCATTTTCACAAGGGATATCCTTCCCATCATCGAAAATTTTAATTGAGACCACATTTCCATTTTTCTTTTTATTTGTTTCCATGTGTTTATGTAATTCTCTTGTATTAAATCTAATCCCTTGTTTGTCAATATTATTCCTAAATATTTCAATTTTTTGCTTATTTCTATACTAGTAACCCTTTGTAACTCCTCCTTTTCCTCTTTCTCTAAATTTTTGACCAACATTTTGGTTTTATTATAATTAATTTTTAATCCTGCCACTTCCCCATATTTTTTTATTTCTTCCATTGCTGCTGGGATACTGTTTATTGGATCTTCAGTAGTTATCATTATATCATCCGCAAAGGCCTTACACTTATATGATTTATTCCCTATCTTAATTCCTTTTATATTATCATTTTTTCTAATATTAATTAGCAGTGACTCCAAAGTTATAATAAATAAAATTGGTGATAAGGGACATCCCTGCCTTGTTCCTTTACCAATTTTTATTTCTTCTGTTAGTCTCTTATTTATAATCAGATTTGCGTTCTGTTTTTTATAAATTGCCCCTATAGCCACCTCGATTTCTTTGCCTAATTTTAATTTCTTTATTATCTTTTCCATAAATAGCCATGCCACATTATCAAAAGCTTTTTCGGCATCTAGGGAGACTGCTGCTATTTTTTTATCTCTTCTAACATTTGCCAATTTGAATATGTTTATTATATTCCTAATATTATCTTTTATTTGTCTCCCCTTTATAAATCCAGCCTGATCTTTGTGTACTATTTTCTCCAATATGTTTCCCAATCTTTTTGCTATTATTTTCGTGAATAATTTGTAATCACAATTTAAAAGTGAGATGGGTCTATAATTTTTGATTGATTCCAGATCGGTATCTTGTTTTGGTAAAAGAATAATGTGGGCTTGTTCCCATGATTTTGGTATCTCCCCCTTCTTCAGTATCTCATTCATCAATACTCTTAGCGGTAACAGGATTATGTTTTCGTCAATGTTTTTGTAAAATTCTGATGGGAGCCCATCCGGGCCTGGGGTTTTCCCTTTTTTCATTTCCTTCAAATTTTCTCTTATCTCCGCAATTGTTATTTCTCCAGACAGTTTCTTACGCATTTCTTCTGTAGTCTGGGGCCACTTTATCCCTTTCAAATATTCATCCATCTTTTCCTCGCTCAACTCCTCCTTTTGGTATAATTGCTTGTAATAATCTATAAATGACTTCTCTATTTCCTCCTTTTTATTTATACTTTCACCTCCAATCTTTATTCTATTTATTAATTTCTCATTATTTCTTTTCTTTATTTGCCAGGCCAAAATTTTTCCTGGTTTATTAGCCCAATTATAATTTTTATATTTCCAAAATTGCATCACCTTATTTACTTCTCCATCTATAATGCTTTCATATTGGCTTCTCATCATCTTAATTTGGTTTCCAATTTCTTTATTGCCTGATTTATAATAAATTTTTTCTTTCTTTTTAATTTCTTCTATTAGATTTTCCTTTTCTTTTTCCCTTTCTTTTTTGAGTCTTGCGCTTTGTTGGATAAAGTAGCCCCTTGCGACTGCTTTCCCTGCGTCCCACACCGTTTGTATATCCATTTTCCCATCCATATTCAATTCGAAATAATCTCTCATTACTTTGTTTGCCCCTTGTATGATTTTTTGATTATTCAAAAGAAAAACGTCCATTCTCCATCTTTTGCCTTTCTTCTGTACCTCCCCTTCCACTACCAATTCAACAGGATTATGGTCTGAAAAAACCTTAGCTTTATGTTCAATTTTTTGACCTCAGCTAGAATCTCTTTTGAGGCCCAGATCGCATCAATCCTTGATGCGGTCTGATGTCTATCTGAGAAAAAGGTGTATTCTTTACTTACTGGATATTTGTACCTCCATACATCTTTCATTTCTAACAATCCCATCAATTCAGTAAAATTCCTTGGTAATTTTTTGTACCTTTTCCCTTTCAAATCTGTAGATTTATCTAGTTCCGGATCTATCACTCCGTTCATATCCCCCATTATGATTATTTTTTTATCCATATGCTCTAACATTTGTCTTTGTAATCTTTTAAAATATTCAAGCTTACTCCCATTCGGAGCGTAGATTCCCACTATGATCCATTGTTCACCTTCATTTTCTATTGATACTATCATTGTTCTCCCCTCCTTATCTTTCCATATTTCCTTTGGGTTCCATTTTGGTTTTATATACAAAACTACACCTTTTTTCTTTTTATCCTCTGCTGCAATAAAATTTATTCCCAATTTGGTATTTTCTAATATTCTTTGGTGCTTTTTATTTATATGCGTTTCTTGTAAGCAAATTATATCGTAATTTTGTTTTTTTAAATAATGAGTAATTCTATTCCTTTTTTTTTATTTAAGCCATTTACGTTCCACGATAACAGTTTAAATTTCATTTTATTTGATTGTTCACACACTATTATATAAAAGAATAGTCAGTAGATTTGAGAGTTTATAGTTTAGCTTCTAATAAGCTAAAGGATTTTGATTATAACAATTCACTAAGCATTGCAGAGGATAAAGAGAAGACACACAAATCATAATTTTCTTATTTCAGGGAGTTTCCTGTTGTCCCTCTTCATCTTCTTCTACCTCTCCCTCTTCTCCTCCTTCTGTGGCGCTTTCCTCTTCCTCTTCTTCGTCAATTGGGTGACTTGGTTGCGGGATCATTGTTTTAGTCTTTTCCCCCCCAAGTTCTTTTGAGTAAGTTCTATAGAATCTGTCAGCATCTTTTGGATTATCAAACCTCCTCCTCTTTCCTTTAAATATAAAGGATAGTCCTTCAGGAAATTCCCATCTGAACTGAATCTTTTTGGCTTGCAACGCCCTCGTCAGGAAAAAATATTTCTTCCTTTTTTGAACCAGCCTTGGTGGAATTTCTTTCAGGATAACAATCTCCATTCCATCTATCTTCAGTTTATCTTGTCTTTTGTTTTGTAATATCCTGTTTCTAAGTTTCATAGTTGTAAAGGTTATCAGGCAGTCGCAGGGCCAATTGTTCTCCTTCGCTTTCTTGGAATTGACCCTGTATATCTTTTCCACTCTTTTCTCTATTTCTTCCACCTCCATCTTTAGCCATCTTGCCAGTTCGGATGTCATCCTCTTTTCTATGTCTTCGTGTTGTTCCTCTGGGATATTTCTAAATCTCAAGGTCTTCTCCCGTAATTGCATTTGCAGCATAGAGAGAGCATCCTGTGCAACCTCATTCATTAATGTCTGTGTTTCCAATTGTTTTTTGACTTCCTCTAATTCTTGTTTCGCTTCTTTTTTCTCTTTTGGGAGTTTGTTTATCGCTTTTTCTAAAGTCTGATTTTTTTGCTGTATTTCTTGATTAACTTTTTCTGTATTTATTACTTTCTTCTATGTTCTTGATTTGTTCCTTTATCTCTACCTTCTCTTTTTCTTGAAATTCCATTCTTCCTTCCAGCTTTTCCATTTTTTCCTCTACTCCCTTTAACCTTTCATTCATATCTTTCTTCATTTCTGAGATTTCAAATTTTATCACTCCCATATCGTTCTTCATTTCTCCCATATCCGCTCTCAAGCCCAATAACAATTCTTTAAAGTCCACATCCATGTCCACTCCTGACTTTCTTCTCTTTTCATCCACGCTTGTGGCTGCTTGATTCGCTTTGGATTTGTTTAATTTGTCTGGTTGGGGAGCCATATCGGCTTTTCTTTGTCTTTATTAACACAAACTGCACTTCCTATGTTTCACCTCTTGAGGTCGCTGTTTGCTGTTCTCGTGCCTCTGCGTTCTTTGTTCTCCCTCTCTCTGCTCTCCTCTAGGTCCCTTCGTTGTGCTTTATTATCACCCTTATTGTCTGCGTCACTTCCGTCCTCTCCTTCCCTCTGTCTGCTTACTCATGCCCACTCAGCATGTCTCCGCCATTTTTGCAGCCTTCCCTCCGCACTCCTCAACCTCTACCAACTTCGCTGCGGGTTCCCCGTCGTTATCTTCCCCTCAGCTGCTCCTCAGCAAACCCTCCTCGCGACCCTCTCCACGCAGTCTTCCTAAGTAAAGGTGCTTCTAGTTCTGATTCAGCTTTGTGAGTAGTTATTTTTTGTTAAGTAACATGCACGACTCCGTTTTAAAAGTTCTCCACTTTCTGCTGTTTACTGGTTTTTCCCCCTGTATGCCGACGGCGCTCTCTTATCTTTTCTCTGCGTTCTTCCCCTGCGTTACAGGGTACTTTCTCATTATTTCTTTTGCGTCCTCTCACTCCACTTTCTTCCTGCGCCCCGGTCAGGACTCCTTATTTAAAAAACAAACTGGTGTATTTACCGTCTCGATCGCGCGGGTTACCGGCTTTCTTCAGCTGGCAGTTTTTGTCCGTCTCCGTGTCCAGTCCCCTCCTCTCCTCTGCCGTTCGGCGAGGGATGCCAGGGGTCTCTCAGACACCACCGACGCTTTCGCTCTAGGATTTCTCTCCAGAGCTTCCCGGGGTTCGGCTCAGCCCTCCAAGTCCCCTCACTGCCCAAGCTGACGTCTCGAGGCACTAAGCTCTCGAAACGCTCACCCGTTCGCGTTCAGCGGCAAAACCGGCCATACTACCCTGAACGCGCCCGATCTCGTCAGAACAGGCCTTTTCTGAAGTAGCTCCCCATTTGTGGGATCACAGAATCACAGAATCACAGAATCATAGAGTTGGAAGAGACCACAAGGGCCATCCAGTCCAACCCCCTGCCAAGCAGGAAACACCATCAAAGCATTCCTGACAGGTGGCTGTCAAGCCTCTGCTTAAAGACCTCCAAAGAAGGAGACTCCACCACACTCCTTGGCAGCAAATTCCATTGTCGAACAGCTCTTACTGTCAAGAAATTCTTCCTAATGTTTAGGTGGAATCTTCTTTCTTGTAGTTTGAATCCATTGCTCCGTGTCCGCTTCTCTGGAGCAGCAGAAAACAACCTTTCTCCCTCCTCTATATGACATCCTTTTATATATTTGAACATGGCTATCATATCACCCCTTAACCGTCTCTTCTCCAGGCTAAACATACCCAGCTCCCTAAGCCGTTCCTCATAAGGCATCGTTTCCAGGCCTTTGACCATTTTGGTTGCCCTCCTCTGGACACGTTCCAGCTTGTCAATATCCTTCTTGAACTGTGGTGCCCAGAACTGGACACAGTATTCCAGGTGGGGTCTGACCAGAGCGGAATACAGTGGTACTATTACTTCCCTTGATCTAGATGCTATACTCCCCAGAGAGGTTCAGCTGGCGCCTTCATTGTGCACCTTTAGGTGCCAGGTGAAAATGTTCCTCTTCAACCAGGCCTTGGGCTGATTGACATCCGAGGCCCTTTTAAAATGTGTTATGGAAGTGGGGGTTATTGGGTGTCTCTGTTTTTTGTTTTTATTGTGTATTTTGTGGTTTTTGTGGTGGACGCGGGTGGCACTGTGGTCTAAACCACAGAGCCTAGGGCTTACTGATCAGAAGATTGGCTGTTCGAATCGCCACGACGGGGTGAGCTCCCGTTGCTCAGTTGCTCAGTCCCAGCCCCTGACAATCTGGCAGTTCGAAAGCATGCCAAAAAGTGCAAGTAAATAAATAGGTACTGCTCTGGCGGGAAGATAAATGGCGTTTCCGTGCGCTGCTCTGGTTCACCAGAGGCAGCTTAGTCATGCTGGTCACATGACCCGGAAAAACTGTCTGCGGACAAATGCTGGCTCCCTCGGCCAGTAAAGCGAGATTGAGCGCCGCAACCCCAGAGTCGTCCGTAACTGGACCTAACATTCAGGGGTACCTTTACCTTATTGTTATTTTATGTTATGAACTGCCCTGAGATCTATGGGTATAAGGTGGTATACAAATTTAATAAATAAAATAAAATACAATTTTAATAAATAAATAATAAATAAACCCTGCATAAATGGAGTTCTAAATGCTGAAGGGAGCCTCCCCTTTTCTTCAGAACTATGACATCCTCTCCCTTCCTGTGTGTAGGTTTTACAGAACCAGGCTGTTGCTTTCTGGAGACATCCCTTGACTGGTTGGGTGTGGTGGGAATTGTGCCATTTACATGTGGACATTGGTGCAAGTGCTAAGGCCCCGGGTGCCTGCTTCAGGTTTGTTTGTTTTTTCCTGTCTTGACACCACCTGGGGAAGGTGTGAGATTGGAATATACATTCAAAAGGCTGCTCTGCCTCACAAGGAAGGAGAAGGGAAATATTCCTTAAGGGGTTGAACTGTATGCCCTGCACAAGACAGAAGATCCAGGTAACTGTAAAGCAGCGTCAAGCGATTTGCAGCAAAGAGGCATCTGGCCAGAGCCAGGGTGCTGACCCCCCCCCCATGGCTCTCCTTCCCCAGCACAGATCTGGGAACCCAACTAGAACATTTGAGTTACAGGGGGCAGGAAAAGGATTCAGCGCTCCTTCCCACACTAGTCTCCCCTGCAAATACTGGTGAGGTGGCAGGAACAGTCTTCAACTTGCATTCTAGGCAGGCTTCCACTATTGGAACCGTGTTATTTTGTTGCCTCCTTTGTGGATACACACCCCTTGCTATTTTGCATTCTTTTTGGGGTAAGGTGGTTGTTTTAGAGGGGGATAAAAATTGTGTTACTGAAAATGAGCCTTTGGACACCTTAAAGTCTAAGAAATTTATTCTGGCATGAACTTTCATGGGCCACAGTCCACTTTATCGAATGCATGAAGCGTAATCCTGGATGAGCAAGCAGATATGCACATGGTGGGGGGGGGATGTGAAGGAGTGGGTGCAGAGGGAAATTGAATGCAAAAAGAGCAGATGGTAATAATTACCTGAAAGCAAAAAAGTTACAGTGGCCAACTAACAAGGCAGTTCGGTGACCAATTAACATTGCATTAATTGTGTTACTGATGTTGTGTGGTACTCTAGTCTAGGATGTATTTTCTAAGAGTTTTGGTACTGTCTGTGGGATGAAAATAAGAACAGATTGTCATTGTTTTGTGAAAAGGTGACAATTGCACATGGTAGACATTACAGAATAAGAATAAGCACATATTTCTTTTTTCAAATTAAGGTAGCTACACCTGGGAACATTGGCTACAATTAACACTTCAGCAATAGTAAGTGGCCTCCCCCCCTTTCTGTAATAAATCATTGTCCAGGTATTGTGACGACTGGTCACAATTTTATCAGTGAAATTAAACTGGACTTACTTTGCAATAATATTTGATGCAAAGAATTGGAAGAATACCGGTATGTAGATGTCCCCAAGGTTCTTATGCACAACCAAAGTTGTGTCCTGCAGATCAAAGGCAATTACTGAGCCTGGCTGCCGTGGAGGAAATGGGAGACTATTTTTACCCCCAAGTTGCTACAATTATTCCAGTTTGTATTGCTGGGGGACTCAATTTCCTGTATAGCATGAAACACAGCCCTGGTCCATTTTGCTAAGGCAGCGTATCACTTTAGCAGGGATTTTTGCCATGCTCAGCTAAAATAAAGTCAAACTATGTTTTAATACCTGTGCAAAAACCCTGCATGCATCTCCTCTCAAAGACAAGATGCCTATGAGCAGGAAGGAAGATCTGCCTGGGCCCCTGGCGAGTGTTGTGGTTGTGAGTGCAAAAGCCGCGGAGTCGCCTGTCCCCACCTCCCCACAGGGACAGAGGCATGCGTGTGGAAGGGCTCTCTCCATGTGGCAGGCAGCCTTGCGCCGAGGCCTGTGCAGAAGGAACAGCCTGCCTTTGTGCGAAGAGGCTACTTTCACCAGCAACAGCAGCAGATTGGCAGGCGCCAGTGAGGGCTGAACATCCAAGGTCACTTCCAGGTTGTCACTATTTTGTGGGAGTGGTTCAGTTGTGTACCAGCAAATGTGGGTTTTCCCCATGAAAGTGAATGAAAGGCCTCTCTGCCAGGAAATGCTCAAAAAAGTTCTAACCAGGGGTGACCCAAGTATCAGGCGAAGTGGAGCCATTTGCTTCAGGCGGTGGATCTGACTCCCACCCTGCCCCATCCCTGCCCACATCACGTGCTGATGCCAGCCCCCCTGGGGCTTCACCCACACCGGCAACACAGCCCCATTGCCCTTGCTGCTGCATCATGGCAGCAACGCAGCCACAGCCACAGGAGGAAGGGAGGGGGCAGGGTGGGGAGCCAGATCTGCGGGGGGGGGGGGGCAACAGATCCGGAAAAACATCTCAGACTGGCCCTGGTGCTAACCTACAAGCATAAGACTGCTTTTGTGGTTCAGAACAAGTTCCCTCTATATCTAGCAGCAGCCAGCCCACCATCACTGGAAGGTCCTCCCCCCAGCCTCAAAGGGGTGGCCATCCTCTGCAGCTTGTGGAGTGTTTGTGTGACACACCTACACACTGCAGCCGACACACAGTTTGGAAAGCTCTGCTCTCCTGCCTCTTTCCCCCTCAGTAGGAAATCACCTCCCACCAAGATGCCTCTCTTCCTCCTCTGAGTGGCAGGAATCGTTCTATGCGCTGTGCCTTCCACAGCCACCTCCATGTCTTCTGAGGTCAGCAACTGCTGTCCTGGCTCCTCTGGCCCAGAATCAATGTCTAAGGTGAGAGCATGAAATCCATTTTGCAGCTCCAATGACACTGCAGGGCTCCTGACTTCTGTGCATCATGTTCCTCCAGAGGCTTCATCTCCTGCAATGAGTGATCTTCCTCTGTTGTGGTGTTGCTGTTCCAGCACAGTCCGTCTGGTCTAGTCTAGTCTAGCCATATTTCCAGACGTAAAAATCCAGACAAAGTTGTTCAGCTTTTGCTGTGCAATCGCCCGCTCCCCACCCCCCCGGCCGTCAACTATTGCTGAGCCCGAAACAGAGCCTGAGACACCAGAGCCTGAAGCCAAGCCACCCGTGCGTACAGTTTTTAACACACGCACCCCGACCTGGATATTGGCTTACAATTGTAAAAATCCCCCCCCCCATGGGCATGTCGACCTCCCCAAAAGAGGACATATCTGGGATTTCCCGGACATATGGCAACCCTAGCTAGCAAGGACTCTATCTTCCTCAGTTTTGCCCAAGTGGGTGGAGCGCAGGCACAGCCTCACCACCAACATCAAAGGGCTCAGGCTTTCATACAGGGGCAGCTAACTCGAACTAGCTGGTTTTTTGCTCAGTTTCAATTATTCCTACTTGGTTCCCTGAGACAAAATAAGCAAGTGGTGCTCTGGTACACCAGTGAGGAGGGGAAAACCTATAATTGTCCCAGATACTAGAGGAGCCATTTACCTCCCACTCCCACAGTGTTTCCAAGGGTGGGTGTGTCTTATACAATGTGTGGAGATGACCTTTGTTTTGGGTTTTTGGGGTTTTTGTGTGTGGAATCTAAGCAGAGCAGGGAGGGCACAGGCAGGTGTGCTACACATCTTGAAACATCCTGAAATTTGGTTCTTTTTGTCCCCAAAGAGTAATTTCAACCTATTTGGAAACCTGCCATATGAAGTATAGTGTTGTGATGGAGAAGAGGAAAGCAGGGGAGAGGTTGTGCTAATTGGCAATTACTTGTCTTTGTCAGATGCTTCCTCTATTTCACAAGTGTGGATTAATGCTAATGCCACCTCTAAATATCTGTGCTCTCAGCAACACAGAAATGCTAATTCAAAACCTGGGCTCATTTTTTTAGAATGCTTAATTATAATGCTGTCTCTTTATTAAGTTTCATTTTGCAAAGACACTGTAGGAGGAAGGGCAATTAACAAAATGACTTAAAGTCTAAATGGAAGCAATTCTTATTATTCTCCAAGGATCCACCTCATCATAATCACATTTTCCGTATCTTGGGGCAGGGGGAACAGGGGCGGAGAACTTGTTCTGAAAAGCATCATTTGTCTTGCTTTGGTTTGCGATGTGTCTGCATCCATATTCATAATGGATGAGAACATCGACTCAGATCTGATGCTGGGACACGCCACTTTCTGCAGACCAGTTCAGTTCACAGCTAACTTAATATCCAGTTCAGCTTTTTGCACACAACAAATGAGGAACTTATTTGTATGAAAGCAATCATTTCCAAGCTGTGTGCTCAGGTAACTAACATGACTTTCAAAAGTTGCTGAAGTGAAGTCAACGTATTGTTTTAATTCAAGGCTCTAAATTAACCCACCCATGGAAGAACTGTGCAACACCTCTGCATGAGCCCCTGCTCTGCTATGACTACTTGCAGTCCAATCAACTTTCCAATCAACTCTTGCAGTCCAATCAACCCCTTAGTTCTACTGCATAGGATTGACACAGAGATGCAACAAAAAGATCTGCCATGAGAAGAGGTGCACCCAAAACAGTGGCTTACACGGAAACACAGGAGTGGGCTCACTTGCGGCCTCCATGTTCTTACCAGGAGCCCTGTGGAAAACACAAGTGTCTTTGTGGTGTAGATGTCATGCTGAAGTGGAAAGGAGTCTGGCTAGTTAGCCATAGACAATGGCAAAGCTATCAGCCACCAGAAACTCCATCTTGAATACAACAGCTATGACAGGCACAAGGCAGCCAAAGTTTGTTGCTACTGGCCCACTGAAATCAACAGAACGGTACTTCATGGTTTTTAATGGTTGATGTTTTATTGTGTTTTTAGTATTTTGTTGGGAGATGCCCAGAGGGGCATATAAATAATAGTAATAATATTTGCAAGTAACTCATCCCATTGATTTGAATGGGACACATTGCAATCCAATGCACAGTTAAACAGACGTAAGTCCCACTGTTTTTACCCAGGTAAGTGTGCCTTGGATTGCAGTTTTTGTCACACCTGATATGTTCTGGATTATGCCCAAAGTTCTTAATAGTGATAAAAGCCATTCTTTTCTTTTGAGTTTGGATGTTTTTATTGTTTTCCAAAAATAAGTGCAAATATTTTGCATGTATTTTCTTGAGTGCATTCTTGGGAATGAATGGAATCTCTACCATATGAAACCAGCTCTTTATTTGCCAAACAATTATGCAAAGAAGCTTGATAAAGACCCTGACTACTAAAAATACAGAACTCTCCGTTTTTAAAATTCATTTCCAGGATCTTGTGTCACCAGCCATCAAATTTGCAGAGTTTTCCCCTTCGGGGAGGAATGGGGGCTTTGTCTCCACAAGGCTCTCCACCCACAAGCTCATCCATATGCATTCCCCCCTTATCAGCTGCCAGAAGGATTATTGCTCTTGCTACACAACAGAGTCATTTGGGTTAATTGCGCTTGAACACTCCAGAAGTGGTTGTAGATGCTCTCATTCCTTTTTTTAGATTTAAGGATGCTCTTTTCAATCAGACGTTTCCTTTAGCTCTAAAATAGTTACTCATTTCAAAAGTCCTGCATTCTGCCGCCGCCCCTTTTAAACGACTGCATGCTTAAGAGCCAATAGATTTGAAGTTGTTCCTTTTTAGTCCATAAACTTTCTTCCCCCACAAACCTCTCTTGCTTTGCCCATCTGCACAAACGTCAGCCTTGCCTTCTGTGTGAATGTTCAGCCCCGGGGGCATTCAGCAAACTGCCTTCCTGCCAAGGGTTATTAGAGTCAATATTGTTAATTACAGATCTGGTTGAATGTGCTGATTTAGTGGATTAGGGTGGTTCTCAGCTTCTCCTGAGGACCATTTCTTAAAACTATGGCTTCTCTTTTCCACTTATACACAAGGATATTATGGGGGGGACCTATATAGACAGAAGCAGCCTCTCTCTGAGCATCTGGTGCTGGGAACAAGCAACAGGAAATGGCCTTCATCCTCCTGCCACGCTTCTGTGTTTCCAGAACCATCTGGCTGGGGTCTTGGTTGGAAATGGGATGCTGGGCTTGGATGGCTGTGTCAGAATACCTCAAGGCAGCTCCCAGAATGCTCTGCTAACCCCATGGACAGGGCAGGTGCTTAATGCTCTCCCTCTTAAATCAGTGGACTTCAGAGTTTTTTAATGTTGGCTCAAATTGTGCTCATAAAGATTGGCAAATATGATTGGAGAAGACATTCTGTAGCTTTTTCAGAGAATGTACTGTCCTTCAAACTGCAGTTCTAAAACATTTTACTGCTCAAATATGAAAGCGTGAGGCCACAACAGATATAATAGACAAAAACCAGAAGAAAATGGTTGAATAGAAAAGTCTTGCAATGCTCACTCTCCCTTGTGAGACTGTTTCTTTTTGTGAGTTTTTCTTCCTTCAGTAACAAAAGAGCACCCCAAACAGACAGAAATGCTGTTGCATGGCAGGTATCCTTATCTACATGAAACACTAAATCCCTCTGCTCATTGCCTACTTATTCTTCTTGGCAATGTTTGTATTTAGTACCTCAAGACCATTTAGTAGAAATTCACCATCTCCATGAGTGTCAATTGAAGATGCACTACATGGACTCAAGACAGATGACAGGACCTTCCCTCTCAGATTGCCGAAGGTGGTTTGAAAGAGGAATCTTTTCACTCATCGTGTGCACAATAATCTTACTTTTGCCTCATGTGAGAAGGTATATAAAACAGATCCTCCAAGTGCCGCAGTTTTCCAGGGATGTCCCTGATTTAGAGAAGCCATCCCAGTTTCTGATTTGATCCCAGAATGTCCCACTTTTTAAAATGTTTAATATTTTATTATGTTCTTACATATGTTGGAAGCTGCCCAGAGTGGCTGGGGCAACCATCTGATCAGCGAGGTATAAATAGTAAAATTAATACAGGTAAATGGGACATCCCTATTTTCATTGGAGAAATGTTGCAGGGTGTTATAAAGGTTTTCTACTGTTTCAAAAATCCCAGGCTGGGACAAAAGAACTGTGTGTGGAAAGTGAAGCATCTTGCAAGCCCCTGTCAACTTTCTTAAAAACTATCATTCATCTCCAGTCATAATAATTGCATCATTATATGCGGAAGCCTACTTTGACTGAGCAAAATATGTGTGTCATTTTTTCATCTGTAGGCATGTGTGGTACATGAACATGTTAGCATGGTAAAAGTGAACTATAAAATAGAAGTTGGGAATCATTAAAGGCATTTGGCTTCCCAAATAAATGTAAATACAAGGATGGAGTTACTTTTTGGCTTTGTAAAAGATTTAGTGTTAGCAGTTGGTATAGAAATGGTTGTGCATCTTTTGACAGCTGCTAGGATGTTGATTTCAAGAACTCTGACTATTGAGGAATGGAATGTGATGCTTTCAAGTGTGGTATAAATGAAGGTAAAACCAAAATGCTTGTTTACAAAGCTATTGCACTACCAACCTTACTGTACGCTTGTGAAACGTGGACCATTTATAAACACCATCTCCAACTCCTTCAAAGATTCCATTAACGGTGTCTCCCAAAAAAATTACACATCACTTGGGAAGACAGGTGAACTACCGTACTTTTCCATGTATAAGACTAGGGTTTTTTACTTTAAAATAAGGTTTAAAATCTGGGGGCGCCTCATACATGGAAAGTGCATGTGCCCATTTTCTAAATTTGGGGTCCCCAAAAGTAGGGGGCGTCTTATACATGGGGGCATCTTATACATGGAAAAATACAGTAATGTCAGTGAACTAGAAGAAACAAAGATCTGGCAGGGCCCTGGTCTCATGAGACAGAGCGTTCCACCAGGCCAGAGCCAGTGTTGAAAAGGCCCTGGCTCTGGTTGAGGCAACTCTGACAACTGAGAGTCAAAGGTGTTTGGGAAACTTTGTAGGATGGTCATATTCTCTTAAGAGAACAGGTGTGGCATCAAATAAATTATATATCTCTTAGGGAAGCTATGAAAGTTCCCTTGAGTCTATAAGAATTTACATGTTTAAGAGCATTTCTGTCTTTAAATGCCACAATTTTCTTGTCACATATTCTCTATTAATTCTCTATAATTAAGCTCTTGTCACAATTCCGAAGCTGTCACATTGTTAATCACAGACCAAATATATGCTTTGCACCAAGTCAGAGATGTTTTCCAACACAC
Organism: Darevskia mixta; assembly: GCA_034641385.1. NCBI lineage: Eukaryota > Metazoa > Chordata > Lepidosauria > Squamata > Lacertidae > Darevskia > Darevskia mixta. The sequence continues at coordinate 1,010,000 of JAWWNH010000169.1, read as the reverse complement.
ATATACAACCTCCCCTATACTTGAGAAGGACAAACTCCCCTCAGTTTAATCTAGAACTGACTTGGTGTTTGCAGGGTTTATTTGCAAGTGTTCGGAAAAAGTTTGTGTGTTTGCCAATAACCTGTCCTGTTTTTACACTGCTGTGATGGTGTATAAGACACGGGGGGGTGGGGTGCGTCTTGATCTAGGGTTTCCAGGGATCAGCCTCCAGCATTTTCAGTGTGACCAGCCCTCTGGATCCTCAGGAGGCCAGGCAGTAAAGGGAATCCTCTAAACCGCAGCTCCTATCCTGCCAGGGCCAGGCCAAGACATTTTGGCACCTGAGGCAAACCACAAAATGGCACCTCCCCACTGGGGAAAAAGGGGTGAGTGAAAATCTCTATCAAGAACAAGGGGGAAGAAATACCTACATTGGGAACAAGGTGGGAAATCCAGTCAACCTTCCCTGATGCTTGAGGGGGAGCCCCCCTTAATCACGCTAGGCAGGTGCAGAGCCCAGGAAACCCCACCGGGCAGCCCCCACCATTTCCTTCTTAGCAGTGGGAGAAGGCCATTCACCAAGAGGCCACTATAGAGGCGACGGGGGGGGGGGCTGCAGAGAAGGAGGCAGATCCAGCCTCCAAGGAGCACACCACAACTATTGATGCCACATCAGTGAGCGATGCATTTCTTGGAGACCAGATCTTCTGCCCCATGGATCCTATCACCCAAGGATCCCCATAAATCCTCATGGTGGGCCGGCCCTGCTATCTGTAGACAATCAGCTGACCCTCTAAGTCAGAGGTTTTCAACCTTTTGGGGTCCACGGCTCCCTTGACAAACTACACTCTTTCTGCGGCTCCCCTGTGGGGTTCAGGAGCCCAGTTATGTCCCCCCCCTTCCCTGCAGAGCTGGCAGCCCCTCACCCTTTTTCAAACACCCTCTCTTGTGGAGTGTTCCCTCAGCCTTCTCTTCCCTCTCCTTGGGAGTCCTCCAAGTAGCCACTGCTGCTGCCCCTGATCTCTGAGCTGCCCCCCTGCCCCAAAGAGAGGTGCCTCCCAGTCACCATTTGCCTTTGGAGCTTGTAGCCAGGGCTGCGGCAATAAACAGCCATGCAAGCCATTGGGAGACAGAGACGCAAGGGGGCATCAGAGGAAGGAGGGAAGGAAAGAGGGACAGAGGCCAGTGTCACCCGTGTCACCGCTGACCATCCTTCAAGGCACCCCAGGGTGCCATGGCACACGGGCTGAAAAACACTGTTCTAAGTGGACACACCAGATCCTATAAAGCCCTTGCACTAGCTGGGGATGTCAGAGGATTTTTGATGGCTTCATACTTTGGAGCAAATCTACTCATTTCAGCACCATGGACCCCAATCGCAGGTTAGAATGTAGGCATGCAGATTAGTCTACACAATCTACAAACTGATACTGGCATTGGCCTGACAATAGTACAATCAAAACAAACACAATTCTGTATAATATGCACTGAATGTCCCAATGCAACTGGTAGTATGACTAAAAATAATGTCCACACAAGGTATATATGTACAGTCAGAAAGAACTTGAAAAAATATATACAGTGGTACCTTAGTTTTAGAACAGCTTAGCTTATGAACAACTTGGATTAAGAACGCTGCAAACCCTGAAGTAGGTGTTTTGGTTTGTGAACTTTTCCTTGGAAGCAGAACATGTTTCGCTTCCTGTTGAGTGTGTTCCATTTGTAAATTGAGTCCCCCACTGCTATGGGAAAGCATGCCTTGGGTCAAGAACGCTTTGGTTTAAGAACGGACTTACGGAATGGACTATCTCCTAAGCGATAATGTAATGTATAATCTATCATTGATCTGTAGGAGAAAATTGAACTCAATAGGGCTTAATTTAACTGATATTGAAAATTCTGACTCCAAATATATTTGGGAAATTATTAGGAAGAAACTTATAGAAAACAGTGTTCTCTCCACTCTTGAGGTTGCAAAGTGCTGCACTTGCTCTCCTCTCTATTTAAATCTCCCTTTGTGCATTTTCAAAAGGGATACATGGCAAATCTGAAGAATCATGAACTGTGCAGACTGTTTATGTTAGCCAGATTTAATATGTTTCCCTCTATGATGGTGGGAGGAAGATATTTAGCTCTCCCAAGATCTGAGCGTCTCTGCAAATGTAGTAAACAGGAACCAGATACTTTGGAGCATATATTCTTTTCTTGTGATTTTGGCATTTATGCAAGAAGACAATTATTAGAGGCTTTACAACGCGATGGGCTGATTTCTATGCCTCCAACGGTACAGTACCTGCTTTCGGACAGTAACGATCAAATTACACTGATAGTAGCTGAATTTTTTAGTGCTGTCCATGTAGAAAGACTGGGTCATTACAAAGAGATTTAATGGTTTTTAACTGGATGGGGAAGTGGTAGCGTTGTACTGCTGTATTATACACAAATTTATTTTTTAACAAATGGTCATTGTGAGAAATTCGGAGTTACTTTTATGGATGAGTTGGGAATTCTGAAGTTAAGGATTTGATTGGCATAAGTTTTGTTCTGTCGAGAGCGTATTTTGCACAATTTCTATACAGTGGCTGATTGATAACATGTGGTCTGTTATGCCTAATAAAGGATATTTGAAAGACTTACGGAATGGATTAAGTTCGTAAACCAAGGTACCACTGTATGCAGTCTTGCAATTGTTGTTCAATACAACTGAGATTAAGAGTTCAATAGTTCAACTATGGAGTAAATCTTCTAGATAAGATTGGGAACATGAAGGACTCCCGTCGACGAGATGTCTTCTTCAGGACAGTTGAGATATATTCCTAAATGATATGTGCCATGCTGTTATTACATTGTATGTACAAAATGGCATCAAAGATCATCCAAAAACATCATAAATATTATATTATTATATATGTATAGTTACACTTACATAAATGTCAAGTTTGTGCTCATTATTGGGTCAGCTTTTGATCTGCCTGGGTGCTCAGCTCCTAGTATAAGGCTGACTCAGAGGTTAGTCTAGTGATGCATTAAATAGCCCCCAGAGGGTGGATATTTAAAGCATTCCATCATACTCTGAGCCGTTGTGCAAGAGAAAACAACTTGTGAGTTGTTCCTGCTTCCAGGTTCAGCACTATGCACGGTCGTGGGATTCACGGTCACACACACATTGAACATGCGTAAACAGCGGTCTGCCTGTACTTACCTGGTTGGAAGGCTGGCTTTTCTTTCTTTTTTTGAAAACATTTTAAAGTTGCTTAGAGCAGCTGGTAACTTTATCATCAGCCATCTTTTTTCTGAACAATGCCCCAGGAACTGTCTACACATTATGTTGTGCAGCTGCTTCCTGGGAACATTTTTAAATGCTTTTTACCTGTGTGACAATGAAGTAAGCTGATCCATCCATTCCTAATTCCAGGGGAGTGTAACAGATGGAATGGTAGATTGACTCTGGGGAGACCTAGTTTAAAATCCCACCTTGAGCTCATAAGAGGAAAGATGGGGTAAAAATGCAATGTTCTGAACAAGATCATTATGAGCTCAGGAGTTTTGTACGACTCTGTATGACTAGATTTGGAACTTTAAAGTTACAGTAGACTAAATGACCATTTGTCAAGCAGGCACATGTTGGGTAACACAATCTCCTAGGTGAACTGGTCCCAAGTTGTTAGCATTTTTAAAAAAATAAGTATATGGATATATAACACAATTTAAACCCGAATCCTTAAGCTTCTTAGCAAATACAACAGATCACAATAAAGAAAAAAATACGAATGATTATATGCATATTGAAATTTATCATTCAAAAATTCAGCAAACAAATCCCCTCAGTATAGTAAGTAAACTTGGACATAATAGCAATATTTCCCCATCACAATGCAGATCCTGGCTGCAGTTAGTACTTCAAAATCAGTTTCTACTAGTTTTGTCTTTTCAGTGGCATAATGCAGTTGCCTTAGGATCAGCTGCTAATAGATGTTCCATGGTTTTATCAGTTTTTCAAATAATAATTTTCTGCTGAATATGTAGGTAAAAAAAATCAGCCTGTGATGTAGGACATCAGCAGCAGGCATCATGACCTAGAAAACAAATCTGAAAGATCTTATAACATTGTGTTTTACCATTTTAAATATTTTATTGATTTTGTTGAAAAGCGCAAATGTAACGAAAAAGAAAGAAAAGAAAGAGCCAACTGTGTAAACCGTAAAGAGTCTCCGCCTTGAAGAACAAAGGGACCAAGGGAGAGAGACAATGAAGTCCAGACTCATACAAAGATGCCCTTTGCAATAACAAACATAGGCAGAAATGAAAGCTGTCTCCACCTGTGAGTGTCGTCATTGCTGAGAAGGAATCTTTTGCCTTTTACTAACACCATCTTTTATAAAAGATTAATTGTGTGAAGATCAGTCTAGATGCGACATTCCTCCAAGTCCAGATCCATTAATCACGTAGAAGAGACCAACCATTTTCTAAAAACAATTCCTTTTAAAAAGCAAATCCCTCACACCCTTTTAAATCCTCTAATCTTTCTATTTGTGTCTGTTCTGTGTTGTTTATTAGCTGTTATTAAGCAAGTCACTTGCTTTCACCACCCTATCCCAACCCCATTTGGGCTCCAGTTGGACCTGCATTTGATTTCCAGTGTTTCTGAGTGTCTCTGTGTGCATCTGGGCGCACATGGTACAATCCATACCATGTTTATCTTCTAAGGATCTCAAGATGGTGCACACGGTTCTCCTCCTCCCCATTTCATCCTGACAACAACCCTGTGAGGTAGGATGAGCTAAGAGATGGTGACTGGTTCAAGGTCACCCAGGGAGCTTCATGGCTGAGTGGGGATTCGAACTCTGCTCTCCCAGGCCCGGGTGCAGCACAAAGGTCTCACCTAAGAGCAGGCTTAGAAAGGATACATTTGGAGCGGCTTGCAGAATGCCTGTGACTAATCCATCCAGTGCATATTTTAACAAGACACTCAAAAACCATTAGAGCTTAGAAAACCTGTGAATCGGAATTTTTTGTTTTGGGAGGTGAGGATGTGTTCTCCCATTTGGAAAATCATTCAAGTAGAAAAGCCTAGATACAATTGAAAATGAATGGACTTCCATCCTTTTTAGGAGTTTTTATTGTTTAAATTGCTAAGAGTAATTAGAATCTCAGAGTATAATAGTTCTTGTGGTGATGTGAAGCATTGATTTCCTGAGACTTTGGGACAGGTTTTTGAAACAGTGGATAAATACAATCTTGCAATACAGTTGTCTTTCTCTTTTGTCATCCATGTGCTTCAGCTGATCCTTTGAGAGAGGAAATAAGTATTCAGTAAAATCACTTCAGGTTAGTGTTCATGAAAAATTGTGCAATTAAAACACACACACACACACACACACACTTTTCACCATGAAGGTCATTAGGAGGCACATCAAACACATAAACAGAGAAACAGTAAGCTTGGTGAAATCTTGCCAAGATCAGAAGCCTTTCACTTTTCAAAAAAATAAATAATTGGGTAGTTGGCAGAGCAACAATCAGAAAAAGTCCTGTCTGTTACCTAGTTTAGTCTAATTGTGGTTGGTTTGTAACTGTGGTTAGTTCAAAGAAACGATGGCTTCAAATTCTAATTTGTTAACTAACCTCAGCAAAATGAGCCACAATTTCCTGAATTTGGATGTAACAAGAAACTGCAGTTTATTAAAAAGGCAAAAGTGGAAGCTTTCCGTCTCCTCTCCTTGCAGGCAACAGTGCAGACAGGAGGGAGGAGCGATGATGTGTTCTCAAGCCATGGTTTTCTGCCATGTGTGTCAACCATCCCATAGCGAGAGGGGTACCAGGTGGGGGGGGGGGAAAGAGTACTTGTTTGGTACTTTTTGACCACACATGGACCCCCCCCCCAAGTCTTCTAAAACACAATAATAAATAATAATAAAATGTTGTTACATTTATATCCCATCTTTTCTCCAAAGAGTTCAAGGTGGCATACCTCCCCCTCCCCCATCTGTGCAAGGGAGTGCCTTCTTCAGCTTAGGCTGCTGTGCCAGCGATTATTGGAGGTTGTAGACTCGATTCATTACATCATCTCTGGATTACTGCTCTGGATAAAGTAGCCTTTGAAGAGTGCTCAGAAACTAAAATTGGTCCAGAAAGCTGCAAGCTAGTCATCAAGAGGTTTGTGCATAAGAATCGTGTTGTTTCCTAATTGAAACAGGTACACTTGCTTTCCATTTGTTTCTGGGCAGAATCCAAAGTGCTGGTGATGATCTTTAAAGTTGTTCAATGGGTCCAGGATATCTGAAGGACCAGCATCTTCTGCAGGAACCTGCCTGCCTGTAGATATTGTCAGAGGACATCCTGTATGCCCATAGTTGGGACTAGGAAGACCACGTTTGGAGTGACTATTCTCAGACTCCAAAATGCTCCCCTCACACACACAAAGTGAGGCTCAGCCCTCTTCCGCTCTATTGGGTTCTTTAGACATCAAAACCTTCCCTTTTAGAAGAGCCTGGGGGCCAGAGGTGGTTGCTCATTTTTAAAAGCCATTTTCAATGCTGCGATTAAAGTATGTTTATTTGTTTCCACCGCTCTTTTAGGGTGGGACCCAGTGCAAGGATTTCCACTTGTGCAAGAGGAATTTCCCCAGTTTCCTCCCCCTGCACACACACCCCAGTGCCTTCCCCACATCTGTTCCAAAGGTTTGAGGGAATCCCTAGTACAGATTTAGGGGGGCAAAGCTGGAGAAGGGGGGAGTCTGATGTGCAAGTGGAAATCTTTGCACTGACTCAGTGCTACTTTGAATACAACCCTCTGTGTTTATGTCTTCTGTCAGGGCTGGAGTCAGACACAGGCCAGCACAAAAGAAGTTCACTCTTTATTCAAGGAAACAGCATGCAATTCAGCAACCCTTCCCAGCAGGTCTTGCCCCTATGGAGTAGTTTCCAGGGCTGAAGGTCCCTGCCCTCCACCCTTTCCAGGGCTCCTCCTCTCCTGGAAGTTTACCACATAGTCTCAAACTGCATGTGTGCACCTCTGGCCTTCTCTTCTCTTTACTTTGTGCATTCTCAGAGAACGGGGAGAAGGGAGCTTGTCGTAGCAGGAGGCGGAGTCTCCCTGGCTTCTTCAGCAGCCTCTTGACTTCAGCAGCCTCTGCTTCAACCTCAGAGTCTGAACTGCTCCCTGTCACAGGCTCTTCCTGCTCACAAAACCCTGTTGCTCCTTCGGCACCCAGCCCCTCCTCCCAAACTTTGACCTCCTCAGTGTCCCACCACCAATCCCCGGGCTCTGAGGCTTCCTCCTCTGGGGTCCAGCCAGCCCCTGACATCTTCTTTGTTGTATTTATTGTTATTGTTGTCAAACTGTTTTTAAAATTAAGTTATTATTTTATAGTGTTACCCATCTTGGTCCCTGTGAGAAAAGGTGGAGTTGTTTATATTGTTACAAAAGTTGGACACCACCCCGACTGTCTGCCGAGTGGTAGCAAGATTCCAGGGGGGTTTCAGGGGGGTCTGTGTTCCTTTGGGGAAATTAGGCACAATGGAGGCTAGTGTCTTAATTATATTTGGTTTATTTTACACATGTAGACAACCTTAAGCCTTCAATGTAAGGGTGCACAGCAGCAGCAGCCACCCAAAGCTTATCCTTACGGCAGCATCACCAGCATCCTTTTTGCTCTGCAACCTATCTTCTTCCTCTTCAGGACACACACAAGTGTGGTTCCTTCTTCACCTCCTGACTAGGATTAAAAGCTGGTACACACTTAGGATGTTTACCTAGGCTAATTAACTCTTCACATGCTAATTGCTGATGCTCAGAAGTAAGTCCACATGCATATTCCAATACACATGGATCTCGATTACATTCTCAAGGTCTGATACACAGTCTTTACACATAAACGCTAATTAAACACCTCAAACCTGTTACATTACCCCCTTCTAATATACATACAGAGTGTCTAATGAAATCCTAATATTTACTAAACCTAAACATTTAACATCATAGATCTATTACAATATAAAACCAACGAGAGAAAAACGAATAGTCTCTATTCTACAACCTGTGTCAAATCAAATCATTGCTTAACTGACATCATCATCCCTCCAGCGCCTTAAGCCAGAGGCAGCCGATGTGGGGTGCCATGTGCTCTCCCATCATTCCTGATCATTGGCCGTACTGTCTGGGACGGGGGGGGGGGGTTGTAAGCCAGAACACCTGGAGGACCACATGTTGGTCATCTCTGCCTTAGCAGAGCTCTTTCCTTACCCTGATGCCCAGGAACTTTTTCTCTAAGCCAGAGCTGCTAGGGATTGAAGCTAAGATCTGCTGTACATTGATGCTGAAATTTGGCCCTTTCTGTCTTTCGTTTATTAAGGGGGCAGCTCCTGCCCCCCCCCCACTTTGTCTAGGCTGTTGTTGTTCAGTCGTTCAGTCGTGTCCGACTCTTCGTGACCCCATGGACCAGAGCACGCCTATCCTTCACTGCCTCTCACAGTTTGGCCAAACTCATGTTAGTAGCTTGTCTAGGCTAGGGTAATGGTTTAACACATGTTGATGTGAAAAGAGTCTGTGCCTTCTATTCATTTAATTGTGAACAATGAAACTATATTAGGTAGGAAAGGTTATAAATCTTTTTAACATGCATTGATCTTGTCTGCTGAGCTGAGAGGCCCAGTTGAGTGTTTGTACAGTCAGATATTTTCTCTACATTCTGGTTTGTAGCAGGTGAGTGTGTGCCTTAAAGGAATCTTGCAATTTCTGTGTGAGCTCTACTCTGTGTGTTTTAGCTATTTATTAGTTACCTGCATTGCATATTACATAAGAGTTTATGTAACTGTCAAAGTAAACTTACTGGGGGGGAATGACTACCATATTGGCCCAAAGATAAGCCACACCCACAAATAAGACGCACCTTTAAAATTCAAAGCCTCCCGATACTGCTGCCCTGAAAGGGGGATGGCCGGTGCCAGGGCTCAGTGCCTTGCTCTCCAAGCCATTGCCGGCGCTCAGTTTTGAGCATGCTGCGTGCCCGCCTCCTGGCACTACTGCCTCCCAGCACTCCCCCCCCAAGCCGGCACCAGGAGAGGCTTGGGAGTGGTGGGTGGGCTGCACACCTTCGCCCCACACTCCCTGACTGCTTCGGGGGGGGGGCATAAAGTCACGAATATAAGCCGCACTGTAACTTTTAATGGCCCGGGTTTGGGGGGGGGTGGCTTATATGCGGGCCAATACGGTAATTAAATTACAGAAACTTAAGGGTTAAAGTACATTCTGATAAGAGAATATGCTTGTGACTGTATTTCTTCCAAATGTTGTATTAGCAAATCAAAGAGTCGCTGCTTGACAGATGGCTTGGTCTTGGCTCTCTGACTTTAAGCTTTATTGGTCCCGATGTTGCCTTGTGTGTGTGCAATGGATTCCATTACTTCCTCCTGAATTGGCTCCGTGCTCAGGCTGGTTTCAGCTCAAGTTCTCTCTCTCCCCTTTTGAAATCTCTTTAGTTTACTGCCCTTCATTTCAATGTGAAATCATGTACGTTGCACAGATCAATGTTTATCCTTCCCTCTTTCTCCTGCTTGCAATAACTTCGGCCAAAATCTATTTTCCTTTGTCAAATATAAAATCTTTGACACTCCATTGTTAAAGCAAATGGATGAAGTCCATTTCTCTCCCCTCACCCTCATCGCCAGCATTCTCCCCCACTGTCAGCGCTGAGTCTAGGATACCCAGGGCAGAACTTGCAAGTGACAAAGGCTGCTTTCCTTTGGAAGAGCAGCTTTGTGAGGGAGAAATTTGGAGCAGGGCAGCAGGGGGCTTGCTTTGCCTCCCAGTTTAGGTTTTTCTACCAAGATGTTTCCAGTGTGGGAATCTTTGGAGGAAAAAATGAGATATGAAAGTATGAATACAAAAGGAGAAAGTTGCAAGAGTTTTATAGGAATTACTATATACTGGACTTACTCCCACATAGAGATGAGTTTGATGTGGTAAAACGACTCTGTTCCTGAAGGTAGTATTTCCTGGCTTCTCTGTAGGAGTGCTGCTCTGTCACCATATGCAAAGATTAATTATACTGATGAGGTATGACTTAGGTGTGATTGCTAACACAAACAGCAGAGTTTTGAGGCCTGCTTGGGGACGGGGGGGGGGGCAGCTTTTCAATGGAAGTTTCATGGGGAAACAGATGGCAGAGAAAGGTTTCTGCAACCATTTGTATTCCCTGCTCCAGTTTGCAAGGCAAACTTTACACATGGCTGTGTTGTTGTGTTTGTTTTATCAATCATCCACAATGCTATGCTAGATCTCTTAGGTCTGTATTCCTTCACCATAGCTTTGGAAATACTTTGGGAAAAACTGATCTCTTTGTGTGAGTGCCACAGAAGTTGCTGAAGCTTCTTTGTTCCTCCATATCACCCAACTATCTACCAAGACGAGCTAAAACACTCTGGAGGAATTTGGTGAGGGGGTCTGTACCCAGCAAGCTGTGTAAAAACTTCATGTGAACTGCCTGCTCAGACAGGCAGCCCAGTTTGAATGTACATATCTTGGCTCAATGCTGCCCTACTCTGCTCCTGTCTCAACACACTGCAATTAAATTCAATGTGGATTAATGAAACGGTTTCCTTTCTATCCAGCTCAAACAAGAAACTGTGATTACCAGGATTCGGTGATAGCTGACAGGGCTGTGGGACTGATTTGTCCAAATCCCAAATCAAATTGGGTCATTTTTCAACAATCTGTGCTGAATTTGGATTGGGTCAAGACAACTACAAAATGCTGCAACACAGGTTGGGTGGACCCAAATCAGGTTGTAGGGATTTATCCAACCCAGAACTAAAAAGCAGCCTCTCTGAAGCCAGATGGACTTTCTCCAAAGTGTTGCCGTTATTAATTACAGTCCCATATAAGCAGAATGCAAAGGGAGGAGGTGGAATAGACTTTGCTGACTGAGAGCTCTAGCTTCCAAACTAGGGCTAGAATCCCACCCAACACTCCAATCACAGTGCTTTCTTTGGCAGGGGGATGGATGGTGCAATCCTGCCTGGTTCTGAGAGCTCTCTGCAAGGATATGGTCACTGCTGCTGCTTACGAAGTCAGCATTCACAGCGCTTGAAGCGGATTGGCTGTGGGCACTAGTCACAACTGCCCTTCTTTATGCAAATAGCTTGTATTGATTTGCTTGATGTTACTAATCACAAGACAAGGAGGAGAAACAGAGTCCTGGTGGGCTTTGCTGCCCTCTTTGAAGGGTCTTCTTTTTCAAGAAGAGTTGGTGGATTCTTTTTCCTCCAGAGCTATAGAGGGCATGCCATAGGGTAAGGCTGCCATATTTCAAACAGTGAAAATCCAGTCAGAAAAGTTGTTGGGCTTTTTTTGGGCAAAGCTCTTGAGCTTCTGGGGGGGGCAGCTGTTTTTGAGCTATTTTTATGGGGAAACGGCAATGCCGGCAGGGGCTGCCATATGTCTGGATTATCCTGGACATTTTTGCCAATTTCCGCCCGGACACTGCTGCCGACTGCAGTATTCTGGTCGTGTGGCAACCCTACCCTAGTGATACAAACGCCAAGGAGGAGGAGGGAGAGCATGGAGTGAATGGTTATAGCATAGGAGCGGAGGGGGAGGGGGAAAGCTTTGGGTAAGCACTGTGGGCTGTGCGGGGCACTGGCCCAGTTGTCCTTGGCAAGCAGCCTACTCTGCCTGCATTGGAACAAGCTGGGGTCCCAGGCTGCACTGGAAGTGAATCATGGTGTGGAAAGAGCACCAAATGCTGGATGCAGGGCTTGAGGTGCTTCTGTGGATAATAATAATAATAATAATAATAATAATAATAATAATAATAATTTATTATTTATACCCCGCCCATCTGGCTGGGTTTTCCCAGCCACTCTGGGCGGCTTTCAACAGAACATTAAAATACAACAATCTATTAAACATTAAAAGCCTCCCTAAACAGGGCTGCCTTCAGATGTCTTCTAAAGGTCTGGTAGTTGTTGTTCTCTTTGACATCTGAAGGGAGGGTGTTCCACAGGGCAGGTGCCACTACCGAGAAGGCCCTCTGCCTGGTTCCCTGTAACTTGGCTTCTCGTAGTGAGGGAACCGCCAGAGGAGGCTCTTCCGTGTGGATCAAGGTCTGCCTGTTGCTCCTATCACATGGTAACATTCCAGCGATAGAGAAAGCAATGGGGGGGGGGCTTGATCTGTGCTGCAAAGGACACAGCCCGCCCGCCCCCTAGGCCTTCGAAAGCCCTATACACGTGTTTGATTTTACAGTTTCAATAGGCCTTACCAGTCTAGCTGGAAATCTTGCCTCAGGGCTGGTTTTTACATTTCTTGTTCTTGGAAATGCTCACTAAGCAACACACCAGGCAGTGAGTGCCCTCCAGGGCTGCAATTCAAAGTGCAGTGGGATGTTCAGGGCTTCGCCCAAGACATTTTGTCGCCTAAGGCAAGACTACTCAGGTTCTGCCCCCTCCTCCTCCTGACTGCACAGACACACATCTCCATCGTAAACACTGAAGAACATGAAATAAAAGGGGGGGGGACCAAATGTATGCCTTATGGGGCATGGGGATTCTAACCTGCAGCTTTGATTTGCACATATGGGAAATGGAACGAAGGGATATGCACTACCCTCAGCTATATAGCTATGCAGAAATAGAAAGAAAAGGTTTGTCACTGCCAACACATTTCCCGTACATTCTGGTGCTATAGAAGAAACTCAAGACAAGCCCCAAGGTGTCATGCGCCCTGATTTCTTACCTTTGAGAAACACTTCATAAGAATATAAGATGAATATGGATCAAGTCAAATGTCCATCTAGGCCTGCCCTCTGTTCTCACAGTGGCCAACCAGATGCCTATGGGAAGCCTGCAAGGACCAACGAAGGGCAGCAGCACCCTCTCCACCTGTGATTCCCAGAATCTGGCATTCAGAGGTGTCCTGCCTCCAATGGGGGAGGTAGAATATAGCCTTATCCTCTGTGGATTTGTCCAATGCTCCTTTAAAGACATCCAAGTTGGTGGCCACCACAACCTCTTTGGGGAGCAATTTCCATAGTTTAATTAGGCACTGTGTGAAAAAGGACTTTCATTTGTCCAGAATCTTCATATATCAAGCCACAACCCATTGCAAAAGATTCCCAGAGTCCTCCAAGGGATGTCCCCTAAGAAGATCAACAGCTAGGCTGAACATGCCTGGCCTGGAGTTCCAAGTAAGCTAAAACAGCAACCCCAAAATAAGCCCACAAAGATCACCGCTGAATTATAGAATTGCGGAGTTGGAAGGGGCCAATGGCATAAATTTGCCTGCAGCCCAGAAACAGTGAGGAGCTAAATGCTTAATCCCTTGCAAATGCCCCACCCATTTGTTACCCACTCTTCCTCCCCCAGGCCAGGCTCTAAGAGAAGAAACAGGCTCTGCTCATTCTCCTCTCCCCCAAATGTTCCTCCAACTGCTCCTGCAGTCATGTTGCCTCAACAAATACCAAGTAAGAGAGCATTCTGACCTAATTGAGAACAAGCTTCTGTGAGCCACTGTATTTAGTGTGTAATACTATTGTGCTCCAGCTGCACCAGTGCCATCTTCCCCTGCAACCTTCCTTGAATTGTGCCCAATATGGGGAAGCAAATTCTGCTGAATTAACTTATTTCTGACTGATATATGCAACCGAGAGGGAAAGGGTGGATACAGCACATGCTTTTGATGTAAAATATCCCATGTTCCATCCCCAGCAACTCCGTAGAGGGCTGAAAGCCTTGAGACCAGGTGTCCACAAGTGTAAACAATATTGGGCTAGATCCGCCTTTTTAAAACAAAAACAAAAAAAACCCCAAACTTTTTAAATTTTTGTACGTGAATATTTATTGAATTTTATAACAAATAATGATACAGTTCTCATTCATCATGTTATTCTCCCTCCCCTCCTCTGGACTTCCCTCAATTCCCCCTCTGCTGAGTTATTTGGTTTTATTTATTGTATCCTGCTTTTCCTACACAAAAATAAAATCCCTTATCATTTCTCTGAAATATCTGTTACTCAAATGAAATTGTGAAAGTTTATTCAAATCCTGCCAGTGAATCCAGTCCATTCTGTTGTTCCTGCAAATAAACTGTAAATGGTTCCCAGACTCTTTTGAAGTCCTTTTTGTCCTCTCGTAGTTTATCTGTTAGCTTAGCCAATTTTGCATTTATTCTGCAAGGAATAAATCCGCCTTTTGTGACCCGGTGCCACCCAGAGGCCTTGGGCTGCAACACCCATCATCCCTGGCTGGTTGGGAATGAGTGGACAAGGGGCTTCAATAGCCTTGACTCCACAGAAGGCCACTTCCAGTGTTCCTAAAGCAAAGCACTCTCACCTATTTGCTCCTCCTTCTAGCTGTGGCGCTAAGGGGCGGTGGCATGATGCTGGAGCTTGGTTGAGCTTGGTCGTCCTTCTCCCAAGTCCAATGTCACAATCACTAGACCACAGCATGCAAGGGCATCTAATCTCACTACTGGGGCTATGATAGCCAAGAAAAATATAACAAGCCAGCCTCAGTTAGTGGTGTCGCAAAGGGAATATGTGTCTCGCTGAGGAAGGAATCATCCACATGGCGGCAGATTTTCAGATTCAGGGTCCAAAAGTGAATCTTCCCGACAGCCTAATGAAGCTGTCAAGAATCCTTTCTTTCCCTGAGGTGACAGATACCATTCCTGCTGCTTTCTTACAGCTTGCTAATCCTGGAAGAAGATGGGGCTCTCTCATTGCACTACTTGTCTGAGAATAGCTGTGGAATACTGAACATAGGTAGACAAGGTCTCTGTAATAAAAATGAAGCAATCCATCCATGCAACAAGCTTGTTCTGCGAGCTCAGAGAAATGGTGTTTACTTCCATGAAAAGGACATTTTAATCAAGTGTCTGATAGCCAGGATGATATTTTGCATCTCCTGTTTTATTTCCTATAGATCTGTCTGAAGTTTCTTTTTTGAAGCCATATATTGCAGATAGGATAATTTTTTACCTTAAACACACACTTTGAAAGTGAAAACTAGCAAATGTAAAGTGATATCAGCTTCACACTTCTCTGTGCACCTCAGCACATCAAAAATAAGCTTCAGAGCTAAATTGTGCTCTGGTGCATGGAAATAAGCTCAATGCATCATTAATTCAAATTACAACAGCTAACTACAATCTACCCACAGGCAAATATAAACATAGGTCTGGAACTGGGAGCAGATCCGCACCATGCATTCAAAGTACAGCTGGGGTGGGGACTTCAGTTCCCAGGATTCTTTGGGGCAAGTCATGTGCTTTAAAGGTATGGTGTGGGTCCTGTGCCCTGGGCCCCCTGCTGCTTTGTGCCTGAGCAGCTTCTTGCCAATTCTGCAAGGGACGAAGAGGCTCTCACCTGAACCTTTAAAGCGCAGAGCAGATCTCCAGGTGTTTTTGACTTCGGCTCTGATTATCCCTGACCATTGGCCAGGCTGGCCAAGGCAGATGGAAGTTGGAGTCCAAATATCTGAAAAAGGTACCAGATTGGAGAAGGGTGCTTTAAAGTTTCCAACTCTGCCCTGCACTCTTTGTCTGAGCTGCGGTCAATATCTGTTTGCTTCCAGATTGCCCCCTGGATCCAGATAACCTATGCAAACTGCCTTCTTCACACAAAGAGAAGGCAACAAATGCCTGGCTCTGATTTGTTTCCCAGTTTGCATAACTCCTAAACACTTTTAGGGAGCCAGTGTGGTGTAGTGGTTAAGAGTGGTAGACTCGTAATCTGGTGAACCGGGTTCGCGTCTCCGCTCCTCCACATGCAGCTGCTGGGTGACCTTGGGCTAGTCACACTTCTTTGAAGTCTCTCAGCCCCACTCACCTCACAGAGTGTTTGTTGTGGGGCAGGAAGGGAAAGGAGAATGTGAGCCGCTTTGAGACTCCTTCGGGTAGAGATAAAGCGGGATATCAAATCCAAACTCTTCTTCTTCTTCTTCTTCCTCTTCCTCTTCCTCTTCTTTGTTCTGTTCTGTTCTGTTCTGTTTTTTAAACACATTTATTCAAAAGTTACAATACAGCTTTGTCCACTGCCATAATATCACAGAATGATCACTCCAATCCTCAATTCCACATCACAGTCATATTCAAGAAGCCATTCCATTAGTTCTAGCAATGGAGCAGAAAACCTGGGCCTGTATCATAGAATCATAGTTGGAAGAGACCCCAAGGGCCATCCAGTCCAACCCCCTGCCAAGCAGGAAACACCATCAAAGTAGATACGGTACTTCTGCTTTGATTCCTGCATCTTCTGGACTTCACTTTTGCATGAAGTAGCTTTGCTGCCTCCTTTATCAGGCCTTGCTCCTATAAAACAGGAACATGATACAGAAGTTTAGCAGAAAGATTTCCCTTCATGTTTTTCCATGCCATTCTCATATCAGTTTTCATGTCAGACTGCTGTATGTACAGAGCAGCACCACCAGAAAGGCTGCAGTGTTTGGATGAAGACTCTAGCTCATGAGCCCAGGGGCCGGATCCAGCCCAATCGCCTTCTAAATCCAGCCCGTGGACAGTCCGGGAATCAGCATGCTTTTACATGAGTAGAATGTGTGCTTTTATTTAAAATGCATCTCTGGGTTATTTGTGGGGCATAGGAATTCGTTCACCCCCCCAAAAAAAAGTCCGGCCCCCCACAAGGTCTGAGAGACAGTGGACCGGCCCACGGCTGAAAAAGTTTGCTGACCCCTGCTCTAGCTGCTACTGCTGCTTTAAAAATTCCTATTTAGGATTGCCCTGGCTTTGCTTTTTTAAGAACATCTCTTAGCCACAACATTTAGCCAGGCTCCATAAATCACATCATTACCAAATTAACTGCCAGCAGGACTTGGTCTCTTTGACAGCTGAAATAAACTATAGGTTATCTGTAATATCAGAGGGGAAAGGTTTCAGAGTGATAATAGGAAGAAAACAGTAGGTGACCAGAATGATTAATCCAAGCTACCTATTATGTTGCTGACTTCTCATGTAGTTTTTCATAGAGTGGTAACTGCTCTATGTACATTCTTACATGCTATAGGATCTTCTGTAAGCTAGAAATTATTGTATTGTTTTTTAAAAACCAAATGGAACAAAATCCACATTTTATACCCCCCACCCTTCCTCAAAAGAAATTGGGGCAATTTGCAAAACCAAAATAAAATTACATTATAACAGTAGTGATGTCATTATCAATAAATAAAAAACAGTAAAGAAACTAGCAGCAGGCCAAAGAGTGGAGAAACAACTCCAATTAAAAACTCTGAAGGGGAAATGAAACAACCCCTTTAATTACAATGGGGAGGTTTTAATCCTTGCCAGTCCCAGTAAAAATGGGAGGTTTTTTCTATGGCTAATTGCTGCTCCAGAGGGAGATTTTCTATGTGATCAATGACTGGGGAGGGGAACATATAACACGTTGCGATGATCAAGTCTTGAGCTTACAAATGCAGGGGAAACTGTGGGACCCAGTTATCCCTACCAGAGCATGGTGAGAATGGCCATAGTTGGCACACAAGCCATAGCTGTTGTTTAGTCATTTCGTGACCCCGTTGACCAGAGCACGCCAGGTCCTGTCTTCCACTGCCTCCCGCAGTTTGGTCAGACCATAGCTAGTGAAAGGCAAAAAGATAACAAAGATGGACCTCCACTCTTCCCTGCTCCCTTCCTTGCTTTAATCCTGGCTCAGGGATGTGTTCTTGAGCTGACATACCCCCAGGATTGACCACCCCAACATCACTTTCAGGCCCATCTTGCTAATGTCAGACAGTCAGTTGTGCTGCAGATGAGCCAGCCGGGCCCAAGCAATGGGCTGCCCCACACATGCTGCTCGGGGAGGTGCAGAAGCCTGGTCTCCGCACTACTTACTGTTACTGTTTATTGGTAAAAAGAGAACTATGCCAGGGTCAAGAAACAGGGAAGGCAAACATGATTTGGGCATATTCACTCCAGAGAGTTGCAAGTACATCAATCGCTTGCCATTTTTTTTTCTAGCTCAACTGCCCACGCACGCATGCTTTGGTATTCATTTGTGGCCAACAAGTGGTCAAAAATATAAGTACCAGTAAGTGCTGAACTGGGGGCGCTTCTCGACTGACAATCACATACTACCAACAAAAAAATTATGCAATGCTATCTGATTGGGGGATAGCAACAAGCCCACTTCCCCCAAATATGAGAAAATCCATTGGGAAGTGTGGAATAACACTTGCTCTGATGCAACATTACCTAAACTCCCCACAAGTAAATCTGAATGAATGCTCCTTGAATAGCCAGTGGAGTCTGATCTCCCTGAAAAACGATCATGATGAATGCTGAAAGAACAAGTCACCTGGAACTGTCCTAGGTATGGCATTAATTATGTGAATGCAATTAATTGTGCCTGTTTATTGCTATGGACAGTGTTCTCAAAGCTACCAACATGAGTTTAACCAAACTGCAGGAGGCAGTGGAAGACAGGAGTGCCTGGCGTGCTCTGGTCCATGGGGTCATGAATGGTCGGACATGACTAAACGACTAAACAACATTGGTATGTAAACAGCAGCCAGTGGGAAGCTTGGCTTTTTTGCTTCTTGCCACAGTCCCAGCAAAAATTGCCCCTCTGAAGCTGTTTATTTGCATATCAAAGGACAATTGTATTGATACTAGAGGAGGCTTCCCTTGAAATGCTAATAGCAGCTTCAGAGGGGAACTATGTGTCATGAGGTGACAGGGAGAGAAAGAGTTAAACCTCTTGTGCCCTCATGTTACCCAGCCGCTGGTTAAAAGAAAAAGAAAAAAGCAAGCAGTTAATTGCACCCACACAATGTCATGGCTACTTTGGTGCTGAATGTCATAAGAATTAGATTCTGAAATACCACAGACCTTAACTGAAATCCTGACCAGAGTTAGACTACCGGTACTTAAAATCCATTTGACTTCAGTGAATTTAGACAAACTAACTCTGAGCAGGACTGAAGCCGTTTAGAACTGAACACGAGTTTAGTCCTCAGAAGTCCTAAAGGTCACCGCAGTCTTTTGAAAATACTGGCATTTCAAGTGTCTAAATGAGCTTTTTATTTCTTCAATGGAATCCCAGTCAGGCACACTGAAAATCTTTCCAGAACATCTCCATAAAGTGATAAAATTAATCTTCTTTCTTCTCAAGCAATAGTATTTTGAAATAATAGGTTTTATTAAATGCTCACTAGAATGCAAAATGCTCCCCTGAAAGCCATACATTCTTCTATTATGTCAGAAATAAATATGTTATTGACTGTTCTGAGTTTAGTTCATACTACATTAACTCTGATAGAAATGTTTTCATATTAAATGAAATGGTTCTCAAGGAGACATATTTTATCAAACAAGCAAGATTTTGTTTTTATGACAATGGTGATCTATGGGAATACTAACAGCCTTTGTCCATTTTCTTTGTGTGTTGTTCTTGGCATGGAAAAAGCAATGCCCTTAATACAAAAATTGTACAAACAATTGCTTTAAATCTATAGTTAGTGAAGGACAGGAATGTCATAAATATATACCATCCTGAAGATTTCAGTGCAAACACCACATATGTGCATTTGTTGGAAACTCTTCCAAATTTGTAGAGTTTTGTTGTTGCTGTTGTTTTGGAGGGGTGGAGGCCAGATACATGCAGATCTTATGGTGGAATTTGAGTGAGATATTGGGGAAATGTGGATTTCAGTGTCCACAGCACCATATACCCAACTCTCCAGGGTCACTTAAATACACAGAGACCTTCACAATCTGTCCTTCTGTGTGCCTTGGCGATGAGTTCAGATAGATGTCTATGCAGTTTGTAACGCCAGAAATTTGAATGCAGTTCACCAGGCATCTTTGCAGCACAAAACAGACTTGGTAAACCTCCTGTTTTTGCTTCCTGTGGATCACAAGTTTTATTTTATTTAGTACATTTTATTTCCAATTTCTCGTGCCTCATGGAACTCAAAGTGGGAATGGGATTCCCCAGTGCTCTCCTTTCCAGGCACTGATCAGACCCAGACCTGCTGAGTTTCAGTATTCAGATAATTCCCTAGGGCCACATTGTTGGGAGGGGGGTGTCTAGGCTAAATCATGCCCTGTATTACTTCAGAATCAAAATATACCCTAACTCAGGTGCAGAGTTGTTTTTGCAGTAGCAGATGAAACAAAATTCTTTCTATTCAAATGCTACTTAGGAAGATGGCTTAAAACAGGTCAAGGAATGACAGAGATCATGATTCTTGAGGGAAGCAAACTTTGTTCCACCAAAGCATACAGCTTTAAAAAGCACAGCATTAGCTCCTGCATTTAAATCCTTAGATTGGTTCCATTTTTAAGAGAGCTTGTCATTCAGAATGTTTGCAGTTACAGATTCTCATGCAGCCCATCATCATTATATCCAACTGCTAATTTTACTTTCATATACTTAATCATTTACTTTCATTAATCATTTCTACTTATAATCCCTCTTTTGATAAATGTAAGCAATTTTCTTCCCTTCTGGTGCTGTAATTAGCTGGGTTTGCAAGGGAGGCATTGACAATGAGGAGAATTAGGCTCTGCAGTAGGAGGAGGTTGAGCCTTGGTGCATTTGCAGAACGGCTAGAAAGAAAACCTGTACAATATGGTACATGGCAGGCTGTACTCAAATTAGATGACAAAAGTATGATCATCATTCCAGGTCTCCTTATTTCAGCAAGTGGGGCAGAAATAATGACGCAGCATTCTAAACACACTTAAATGGTGCTACTTCTCTCTTCATTCAGATCCCTCCTCAAAACCCGCTTATCCAGGGTCAATTTTCATCCCCAAATGCCAGAAACTCGAAATAAGAAACTTTGCCTGTTTTCATGCTCTCTTATCCTTGCCTCGCCTTCCCCTCTGTTCTCCCCTTCCTGTCAGACTTTAGGCCAATACAGTCAGTCCTCGGGAGCCTGCCCACAGGTAAAGAATGTGACGCTTCTCCCCTCAGAGTAGACCTGGTGAGCCCTTTGTTCTCCGAACTCAGGAGCCCAGTTCATCACATGATCCTCCTATGAGCTCCTCCTGCCGTCTTCTGACCAGATTCCTTCTGGCTCCCTTTTCCCTCCTGTGCACAACAACACAGCCAGGACTCCTGCTTCTTTCCTAATCCCAGCAACTCTCCCCTTAACTCCCTGAGAACTGGGGCTTACCCTCTTCCGATTTAGCCTGCCTGTGTCTGGGTCATCTGCAGTGTTGAGCTGGAGGGAGCCACTCCCTTCCATGCCCAACTGCGTTTCTGTTGGAAGCGCCAAATGCTGTGAAGCTTTTCTTGCAACCATCTCTTCAGCTGATCCCTCTCAGCCCCTTCCTAAATTGTTTTGGTACACAGGGATAAGGTGGGCTCTCCAGCCTGGTCTTAGTGGCAGATACTCACAGAGGCATGAGTCGAGTGCCAGTGCCTTCTCTGTTCTAAACAAAAGGTGAAAGGCCAAACTGGGTGCTAGAACCAAGTACAGTACTATTTCTTCCCAGAGTGCTTCATTAAGTTTGCATTCCTGTGTACAGTCACCAGAAGTAAGCCCACCGAACTCACCTACTTAGACATACGCAGGGCCAGCCTATTATTTTATGGAACTCACCGCCACAAGATGTCGTAATGCCCAGCACATGGGTTTTCTATTAGTATTGCCCCCCCTCCACCCTAAGGTGGGTTCCAGCATTAAAACACAACATTAAAAGCAGCTTATTCAGCACTTTTGTTCTGAATGACTCCCTTTCTTTCACAGCAGATTACAGGTGTGGAGATGAAAGGAATTTTAACCTTCTTCCCCCTCACCATATCACTTTGTGTTCCTAATAAAGATCACCAGCGCCTGGTCATTTATCAAAGTGCAGCTACCACATTCATAGATGGCATAAAATTATTCAGGGTTTTAACAGGAAACAATATTGTGAGGACTTACAGCTGCAAGTCAAGTCTTGTGGCTGGTGCACATTCCCCTAGTAGATGCACACATCAGTTAAAACTACCTGCTTAAATATTAGTCTTTCGCAGTCCATGTGGACAGGCTGACTTCATAAACACTGTAATGATCCTAACACATATGAAGAGAACACATAATTGGTGCACGAGGGACTCTGCTACATTAGGAAAGAAAAATCATTTTATATGCATTATAACACTGTGGCACCAGATGGAGTCGTGGAGTCCCGTCTTTTGCCAATATGATTTCTCATAATAAAGTTTACAACGTGTTTTATGCTTTTTTGATGTGTATGGATCCAGCCCTGGTGTCTCTGGCAGTCTTCTATTCTGATGGAGCTGGGAAGACTTTGGCTGTGCATCTGTGCTGAAGTCCTCTGACTCAGAGGATAGTAATGCAACATCCTTGGGCCAGAGACGCCCCGTCACCACGTTTGCCTTGTGGATCTGTGTCTGTGGCTAGATGCATCTGCAGTTCCCCTCTGACATCGGATCTCAACCTCGTGCACTGAAGAGGAGGGATTTGACTTCAATGTGATGGAATCAGGTCCATCAGTGTTTGGTGCTGCCCAAGAATCTTGAACTGCTGTTTGTCTGTTCCGATCTGAGTCCAGGGTGGCCTCCTAAAACATCAATTGTTTAAGAATTTTAACTCCCCCCCTGCCACTGATAAATAAAGGATCAAATCATTTCTAAAGATAAATGAGCGTGCATGTGATGTTGTTTTGGGTGCACTGAGATTTCTAATCTCGTTTGAGCAATGTATTTCTTTTCCAGATGTGCCCAGGGGCTCTGAGATAACAATGTGGTTGGCCTAGAAGCTGTAGCATCGTGGAGCTCTGCTGTATTTAGCATGACCAATTCTTCACTCTTTATCCTTACAGAGGGCAGTCCGTATACCTGGTGGTTTGGGCGTGCCAATGAAAAACACTACTATTGGGGAGGCTCTGGACCAGGCATTCAGAAGTGTGCATGTGGCATTGAACGCAACTGCACTGATTCCAAATACCACTGCAACTGTGATGCAGATTCGAAAAAAGAGTAAGTATGTTGTTAAGTGCACAGTAACAATATGTTAACAATTTGCAGCACAATCTTACACATTCACTCAGAAGTAAGTTCCGTTTAATTCACTTCCAGGGAAATGGATGTAGGATTGCAACCTAAATCTCTCACAATACTAAATCTCAAGGTCACACAATTACATGAATTGGTCAGGACAGGCGAAGGTTCCAGACAGACGTGGTACATAATTAAATGGAGGAATTCAATTCCAGAGAATGTGATTATGGCCATTAGCTTTGATAGCTGTTAAGCACCGTTCTGCATCTAAACATTTAGCAGCTACTATTAACCATGGAACATCCATGCTCAAAGGCATTCTACCTGAGAGTACTGGATGCTAGGAACAAGCAGAAACTTTCCAGCCTTTTAGTCTTTCTATATATTTATGGGCCTGGGTGACAGAGTACATTTATTACAGTAATCTATGTGGATACCTTTAAACACCTAAATCTCCTCTTCCTGACTCCACTTTTTTATGTAACAGGTTCTTTTTATACACTGAATATTGCTCTCAAAGGAACACATTTCTGGTACATGACAGAATTGGATCCATTATTAGCTTTGCATTTACTGCTTTGATCTTGGTGATTAAATAAATGTGTGATTATAGCTCAGAAAGGTTTGATAATAGGATATATTTCTCTTATTTAGCATTTTTCTTTGTTGTAATCAACCTGTTGATATTTGGATCAATAGACTGTTAGAATTAAAACATTAATTCTTCATATTATTAGTGGTTGCTGAACTGCAGAAAAGTGCTTGATTCATCTAGGATAAAATAGGTAATTAATTATATGGATTAACAGAGAGGCTGAACAAGAGAAGCTTTCTTTCAAATGGCTTTTGGATTATAGGAGAAGAATCAAAAGGATACGAAGGTGTAGCAAGCTTGGAAAGTGCTTGGTTTATGAGGTTGAAAGATGCAATCCTGGCTAACAGAACTTAGGTGAGATTCCGAAAAAGTCAGTGCTTGGAAGGTCAACTTGACATGATGCAGCCGCAGGAGCTAAAACACCTAAAAATG
Source organism: Darevskia mixta (assembly GCA_034641385.1). NCBI lineage: Eukaryota > Metazoa > Chordata > Lepidosauria > Squamata > Lacertidae > Darevskia > Darevskia mixta. The sequence continues at coordinate 986,022 of JAWWNH010000169.1, read as the reverse complement.
AGACAAAGGAACAAATTATGCAGGAGATATTTATTATGCCTCTGAGTTGTCTTTGCAGAGCTCCTAATGGTCTCCAATCCAACATGTCTGGGTTTTTCCAGCACTACAGTAGTATCCAGTGTTTTCTGGACTGAATGTTGACTTAATTGTAATGTTTATAATACTTATTATTATTATTATTTTAAATTTGAACATCACATTTATATTTCAAAGGGTTGTTGGATGGCAAGAAGTGTTTTAAACTTTGCCGTTTTAGAAAATTGTTCTAGCATTCCAAAGACCTTTCTGAAAATGTTTAATTTAACCAGTCTTGGGGAGCTTAAAGGACAGTCTGCTTGATGCATCTTTCTGGAGAGGTTCAAAGATAGGCCAGGGTGTGCAAAGTCTGACTTCCTTCATTTTTTTAATCAAAAACCCTAAGCAGGTGTTTCTGAGACAACCTTTGGACACCCAGAGGAGCATCAAGTGGAAAGCACCCCTTCAGAAAACCTAGAGCCAGGGCATAGTGTGCTTTAAAGAGAGAAACCTCGCACTTTGGTCTGGAAGGAAACTGAGAACAGCAGCAATACAAATGTATTGCTAACGGAAGGATTTCTGTTCAGGTCTTCTGCCAGCCTAGAACAGGAGCTTGGGGCTCAAGGGGTGGGGGTGGGAGGAGAAAAGGAACACTATCTTTCCCACCACCCTGAAATCTTCCCCCAGTGTGCTATAATTTTGGGGCTGGGTCAGGTTTGGGTCTGGCTGCCAAGCTCAACCTGAGAACTTTGTTCCTATTCGGAAGTTCTTGGAGAGGGGTAACGCGCCAGGTGGGAAGGTCCAAGGTCAGCTGTAAGTGGCTCAAGGGATCAATCCCTTCCTGGGTTTCCTCCCTACAACTTCCACCACGGACATCCTCAGTATTACGTGGCTCAAATGCTCTCGACATCACATACGAGGTCCTGCAAGCCACTTGTTGGCTGTTGGGATTCTGTTTCTTTTAAATGTAAAACATTTTTCCTTTTAACTTACAGGCTGCATACTTGAGAAGCCCCCTGCCACTATGCAGAAACCCTTTCTTGTTTGGCAACCTTGCTTCCAAACGGAGAGCTGCTTGCCCACACAAGTTTAATATTAGAGGGGGGGTGCAATTCCTTCTGACCAACACCCACAATATTTTGGACCAGTTGATAAGACTGTTACACACCATCCCGCCTGTTGCCCTGCTCTCCCACTCACTGAACTCCTAACTTGGCACCCCACTGCTGGCCTTTGTTCTTCTAGCTAACTCTGAGCTCAGGGAGGAGTTTCACCCATTTTCCGATTGGCACAGAATCTCCCTGCCCCCTTGGTTTGCTTAACAATTTGGCCATTATCAGGCTTACCTGGGCATGGGAAGCTGAGCCCAGCTATTAAGTGTCTGACTTCAATTCTCCAAGCATTGATGAAATTATGGCACAGGCACCCAAAAACTCTGGCACCCAAAAACCCAGAACAAGACAGTCCCTGTGCCAAATGACCACTAAAGAGCCTTCCTGCTGCCCTCAGTTTTTCCATCTGTCACTAGCAAAAGGGAAAATGGCAGCAGTCTTGCAGTGTGTTCTTCCCATTTTTTTGTTGGGAGTGGGAGTGGTTTTTAAAAGAGGGATTGGGTCTGTCAAGTGTATTATGTGTGTGAGGGCTCTTGCTGCACACAAGGCATCCATACTTTCAAGGTTTTCTCCACTGGCATGAAGGCTGGAGGTGGAGGATTAGTTCACAGGGCTCAAATGCGTAGGCCAGCTTTGTATTGGGCAACTGGTCTAGTAGCCATAGGCAACCTGGACTTCCATGCGAGGGAGGGAGTGCAGTGGCAGAAGAGGGGCCGGTCACTCCATCCTTCATCCTCTTGGTTTCCATGTTAGTTGTAGAAGAGAGAGAAATCCTTTCCCAACTAGCATGGAAATGGGGTGTGTTCGAGGACGGGGTGGCAAATTCCCAGTCATCCCCTACCAACCCACTTGGTAAAAGGCAAACTTTTTTTACTGTCCTGCTAAGAGGCCAGTCTCTTGAGTTTCCTTGTTGGCTGCAAAGGAGGTGACAGACTAGGAACTTTTCTGGACTCTATTGCAGCTCTATTGCGGTAAGACGTACCGGGTGCTGGTAGTGATATCGGGTACCTGGTGAGTGTGCATCTCTGGAGCGCGTGCTTTTTTTCTCTGTTTTGTTTTTCTTTCTTTTTGGGGGGTTTTTTTGGCTGGGGCTGAGTGTCTGATTTTACAAGCCTCGGTGGCGGGGGGGGAGGGAGATGTTGCATGGAGCAGGGAAGGGGCGGCGGGTGGCGACGGCAAAGGGGGGGAACGAGCAGCAGGGAGAAGGGAGGCACAGCCGGCGACGAGATCCCTCCACTACCGCTGCAGTCGTGAGCGGAGGATCCATGGCTCTCCTTCCCTCCCTCCTCAGCTCGGCTTGCTGTAAACCAAGGAAAGCTGGAGCCATGTAAGCGGCTCCTGTAAAGCAAGGAAAGCAGGAGAGGAGTTGCTTTCATGGCTCCCGCTTTCCTTGGTTTACAGCGAGCCGAGCTGAGCCGAGGGAGGAGGAAGGGAAGGAGAGCCATGGCAGGAAAGCAGGAGAGGAGCCGCTTACACAAGAGGAGGCTGCTGGGATTCCTGTGTCGGGTCTGTCAGTGCATTCAGGGGCACTGAGGGGGGTTCAGCCTTCGGTCCCCGGTTCTCTCCTTTATAATTTGGTTCCCCCCTTTTCGCTACAGCTGGCTTTTAATTTTGCTGAATTCCGACCAAGCATTAAGCCTCTCTAGCCCTTGGGTGGGTTGTTTGAGAGGGGTGGGTTGCTGCTTCCCCGCTCATCACCTAGCAACTGATCTCGCTAATTAACAGCTAATCAGTTTTAACAACAGAATCAAAGCACATGCGTAACTTTTACAGTAGAAAAGAGGTAGGGGCTAGGACCCAGACAAGCACTGTTTGCTATTGTTAGGTAGCCACGTGTACAAACAAAGCAGAAGCCTGCAAGGAGGAACGTGTTTACACAGCAAATGGCGAATTCCTTGCAATCCAAGTCCTGCTCACGGTACTCAAATCTATCCTGCCTCAGAACAAGCAGCGGGAGGGAAAGGCTGCAAACTGTTAAATGGAAAAAAAATACCCCAGGCACAGGGCAAACAAGTAAAATAGCAAGGGGAGGCAGGCGATTCAGAGCCAGCAGGCACTTTTAAAAGCTGTGTATGGCCAGCAACAGCTGCAGCAGCCTCAGCTAGCAAAGGTCCGTGAGTTCCCTAAACGGCTGCAGAGGGATGGCAGGGCACAGGAGGGCTTGAATGGGAAGGCTAAAATTTAAGCAACCAGCAGCAAAAAAACAACCACCTCGAGCTCTGAGCCACAAGCGCAGTGAAAACCAGGAGGTAAAATAGGAAGGCTGCTGGGGACAGGAGGGAGCGTCTCAGCTGATCTGCTGGCTCTTGAGCACACAAGCTAAACAAACATACAGCTCCTGTCCCTCTCACTCTCACTCTGATATACCAGTAGTTTATTAAATAGTTTAGTACATTTGATTCAGAATATTTTTTTTCCTGTTTTCCTCCTCTAAAAACTAAGTGCACATTATGGTCGGGTGCATTTTATGGAGCGAAAAATACGGTAATAAAAATAAGACATCCCCCGAAAATAAGCCATACTGTGTTTTTTGGAGGATAAAAAGATTATAAGACGGTGTCTTATTTTAGGAGAAACACGGTAGCAAAGTACTGGTTCTAATTTCAGTCATACATCCCTCACCTCATCAAGTCATTTATATAATAAGAACCAGGGTCTATATGAAAAATGTAACGAAGACTTACCTGTGAGGGCACTGGTTCTTATTCCAGGTACGTGCATCGATCTGGCTGCCCTGTTTTTGCCTTCACTTGTGAACATGGGGCAGATTTTGTCCCTAGTATTTTCATTTTGTCTCTCTCACTTATTTCCCCTTTGAGTCTTTTTCACTCTGCATATATGACACTAGAGCAGTTTGCATTCAGATGTAAAGTGACCCTCAGGGCTCTGCTGAATCCACAGTAGTGTTTTTACAGGCTTTGGAAATGAAGCCCTACTACTTCATTTGCTGCCTAGCGCACGTAGTGCTGCCTTCTTGAACATTTTTTTGCAAAGATGGCTGTATGGCATATTGAACATTAAACTTTAAAAGTTATTTTTGTTATGAAACAATTCAATGCATCATTACACAGCACAAACCTTTGAAATGAACATAAAATTATGCTCTTTCATATTTAGTTTGAAATGTATCATTTGGTAAAAACTATTCTTCCCATCCTGCTAATTTCAGGAATCCCTTTTTAGTCACAGACACTTGGTTCTATTCCATTTCAATATTGCACCACTTAGCTGACAATGTATTCACCGGGCAGCAAGGCAGCAAGCCTGGCAAGGAGCTCTTGGGGGTGTCAGCCAGTTAGTCAGCAAACTGCAGAGGTGAGCACCCAAAAGAACAACTGTCAGAGGACTTCAACTTGCATCAAACAGTGACTTGCTAAACCTGTTTCTAGTGCCATTTCTCACTTTTGTCCTTTGTTTGCTGTTGCACCCAAAGATGAACGTCTGTTCCTCTGTCTTCCTCTTTTTCTTCCTTTAGAAAGCTTCTCTCTCTCTGCCCCCCTTGGACTTTCTCTTCCCATTCTTTCCTTGGTTTGGATTTCTCTCTCATGCCTCTTCCCTTTCATTCTTCCTTGCTTGCATTTCTCGTCTTAAGTTTGACCATATAACGCTCATGACAAAAATGTTTTGTAAAACCAGTTGGTGGTGGTGGTAGCTGCGGCAGTTGTGAATGATTGTGGAATGGGCCTGCAGTTCATCTACTACTCCCACAGTTTTCAAAGGAAAAAGTAGCAAGGCTTTCCAGATAGGTGCTGTCACTTTTTGGCCACTTTCAGTTCAGTTCAGTGGGCAGAGACCACACTATGGTGAGCAGAGTTCACTTCTACCTTGTCACAACCAGCCACTGCATGCACCTTGTAGGCTTGCGTTGCTGGAACTTCATCGTTCCTCAATTTTGCTTCTCAGAAGGATGCTGTCAAACTTTTGCATGGTTTTTTTATCTTTTTGGCCCTTAACCTGCGATGAGAGCAAGTGCTCCATGGAGACCCTTTTGCATACGGAGATATGCCAACGGGCGTAACTGTCTCCACTCTTCTGCCAGATTCACTCACTCTGCTTTATATGTGAATGGGGCAAGCATATGCTTAAACAAATGTTGCCGCTCCCATTTATTTTGCCCCTTAATTAAGTTAATTTTGGAATTGATACTGTAAAAATATCACCTTATCAGAGTTACATTGCTGCTATGCCAATCATTGTATTTGGAGTGCTGTTTTCTTCCTGCAAATAAGTGAATTATTATTTATTATTGTTATTATTTATTAAATTTATATACCAACCTTTATCCAAAGATCTTGGGGCAGTTCACAAGATAAAAATACAGGAAAGAAACACAAAATAAATACTCAAAAGAAAAACAGAACAAAACAATAATCCACAAATGTATTTTAAAGGCCATAGAATATTAATCAGCCAAAGGCCTGGTTAAAGAGGAAAGTTTTTGCCTGGCACCTATAGATATGTAACGAAGGTGCCAAACAAGCCTCCCTGGGGAGAGCATTCCACAAACAGGGAGCCACTGCAGAAAAAGCCTGTTCCTGTGTTGCCCTCCCTCCAGACCTCTCTTGGAGGAGACACACAAAGAAGGGCCTCAGAATATGAACGCAATAGTGTGCGTTGGTTTATATGGGGAGAGGTGGTCCTTGAAGTATTGTGGTCCTGAGCTGCTTAAGGCTTCCTACAGGCAACTCCCATCCTGCACGCATTCAAGGCAGCCACCCCAGAGCCAGTCACCTTGGCATGGATTTTGAAGTCCTCCAGAACCAGGGGTCTGGGAGTCTTGAGCACTGCCTCTGGGACCAGCTCTGTCAGAATACACACTCTAGTGTGTAGCCTGGAGATAGAGAGAGAATTCCTACAGACCACAGCAACTCCCCCTCCCCGACCCCCAAGTCTGGCCTGAGGCTGCACCGAGTACCCAGGTGGGCACAGCTGGGTGAGACCAAACCCACCCTTTTCACCCACCCTGGTCTCAGTGATGCAGACCAGATCAGCCTCCTCATCCATGATCAGATCATGGATGAGGGAGGTCTTAATCCTAGCCAATTTGGCATTCAGCAACAGTATGCTTAATCATGCTTATCATGAAAAATGCTTATTAAAAATCCCAGGCTCCTTCCACTTAATTTCAGTAGAGTAAATGAAGAGTTTGATTCATTTATCTTTTGTTTGACCCAGCTGCAAACGCTTGCATTATGACAATGCAGTTTATTACAGCAATGTCTGAGCTAAGATAAAACTAGTTCTTTAGTTTCTAGATCAGACTTGATATACTATATAGTGATAATATACCCTGAATTCAGACATGATAAACCATGGCTAATCTTGATAGAAATGAGCTCATGTGCCTTTGTTTTTTATTAACTGCAGCTCGTTGTGTTATCTGTGGTTTATATGACTTATTGTAAGTGGGGTGGATGTAATGTGACCAAGCGTTCCAATGTCTCAAAAAACGAAACTGCTGTATAAAAATGTTACATGGAAAGAACACGAAAGAGACATTGCATATACCTTTGTAAATCAAGAAAATCCTTAATAAAAATTAAAAACAAAAAAACATGGTCTTTAAACCACAAGCGAAAGTCCAAGAGACAGCAGATGTGGTTCTTCTGCAGTTCCTCCCTCTTGGTTCATCTCATTTGCCACCCCTCCCATCAGCTGCTCGGCTGCACACATTGAGACCTGTTTGTCATTGTGTGGAGAGGGAGGGTGGGTGGCCATGCTAGGAAGAGGATGCGACAACAGTTGCCTTCCCTTCTACTTCATCCAGAGTGTTATGGGTCCATTTCTGGGATCTGGGTTGAATCTTTACTTTGAAGAAAGTCCCACAGGGCTCATAGAGCTTGCTTCCTAGTAAGCATGTTTAGAATTGCAGCAAAATGTGATTATACATTTGGTATATATCAGAAGACATCTGAAGACAGCCCTCTTTAGGGAGGCTTTTAATGTTTTATAGATTATTGTATTTTAATGCTCTGTTGAAAGCCGCCCAGAGTGGCTGGGGAAACCCAGCCAGATGGGCGGGGTATAAATAATAAATTATTATTATTATTATTATTATTATTATTATTATTGAAATGTGTGTGTCTGTGCTCTGTTGTAATATGTGTTGCATATAGTTTTACAGTCACACAGTGTGATTAGATTAGTCTGATCTCTCTCTCTCTCTCTCTCTCAAAAAGCCCTTCCCTTTGTCATTTATGCACAGGAGTTTCTCCCCACCTTTTCTACTCTCAATACAACTTCAAAGCTATAATTTGATATTAAGGTGCTGCAACCTTCATAAACCATGAAATCATATCTGAAGGTCTGAAATGAAATACAGTGTTTAACTAGGGATTATCCTTCCATATCCATTCAGCCAGAAACCATAACTTATTCTATATTTATTGCATATTTGTGAGGTTTCTTGAATGCATTGCATTTGAAGTCTGCTCTACTGTCACTCAGGCTTTTTGGACAAGCTAGATGATTTCTAGCATCTCAAAGGGTTTTCTTGTAGGGGGGGGATGGAAAGAGCAGGGAGAGAGATAAATAATGAATAAAAAACACCAGGTCACACATTGGCTTGTTATTTAAATGGAAATTGCACATTCACCCCAACAATTAGATGTTTCCAAAAATTAGTTCTTTCTTTTCTTTTTTTAACCAAAGGCTGAATAGCAAATAAATAAGTTTTTTTAGACCTTAACAGATGTTTTAAAACTTCAAAACTATTTGCAAGTACAAGCACCAATTGTGGCTTTGTTTGCAAGCTCATCTTTCGGACACATCCTGCTCTTCAGCTGTTTTCTCTCAGCATTGCCCTTCACAACCATTCATTTCCCACTCAAGACTCTTGCAGTCTAACTTGACTAGGCCTGTAGCTTTATTGAACAAACACCTTCCAAAATTCTAACTTTAATTGGAAATATTCTTAACAACTCTAACAGCACAATCCTGTACATGTCCAGTTGATATCAATACGGGTTACTTCTAATTAGACATGTCTAGAATTGCACTGTTAGATTTCTGCAATATGGATTTAAATTAGCCTCACATTTTACACTGTTTTAAGGGGTATGTCATGTGTATTTAGTGACCAAATGCTATTACAGTAGGAATGGCATATAAAGTCACAAATATCTTGTAGGATTCAGCTGCCTTTGAATTGCTAATTCAACCTGTCACCTGTTTAGTGGCTCATTTAACACCCTGTTTTGGGGATATTTAAGAAGAAATCTTCCATCATGTCAAGGCAAAACCCATCTGCTTTCATTCACCACTCTCAAACATTAAGTAAGCCTGCAAGATTTCAAATCCCCAGTGAGAAAATCCTGTGGCAATTTTCCGATTTCCAAGGATATTAACGCTGCTAACATAAAACAGTTCTTAAATCATAAACCCTCATAAACAGACCATAAAGTCTTCGGCAAATGAACGAGGCAGCATTTCATTTTCTAACAAGGTCATCTTGCCTCCTGGAAAAGATACTAAAACAGCAGCCTAATTGAAATGAAAATAATTCTATGAGACATATGCCAGTGTTTACAAGCCGTCCAAAAGTGAAGTATCTGTTTCTCCCTGTACTTTATAGCAGAGTGATCTACATAATGAGGGGGGGGGGCTCCCCAGCCCCAATCTGTTAATCACCTTTCTTGTGTGCTATTGCGTTTAATGTGTTTACGAATCTTGGCACATCCAATTGCCAATAATTATTTGTCACAAATGAAGGATAAAAATGTTTTAAAGATAGTTATTTAGTTCTCCTTTTTCTCGTAATGGCATCATCTTTGTCTTACTGGAACATTTCAGTTAACGCCAATCACAGAAGCTCCTTCCGCCCCCAGCGGATGCATCAACATCATGTTTATAGCTCAGTTTGAAGCCTCCTCCTCAAACCACTCTTTTTAAAAGCCACTATTATAAATAGCATCTTTTGAAACCTTTTGAAACCTTGGAGCCTGAAATGGTCCTTTCTTCTTGCCAATTACAAAATAATGAGGACCTTCAGCCTGTCTGGATTGAGCGCCCTGTCCTAGGTGGGAAGCCCTGTTGCTGCCAAAAACCGGGCAGCAACTGTGTTGAATCCCCCACCCCTCATTTCCTGTAGCACTTACCCTGTGCATTGAAATCCAGTTGGGTGCTTTCTAAACGCCATTCCTCATGAGTACGGAAAGGTGACGTCACAACATGGGGTTAGTTATCCCAGATGTCACTGGGGCCAGAAGAAATCCTGGGTGCACCTCCATTTCCCATGGAGTTGGATCCAACTCAGCTGGGCCTTCTGCTGCAGAACAATCACCCAACTGCCCCTGTGTGTAAAATGATGCTTTGAAAAGAACATTCTTCACAACTCCAGTGGAAGATTTCCCCTTAAGATTCAACTAAGTTGCAGCAACCATAAATATGTTTTCTCAGAGCAATGCATATAGGCCAACATCTCGAAATTTATCATTCCAGTACACTGTAAATAAGGACCAGTTTGACACAATACCATTTCTCAGATTTTGACATCATAAATGCACCAGCAAAACATTGAAGGGGAGGATACGGTATGTTGCTCCAGAATTTTGAAGGTGGTGTTTTGAAAGTACAATATATTTAAGGGTTAAACAACCTAAATGTCTTCTTGTGGTAGTTTGTAAAGGAATCTGTGAACAAGATCTCCAGGTGGCTGTATTGACTGGTTAACCTATAGCTGCTACAGCCAGTCAGGGGTAGATCAGCTTGAATGTACATGGGGGGGGGGGTTGCTTCACAGATTCTTGGATGAATTCCCCACCCACCCCCACAAAGAAAAAGAAAAAGCAGTTAGCACTCAGAAATAAAATGGGCTCTAGGAGTTCGTTTGAAGCAAGAGGGGAATGCATGATTTCGGAGAAGGTTCATTAGCATGGCTCCATGTGGCATACAGATGACGGAATTAGGCACCACTAAAAGGTTACCTGTGTTGGTAAAAGCGTAGCCCTGGGTAACATACAAAATGTTGGAAAGGACGTAGTCTGGATGAAGATCTAACAAGAAAACTAACAAGTACCTTTTGTGCAGCTTGAATATATTCAGGTAGCAGCGAGGTCTGAATCATTATTCACAATTGCCCTTTGAATTGGGGTCTTGAATATATCAAGGGCGGACTTACATTATTGGGATGAATTGAGAAGCCATGACAATTATAAAACAGTCAAATTCCAGCTTTTTCCAAGTTATTAGACTGAACTATTTAAATTCTTCAACTCTTGGCTGGATGACATCTAGATTGATTTGTTTTTTATTTGTCACTAAGGTCTAGAACAGGGGTAGGCAACCTAATGCCCGGGGGCCAGATGAGGCCCAATGGCCTTCTCAATCCAGCCCGTGGACGGTCCGGGAATCAGCGTGTTTTACATGAATAGAATGTGTCCTTTTATTTAAAATGCATCTCTGGGTTATTTGTGGGTCACAGGAATTTGTTCATTTTTATTTTTTTTCAAAATATAGCCCGGCCCACCACATGGTCTGAGGGATGCTGGACCGGCCCAGGGCTGAAAAAGGTTGCTGACCCCTGGTCTAGAGCGTTGTGCCCTGTAGCTTGTGACCTCCGTTCCTCAGGCTCCTTTCCTAAGAAAGTGAGTTCAGGCACAGGGATCTGTCCTACCTCTTCTGCTGTGAAGACAGATACAAAGAATTCACCCAGATTCTCTGCCATCTCCTTATCCTCCTTTCACACACTTTTGACTCCCTTGTCATTGAAGGGTCCGCCTCCCTTGCCAGTTTCCTGCTTCTAACTTATTTAAAGAATTTAAAATTGTTGGTCTTAAGGCTTATGTCAATGTGCTTCCCGAGTTCTTTTTTGCATCTGATTGCTTGCATTTGTTTTGCCAAAGTTTGTGTCCTCTTTTAGTCTCCACATTTGGGCAAGACTTTCGTTTTCTGAAGGAAGCCTTCTCACTTCTAACCACTTCTTTGCCTCTGCTAGTTAACCATCCTCTTGGCCTTTCTGATCTGTGGTGTACATTCTAGCTTAGCTGTTGTTATTATGGGTTCAAGTAATCCCCAAGCAATCAAGAGTTGACTCACTTGATTTGCCGTTTCAGCTTTTTCTTCCCCCCCCCCCTTTTTTCTTTTTACCAATCCCCTCGTTTTTTAGAGGTCTTCTATTTTGAAATCCACATGTCGGATTTTCTGATAGCACCGTGATCACTGTTCCCATGTGGTTCAACAACACTTGCACCTCTTAAGTTTAAGACCAACATGACCTCCCCTCTGGTCAGTTCCATCAGTCCCTTGTCTAGGACACTGTAATTTATGGTATCTAGAAATTTTACCTCTTTGCTGTGACTGGAAGTGTGTTTGCCCTGTCTATGTGAGTGTACTTGAAGTTTCTCATTCCTGCAATATTTCCTACTTTGGGAGCCTCTTTAATTTCCATAATTTCATTATCTGTCTCCATCTCATCTTCAGCATTTTGGTCAAGGGGCCAATAGTACATCCCCAGTACTAAATTAACATTATTTTCACTGTGGGGTCTGGGCCCTCTCAATATTCTGTAGCTGGGTGGGCCCTGCCAGGCCCCCTCCCACCGTGTGATGTCACATGCACACACCAGCCCTGCCCCCAATGTGGGGCAGAACCCGGCATGCCTGGATTAGAGGTATGTTTTAGTTTGTCAGGGGCTTGTGCATGCATTCTGCATAGAAAGCTAACAAACACTTAAAAAGTACTATCTTGACACTTTATTTCTGGGAGACGTTATAGCTCTTTGCAAATCTTATGTAGTGCAAAGAAAGTAGAAATCTGAAAATTATTCCGAGATGTTATCTATCTCATTACAATTACAGGATTATTCATCTCCCATTTGGTTATTAACTGGAATACAGCACACTGAGAATGTAATCCCTGTTCTTTTGGGGTGATTTCCTTTGGGAGAGAAGGACGATAGAGGCCATTTTTGCAATCAAAATTTTTCAAAATACCGGTATTTAAATAGCGGATGCATTATTATCTAAGTATTGAATATTCCAGCAGTGATTATTTCTAAATATCCACCATGAAGTCAGCATGCCGGACTTGTTCTGTAATTAACTCGCTTTCCTTTGTGGGCCTTTAATGCTTGTAAGCAACACAGAATTCTGATGAGCTCTGGGGTGACTGAAAGCTCCCTTCATCCCTTGGGGGACCAGAGGTTTCTCCACCTAAATAGCTTGGCCATCGCAAGGCCTCCATCAGCAAGCAGGCTGCTTCTCCGTCTCCCCCTCCAGCTTGATATGCTTGGTGGGGAGAAGGACAGCTAATTTATACTCCAGAAGCAGACTGTGGGGCCCTCTTACTAAGGCTATATTCAGACAGCTCACTATTCCATTTCCCCAACATCCCCTTACCTTCTGCATTTTATGTGGCCTTTCGTATGACATAAAAGACACCTGGAAATCTAGCAGAATCTAGTGTAAATTTAGCACCCATTTCTGTGTTAACTGCTTCCAGAAAACATCCGTTTGCAATCCTGTTGACCCGGAAAATCGTGGTATCCCAGCACACTGATATTTTCTGCCGAATTCATGGGTTAATCTTGGGGGAACAGAAGTGCACATGTGCACAAAGGGTGGCATTGCTTTTGTGTCGCACCACCCACAATGGTGTGAATATCAATCAAGAAGCCACAATTCCATAATGCAACAGTGTAAAAGGAACACTAGAAAGAGCAGCAGAAGTGTCAGCATTATAACCAGGAAAACTAACACAAAATGCCATACCCTACAACGTTCCTCAGATGAAAATAGGGACATTACTCACTCCCCCCCAGCTGACCCTCCTTGACACCCCCCTTTTACCTGTCCCCCTGCAGAGCCCTTCCTGTCCGAAGAAGGGCAAGTGCCGCCCCCCCCCGCACCACTGGGACAGAGCACACACGCCCTCCACCGCCCTGAGAAAACCCCTTAAGCCTGATTTTATTTTATTTTACTCTTTGGTAGATTTACAAAAAGAAAAGCACACCTCAATAAATAAATTTTAGAAAGGGGCAAGATTAGGTGTGGATGCACAAAGCATTTTGTAAAAAAAACTCAGGGCGGCCTGGCCCTCTGCCTGCCCCCAGGGACTGGGCTTCAGTGCTGGCCGCCTCCCCCCCTCCCTCTATGAGCTGCCCAGGGGGGAGGCCTGCAGCAGTGGCCATGGGGGGCTCCCTTGCATGCCCCAGCTCACCCTCCTCCCTGAGCTTGGCCATGGCGGCACTGAAGAGAGAAATAGGGACCTTCTGGGATCAAATCAGGAGCTGGGTTGGCTTTTGTAATTCTGGGACTGTTCCTGGAAAATAGGGGCACTTGGAGGGTATGTGATCCCCACATCTGAATGCATCGTATAAATGGTGGTTTTCTGAGAAGGATGCCATTTCAAGGCTGGCAAATGGGTCCCCCTTCCTGCCTTGTGCTTCAGGTCACAAGTTATTCCTCAGCAGCATAAATATTTCCACAACTCACAATGAGTGACCATTGTTATAAACAATAAACTAGGTCTCAACATGATGCATGTCTAAGTGAAAAATCCCTTTGCTTAAAAAATGGAAATTGACTCCTCTGTAAGTCGATGGAGGAGCTCACATGTTAAAAAGCTACTGATGGAATTGATATAACTTAAATCCTAGCTATAACAACTTAAAAAGCAGTGGGGATTTAATGAATTTACCCTGTGAAAAAGATGTGGCTTGCAGGGGGACCCTTTTCAGTGCAGTGACCCCTCCTAAATTTATGCCACTATGGTAGCACAGCAGAAAAATATAGTAAGTGGATAGTAATAATTTCTGTATTTTTAAGTAGATTTATAGTGCTCGTTTGTGAGTGAGTGAGAGGGAGAACAGCAATTTTCTAGCAACCAAAAATGAAAACAACAGTCCACTATTGATATCCACTGTTCTCAAACAACACTTTAACTGTTTTAAAAGCACAGTAATTAAGTTTCTAATTACCCTCTTAATCACAGATGTTAGGCAGCCATTCTAAAAAGATACCATCCTAAAACGTGATACTTATTTTCTTAATTGCTTTAATTGCATTTCTGTTTTAAAAGAAATGCTTGTTCTCTTCATCACTTGAAAAGGACTAAGTAAACAGTGGTGACCAAGTGAACGTCTAACATCATGAAACACCAACTCCTGATGCCTTCCTTGCTGCCTTCTCATGACACTTGGCTACAGTTAGTTTTCCAGGTTTTCAAGGCCTGGAAATACATCCTTCTGGATATGTCCACGGGGTTTTGAATCTGTGCTGCGTTTGAGCAGAAGAGCTTTTCCTGCCCTTTGTAAAAGAGACAGAGAGTTTGTTTTGGTGCTCTTTCCCTTTTCTTTCTCCATTAGTTTCTTAGTGGAACGGGCCCAGCAGAACCGTAGAAAGTTCCCCTCCGAACAAACCCATCCCACTATAGCACAGCTATCCATTGTTTTAACATTGCCAAGGCCCCTGTTGAGGCTGGAACAGGCAGAGCAGACACAGGATGGACATTGGTAGGTAATGGATGGAGCCAAGGCCGAATCTGACAGGTCGCCGACAGAGCCAGCATTTCACTAGCTTTTCAACCCCCAGGGCTGGTTACCTGAAACAGCACAACTGGACCAATTTGCTGGCTAGCAATTCGCAACCATACCTGTGCCAAAGGGTGAGGGTGCCATCTCTTGAAAGACACCATTCTAGTCCTTGGTTAAGGTCCCCAGGGTAGAGCTCACAGGGGCAGAGCTGTTGCATCTGATCAGGTGATTGGCAGTGCCTGCAAAGCCATTTTCATCCATGCCTAGCTTTACCTGCTGCTGCACATATGGCATCAGACAGGGCAGGTGGGCATGGCTTGGCTGAGACAGCCTTGCAGCTGAAAGAGGAGGTGCCCCATCTCTGCTGTGCAAGATTGCTCTCCTGAGCCCTGAGATCCTGGCTGGATGGGGGCTGGGTGGGCAGTTACTGGGGAGGAGGAGGGCACAGAGCTGTCTGCCAGTGGGGAGCTGCCCAAGAGGGAGGACATGTTAGAGTTATGTGAGCAGAATTCCCTGATCTGGACCTTGGGCAGAGTATGAATCAACAAGCTTTCCGCACCAAGAAAGGAGTTAAAAAGTTTTACTGCAAACTGCCTTTAAACTTGTTTTTAAAATGTTGTACCCTGTACTCATAAACAACTAGCAATGTAGTTTAGTTTTCTTAGCGTTCTTACTTGTTGGTATCGTCTCTCGTCTCAGAAAGAGATTCCGAGAAGCAAGTTGTTCCTCATTGCGTCAGCAGCTTCTGAGAGAGACCCACATCCCAGGAATTGGGGGGGGGGACATGGGGGGGGAGAGACCCTACCGTCCAGTTGCAGCTTTAGTGGCAAAAGCACATTCTTCCACTTGCTGCATTCTCTGCAAGAAATACATTCTGCAAATGCAAACTTCCACTAAGTCTCATACGCAATGCACACAATTTTATGCACACCAGACTTAACATTTTTTACAGGATATTGAGAGGACAGGGGGAAGGAGGCAGACCTGCTGGCCACTGACCTGCCCCAGCCACCAAGGAGAGAGATTCCCTGGCACTGGAAAAGGACATCACCCAGCCACAAGGGATGTCTTTGGTCTAATCATGCTTTTAATTAGTTTCCTGAGATTTGAGATTTAATACAATGTTTTACTATCATTGTTGTTCATGCATTTCCATGAAACCTGTTTTGTGGTGGAATTGTGGTACCGACATTTATAAATAGTACTTATGAGATAAAGGTAGGAATTGACATTGATTTGACAGTCTTTGTATGAACAAAAATCGAGAAGCAAATGGATAACTCCTCCAAGGAAGCACTAATTCCTATATTAGTTTGAAGTACAGTGTAAGTTTAGCTTCAACTCTGCTTTTGCATTTGGTCAATCTGCTGTCATTCTGGTTCCCTGGTCCCCTCATGGGCTAAAGGCTTAGAAGATGAAGAATTCCTAAAAATGTAGTTTTGCTGTTTGTTAAAGAAATCACAAGACAAAAAGCAGAAAATGAAGAGAATACATAGACTGCTATCTGATTGCAAATATAGCTTAGCAGCTTATATAATGGGTTAATGCAAGTCCTGTTTGGGTGTTGAAATCCTCCATGTGAAGATGGAGAGTAGGGACAAGAATGCTCTGTCGCTTGTCCCCCTGCCTTCCATGTGCCTGAGGGTTGCATGACTCTGGCTCAAAGACTTGTTACCCCGGTAGGCTCCCCACATGATTCAGAACAGTTCTTCCCAACCGGTTTGGTATGCTGGTCCACCAATCCAAATTTACTTGGTATGGTGACCCATTGTTTCATTGTCACATGAATGTTGGACTGTAGGCCTTCAATAGCCATTGGTTTTGTTCAGGTATCTTATAACCATGACTTGATGTAGCCATGCAAAAATTTACTTAACACAGGGGTTAAGTAATTAATAGGGAATTTGATGAAACATTTATAGTACTTATAAAGTTTCTCATATTTTTAATGGGAATGGAAGAACATTAACCATCTGATTGCAGGGCACTGCTTCATAGGCTATAAAGATATATTCTAATAACACAGATACACAAGCGGATATAACAAACTTTGGCTATTTTTAATAGTTTGATTCACAATAAAGTCCATTTTGGCAAGTCTCAGAGGGATGGCAGAATTGAGCCTTTTGACATTTGGTTATAAGTGTCCCCACAGCATTATGATAGTCCAAAAGGTTGTAAGAGGCATTCATCATACCAGTTAATGATTAAAAACCACAATTATTTTGGGTTTCCTTCAGACCCACTTGCAGTTAGCAACCCACATGTTGTGAAACACTGGTTGAGAACCCTGTATAATTAGGACCCTGTACTGTACGTGCAGCTGACATGCACAGAGAAGGGTCCCTGCCTCAGACAGGAGCCCTCGAACATGTGGAGGGCAGAAGGGATGTACATGGTGACATGATGGAGTTGGGGCACCCTCCCCACTCTCCCCCTTATTGCATGTGGAGCTTGTGTCTTGTAGCAACGTATGAAAAGGCTAATAAGATCATTGCATTGGTTTCATTGTAATTTTGGAACAACTGTTTTCTTAGAATCATAGTTTCACCATGCAGTGCTCTCTGGGACAAAAAATCACTCTTCAATGGATAGCTTGTGATGTTATCTTCTTTTGTGGCCACTCAGGAGAAAAGATGCTGGCCTCCTATCTTACAAAGACCATCTGCCTGTCAGTCAAGTAATGGTTGGAGATATCGACCGGCCTGGCTCAGAAGCCAAGTTGACTGTGGGGGCCCTGAGATGTCACGGAGACCGTAAGTTTTCTATTACATGCATTATCTAAAAGGTTTCCTTGCTGTAGTACAATTATGCAAAGGTAAATTGCCCTACCAAGACAGTTTGGGTAAATCTCTCTCTGTTTAAACTTGCATCTCAGAATATCCATAAATATATTTTGAGAAGTAATTCCTCTATTTGCCTCTGACAAAGTCTGCCATACAGGGAATGAGGGCAGTGGAGTAGAGAGGTAGCACCACCCACCTGCCTCCCTTAGAGGCAAGAGTGGGTTGCAAAGAAGAGCTTCGGGTCTTGTTGGGTCTGGAAGTTCAAAGACATTGGAAGCCCTTTGGGAAGAGAATTCTGTAATGGCCAGAGTTTCATAGCTATTGCAAGATTTGGGCCAATGAGCCTTGGAGCCTATTTAAGGCCCCCCCCACACACACACACAAACACACATTGCCTGGCCTCGGGGCTCCTTGCATGCTTTTGCATGGTGCTCATTCAAAGCTAACTATGGAATACTGCAAAAACACACACAGAAAAATGACTCTATAACCAGGCTTGGTTTTGCATCCTAAGTGCAGACGTTCATCTTCCTTGCAGGGTAAATGAGGCAACTTGGGCTACCCTGCTAAGTTTATGACGATATAAACTGTAATACAAACAGCAGAAAAGCAGTGCTCAACATCTGTGATACCACAGAACTCTGCCGTTAATGCCATTAGCATTACTATTTATATTGCAATAAACTAACTTTATAGAGGTATAAATAGCAGCATTATGGCTAAATGCATCATTGGGAGCTTGGCTTATGGATGTATAAAGTTTGACATTATTGCTGGTGAGGATCATCCATGTTAACAAAGGTGGATGCTGGGTTGCAAACCAAAACTGCTTTTTTGCTGTATGTTTGAGCTTGAAGGTTGAAGAAGGAGTGACAGACATTTCAGCACCAGCTTTTTCAGTTCAGATTTTCCAGTTCAGATTTGGAGAATTCGCTGTTATTTCAATCCATTATCTCTTAATTCATGAAAAATGAAATCCCTACCCTGAGAAGCCATTAAGCCGGGGTGGATAATCTGATTTCAGCCCAAGGGCTGAAATGGACAGCCTTATGAGGTCCATATGCTAAGGTGGGTATAGCAATCTCTGTACAGCGCTGTTACAAGTCACCCCAATGTCTGCTGAGTGGTGCACAAGATTCCCAGGGTCATGGCCCTCAACCACAGTCTGTGTCTCTTCGGGGAGAAATGATGGAGTCTGCAGCGTCTTTGAAATGTGCTTTATTAACCTGAGTGCAGAGTTTACAGCTTTCTCATCTCAGGAGCTGCTGACGCTGCCTCACCCCCAGCCCTGCATTCAGAGCCATCCTGCCTGCCTCCTCTTTGTTCCTGCTTCTCGCCTCTGCAGCAGCTCATGGAATTCTGCCCTACTCCTTCCCAGCAAACTTTTACATTTCGGATAATTGTTCCTATGACATCTTGCTCCCCCCCCCCATCACCTTGGCAACCTGCCAATTCTCCTGTCTCTGTCCACTCCTCAGAGCTGGGTGGGGAGGCAGGCGGAACAAGGCAGTTATTTTTCTTTGCCAATGGTCCCCATTGCTCCTGAACTTAGCTGCACTTAGCTAGCCTGGCCGGGGTGGTTTGCATAAGCTAACCCATGAATTCCTTGCCTGGCACAGTTCTGCAGCTTGTATTTTCCATTATATCCCAAATATTATCTAACTACTACCATTTATTAGTTTCTAATATTCACCAATTTTCTGGTACCCTAGATCTAGGATAGTCCGTTACAGTCTATTCACACAAAAGCCAGAGATTTCTGCATGTTGTTGTTGTTGTTTGTTCACCCTAAGGTCCCTGGGTGTGGTACAGCATTAAAACACCATGCATGCTTTGTCAACATTTGTCTTCCAAGCAAGAGGCATTATTGCAGTTGTTCAAGGATGCTTTGCATCCATACAGAAGGCCTTGGGGTGGAGTGTGGATCAGGGCCAGTTAGAGATGTGGCTGGGAAGAGGGGGGTGACCTGGGGGAATCCTGAGTGCCAGACTGAGAGGTCTGGAGGGCTGCATTTGGCTTCCAGGTCTGGGGTTCCTCATCTTTGCATTGAGTGCTTGGTGGTATCCCATAAACCAGGCTTCGTGTAATACAAAAAGATTCAGAACTGAGGTTACCTTATAGCTGTGCAGAGGAAGGAGTACACTCCCTGGGCTGTTGTTGGGGTCCTCCAGCTGAGACCCGCGCAATGCAATGCTGAGTGTGTGCTTGCTAAGCTGCAGAGCTTGTCCATGCTGTGCGAATGTCTTGGAAGCGCCAATGAGCATTTCAAGGCTTGTGTTTCTTATAATAACCTTTATTATAATAACCTTTTCTGGTAGTAGTAATAGTTACGTGTCAGTCCCACTAACTTCTGCACATGGTAAAACAAGTCTAAAGTAGTTTTGCTTGGGAATGCCATGACATTCATTATTGAGGGCTGCAGCCTGCTATTGAGTATTTCCCCCTCCAGTCCGTGTCCAGAGCCAAACCTGAAATGTGTGCCTTGGAAAATTATAGTTCCACCTTATCCATCTGTTCCTTTCCTATAAAAGCTGCAGCCTTGCTTTCTGTTATTACTCTTCTTCATAGTGCGTTTGGTACGCAAATATTATTTGTCAAAAGGGATTTTGCAGAGAAGAAATGCTATCTAGAATTGACAATTAACAATGTTTATTCTAAAATAGAATTCAGATGGTTTGGTTCTTCAGCTTTGGATTTACAAATAATTATCTTCCACTTTGACTTTGAAATCATCTGCAGTATACTTTCAGTTAATAGAAACCCCTTTTTTCTGAGGATTTTTTAAGGCTGCATTCCTAAACCCATCTACCTGGGAGTAAGTCCCCTTGATTTAGTGAGGTTTGCTTCTGAGTAGACATTTACAGGTTTGTACTGTTGGTTTCTTAAAACAGGGAAATGTTCATTTGTTTGATGTTTATTCCTTTTATATGGCAAAGATCCTCTGGCTTTTTGCCTGAGGTTTATTCTGTTTTTTAGAATGGTTGTCAAGCATTCCAGAGCTTGTTTCTCAACTAGCTGTGCAGGAATATTTTTCACTTATGGGCAATAGGGCATTCAGTTTATTTTTTATTTAACAAAATTTGTATCCCACTTGATTGTAGTAAAGCTTCTCAAACTTTTCAGGAAATGTTGTTGACATTGTTGGTTATCTAAAAAGTTATTCTGGAAAATAATAAAGAAATAGTGTTTAACCTTATAACTGCTGCTCAGATTATAATACCTAAAAATTGGGGAGTAGCATAACTCCTGCTATAACTGAATGGATTGAGAAAATTTGGTTCATATTAGCTATGATTAAGCTAATTTATTCGAAAAGAATACATATAATCCAAACTAACAGGTTTGTGGAAAAATTGGTATTTTTTGTAATGTTTTGGAACATTAAGTTCAATGAAAATGTTCAACCTTATGCTGCTTTCAACCTGATTTAATAGTATTTCTTTTATGCTCTTTATTTTTGGTTTATTTTGTTTATTAATAAAATATCTTTTAAAATAAAAAATAAGAATTTTATTTGTGTCTGAGTATTCAATGAATGTTCACCTTAAAAAACCCACCCTGGGTGCCCTCCCTAATGAAATGTGCTGCCATGATTTACTATCCCAAACTTGCTGCTAGAGTGGTTTAGAGGCCTGTCAGTATTACCGATACAACTTCTTTTCTTTCAAAGATCTTGCTTCTATTTTTGAATGACTAATCATCCAACCTGACTCTCCAACTCAAGTCCCTGAGGGTTTAGAACATGCCTTTCCTCTTGAGACTTCGCCTGTTTCCACTGCAAATCCATGTACCCAGGCTGCAACGTAAAAATGTGACCATTCTCTTGAATTTACTTTGTTAACGAAACCATGAAAACTACTGTGTTAGGATGATGGTCTGTGGAGATGCTGGAAGCCATGAATATAACTATTGTAAATTTCATGTCAGACAGAACCACATCCCTGTTGCAGTTCCCACTGCAATTCTTTTGTGAACCTTTTCTTTTTTCCTGTAGTCACATACAATAAGACAGATGGGGAAGGTTTTGATCAGTGCTTTTTTTAAAGAAAAAAGAAAAATAGGTGCCGGAACTCACCATGAAGTTGTTACAGTTGTTACCGCTGGGCGACTCGGGGCAGCCCTGAACAGTTGCAGAGCTGCTAAAAACTATGGCAAGCTGTCTCCCTAGCTGGTTTGGGGGTCACCCCTGGTTCTGGTGCAGGTCAGGTAAATGCGCCCCGCCTCCCTCGTTCTCTCTGATTCTGGGCAGTTCGACTAGGGCAGTTCGAAAGGGCCCTTGCGCAAACGCGCATGTGTGCAACGGTAGAGGCCTGGCTGGAAAGCTTAACACCCACCACCACTACACGGGAGAGGGATTGAAGACAAGGAAATATGAATTGGCCCCACCCTGTAGATTGACCAGTCGTGGCTAGGAGCAGCTAGGAGCCAAGTGAAGTCATCGATCTTATAAAAAGTGTGGACTTGCACACACTGGCCAGTTTCCATTTTCGCTTGAAATGTTTGGTGTATCTCAGAAGTATGTAAAGGCAAGACCAGTGCTTTTTTCTGGGGGGACACAGGGGTACGCATACCCCTAAACATTTTGTGAATCTAAGTTTGGCCTCATTGAGGGGCAGTATTTCAATATGAGTAAAAAAGAAGTACCCCTAAACATTTTTAAAGAAAAAAAAGCACTGGGGAAGACGCAGGTGGGAGAGTGCTGGCCTACAATGGCGCTCACCTGAGAGGGAATGGAAGTGCGCTCCCGCATGCTCCGGCTGAAAAAGGCACTGGTTTTTATGATGGACAGGATGGTGTCTGAACATTTGAGTATAGAAAAGGAACATTATTTTAAGACTTGATTTGTCCTTCCTGAGTCCTGTTTCTGTTGGAAGAGTAAGAACTGAAGAAGCAGGTGGTTTTTCACATCTCAGATTTATGTTCTTCATTTCACCTAGTTTCTGTGGGTTTTAGTCTCCCAGTGAATCTCTTTCCTCTCTCAGCCTTGGCTCACTGCACTGTGTTGCTGTTTTTTAAACTTCCATTAAGTTTCATTGCTGAGATAGGAAAGAGCTGTTGCGCTTACTGTAATGGTGTGACCACTCAGGGGTTCACAAAGTCCAGCACTATTCTGGATTAAATATGGAACCATCAAAGGAGGGGAAATGGTCTTGAAATGTTGGGAATTCAGGAATTAATAAAAACCCTGTCCTTGCATTGATCTCATGTTCTCTAGAGAAATATACCATGAGCTGCTATTCATTGATTTTTATTGTATTTTATACTTGACTCTTAGGTCATTTCAGATTTTATTCCTTGTCTTTCTGAATTTTTCTTCTATATACTTTTCTATTTCATTGTTTGAGGCTATTAAAGGATTTTAGAAGAGTAATAAGTTAATACAGGACTATGAACTGGCAACTGTAATTTTCTGCAACTGGTGTCAGAAGTAAACAAAATTCCCTCGTTTTAAATCTAATTTCTGAAGCACAATGAATGCCAGCATGACCATTTCTGTTTCTAAGTACAAGTGTACAACCACGAGATGTTATCCCCACCCCAGCATTTATCTCTGTTGCTTTCCTCGAGTGAAAAAGACCATCCCATTCCACATTGATGTAAACAGGCTCTGTGATTATGTAGACTGGTCTCCTTTTCTCTGAGTTTTGTATCACACAGTCACCACACTTTTAACAACTCAATACAAACCAGGGATTATGCTGCCTAACAGGAAGTGGCACTTCTTTCTGCCACCACCCCTCTCTTCCTTTTTGTGACCCTACTGCCCCATTCCTTCTCCTCCTCTCCTGTTGCTTTAAACATTTTTATTGCTGCCATATTAGCAGCAGTGGCAGCAGCAGCATCCCAGCCTGAGCCTCACTCTGAGAAAGGGCCAAGCGTAGCATTCAAGATTCAAGATTTCTTTATTGGCATTGTACAAGTACAATGAAATTGGATTTCTGGGTGAGATGGCCTGCAGGCTGCTGCCATCACAAAAAGGAAGAGAGGGGTGGTGGCAGAAAGAAGTGCCACTTCCTTGACTTGATTTAGCAGATAGAACTAGTTAAACTGAAGCTACTGTAATGTCTTTCTTTATACAGGTATAAATGTATGTGTGTGTGATGCTAAGTTACACTAAATTACAGTAACCAGTTTCCCCCACTAAATTTAAACTCTTTAATTAGATTAGAATCTCTTTGTGTTTGTGTTAGGTGTTACTCAAAGGTTCAGCATCACACATAGGAGATTCTTATGGCTTATGGTAGATTTGAGAGGAGGACCTGGGATCACAAGTTGATGAGCACAACTGGGATCAAATTTGGTCCAAAGCCCCCTTGAAAACAATATTGGCCATGATTCAGAAGTCTACACTTAAAGTTATCCTGAGGTGGCACTGTAAGTACTGGTACATCTCTCCAGCTTTCATCCCCTCCCCCCTTTGCTGGTGGAAGAGCGGCATTAGAGGCACCTTTCTTCAAATGTGGTGGGAATGTATGGAGATAAGGGATTTCTGGTCTTGGGTCATAGAATCATAGAATTCTAGAGTTGGAAGGGACCCCAAGGATCATCTAGTCCAACACTCTGCAATGCAGGAATCTGTACTAAAGCATCCAGGACAAATGGTCATCCAACTTCTGCTTTAAAATCTCCAAGGAAACGGAGTCCACCATCTTCTGAGAGAGTCCATTCCACGTAAAACAGCTCTGATGTTTAGTCAGAATCTCCTTTCTTGTAACTTGGAAGCCTCCAGAGCAGGACTAAACAAGCTTGCTCCACCTTCCACATGACAGCCCTTTAGGTATTTGAAGATGGCTATCTATCTCTCCTCAGTCTCTTCTTTCCCAGGCTAAACATATCTAATTGCCTCCACTATTCCTCATCAGACTTGGTTTCCAGACCCTTGATCATCCTGGTCGCCCTCCTCTGCACATCTTCCAGCTTGTCAATATCCTTCTTAAATTGTGGTGCCCAGAACTGGACACAGTACTCTGATGTGGTGTGACCAAGGCAAAATAAAATGATACCATGACTTCCCTTGATCTGAACACTAGACTTCTGTTGATGCAGCCTAGAATAGCATTAACATTTTTTCTGCTGCATCACACTTTTGACTCATGTTAAGCTTATTGTCTACTAAGATCCCTAGATCCTTTGCACATGTACTACTGGCAAGCCAGGGGTCCCCCATCTTACATTGGTCCAACTGGGTATTCCCTCCCAAGTGTAGAATTTCCCTATTGAATTTCATTTTGTTAATTTTGGCCCAGTTCTTCAAACTGTTAAGGTCATCTTGAATCCCGAGTCCGTCCTTTGTGGCATTAGCTACTCCTCCCAATTTCATGTCATCTGCCAATTGGATGAGCATCTCCTCATTACCTTAAAGATGTTGAAGAATAACTGGTCCGGGAGAGAACCCTGCGGCACCCCACTTGTCACTTTTTTTCTAGGATGACAAGGAAACATTAGTGAGTATTTTTTGGGTTCCGCCAGGCAACCAGCTACAAATCCACCTAACTGTAACTTCGTCCAGCCCACATTTCACCAGTTTCTCCACAATAATATAATAGGGGACTTTGTCAAAAGTCTTACTGAAATCTAGATACACTACGTCCACAGCATCCCCCCGATCCACCAAAAAAAAAGAACTGAGATCCCTCTGACTAGTTTTTGAGAAAGCCATGCTGGGTCTTAGTAATAAAAGTATCCTTTTCAAAGTGTTCCCTTACTACTTCTCTTCCTATCTTGGGCTGCAGCTCCCTCCTTGCATCCTTTATTCTGTTATCACCAGGTTGGGCATCACTTTCCTTTTGACAAAGACAGAGGCAGAGTAGGTGTTGAGCAGTTCCGCCTTCTCTCTGTCACCCAACAGCATTTCTCCATCTTCTCCATGCAGTGAACCTGCTAGTTGCCTGTTCTTCCTCTTGCTTCAAGCATAGCCAAAGAAACATTTTAAAATTATTTTGAACCTCTCTTGCAAGAGTGAGTTCATTCTGAGCTTGGTCCACCTGATCTTCTCCTTGCAACTGCTTGCTACTTGTGGATACTCCTCCTTTGTGATTTCCCCTTTCTTCCATTTCTTACACAGTGGAACCTCGGGTTACATACCGTCCTCCTTATGAACGCTTCGGGTAACGAGCTCTGTTAACCCAGAAGTAGGTGCTCCTGGTAGCGAACTTTGCCCCGGGATGTGAGCGGAAGTCACGCGGCGGCAGCGGGAGGCCCCATTAGCAAAAGCGCGCCTCAGGTTAAGAACGGTTTCGGGTTAAGAACGGACCTCCAGAACGAATTAAGTTTGTAACCACTGTACATGCCTTTCTGACATCTCAGCTCATCTGTAAGCTCCTTATGCAGCCACACCAAATGCCTCCCACTTTTTCTTTCTTGTTGGAATTGTCTGCCTTTGTGTCTTCAATATTTCACCTTTAAGAAACTCCGATTCATCTTGGACTCCTAACTACACTCAGCTTTCCCTTGCCTGTGTAATAAAACCCAAAAGGACATGCTCACTTCCTCCCATTTCATCGATCAGTTCTTCCCTGTTGGTGAGGACCAGGTGTAAGACAGATGACTTCTTTGCTACTGCTTCCACCTTCTGGGAACAGAAATTATCCTCCCCTCCAGGCATGGGCGTACCCAGGGGGGGCAGAGGGGGCAGCTGCCCCCCCTAGAAGGCAGCCCTAGAAGCAAAAATGATCAGCGTCCATTCAAAGCAAACCTGAACGACCATGGCTTGCCCCCCCTAGTTTTGATCCTGGGTACGCCCCTGCCTCCAGAGCAGGAGAAAACAAGCTTGTTCCCTCTTCCATGTGACAGACCTTAATATATTTGAAGATGGCTCTCATATCTCCTCTCAGTCTGCTCTTTTCCAGGCTAAACATATCCAGCTCCTTCAACCATTCCTCATAAGGCTTGGTTTCCAGGAGACAGGACTATATGAATTGAAACATAAAATTGGCATCTGTTCACAGGAGGAGATCATTTGAGATAAAACTATACGGGCCTAATGAGGTTAAAAAGTACCACTCAAGTCTTATGACGATGTAGTTTCATGGTGCTGCTCAGATCTTCTGCTACTTTCTCCATACTATCCTACCTGCAGCTAAAAAGGAAACCCTGTAGGAGTCCAAACACTTTAACCTCCGCTTCAGCATCGGGCTCAAATATCTGTTGCAGGCTACTGTATAAAGGGGACAGCAGAACAAGGCATGTGCAATGGTCTTGACCTGTCCTCCACCGCAAGGACAATACCTCTCAGTTTTCATTTCAGTATCAAGCTGCTTTTCTTAGAGTCTCAGGAGAAAAAGAGTGACCTACCAGGTCATCCTACTAGAACATTCAAAATAAATCCGATTCTGCCACAGTTCTCTCATGTCTAATTAAAATGGCTTTATTTCCCTTGCATAAGCCAATCTTCTTACCATTCACCTCCTACCCTTTACTATACAGTAAAATTTGTTGTAATTTATTAAAAATTAAGTTCCACTTTTAGTACCAGTGGAGGTAAAAACCGCTGGGAGGAACTGAGCAATGAAATGGGAGTAGCATACTCTCTTATGGGATGATTTTCTTGCTCCCTTCTTTTCTGGCCAGGATTGATTCAGCATCATCCATGCTAATTGTGTCTATGTTTTCTCATTCCCATAGAATGCAGAGTCACTTGCAGGGAACCTCCTGGGGATCAAAATCTAGTGGTGGGCCTGGGGCAAAGTGGGCACAGCAGGCTAAAGTGCAACCACACCCCTGTGCCCTTCATTCAGCGGGCAGGCAAGAAGCACCAAAGACACATTCCAATAATCTATCTCTCACCTTTTCCTACCAAATAGTAGGAATTCACTATTCAGTTCAAAATTAAAGGGGATAGTGTCCTCACAGATACTCAGCAACTTTCTTCTCTGATCTGTGGGCTGCTCCTGCTTCATACGTTGAAAATACACACGGAGGGGAATCCTCTGAATAGTCTTTGGGTCTCTCTTGAACCTGCCCCAAAGCACCCCAGTTGTTGTTGTTGTTGGTGCTGCTTGCTCAAAACAAAACAAACTGCAGATCATGGGGAAAACTACAGACAGAAATAGGAAGGTTACTTTCAATTCCAGTTTTCATAACCAACTTGGTTGAATGAAAGGAATCAAATAGATTTCTAGCAGGTGTTTAAGTCAAACCCACTAATTAAGTTAAGAGTAATTTCAGTCCATTTTAAGAGGAAATTATTCATGCTTGTAGTGCTATTTCTGATTGTTAGGGGGGAGGCAAAAGCTTCCCAAATTTACTAGAGCAACTGGCATACATTGGATCTCAGCCAATGCAGGGTACGTAACAGCTGTGGTGCACAGAGATTTCTACCGCATTATGGATTAGGTATTGATGACTAAGACTGAACTGGCGACCTAATAATGAAAATCTGTATACTTCCTAGTGGCTTGAACAATCTAGCTCTCTAGCATCTGTTCCTGGAGTTATTGCTTGGGGATCGAGTGACCATGGGTGCAAGGCAGTAAACACAAATTCCTCCAAAGGTTGCAGAAGAGTTGAACAGAGTGGCAAACTGCCAGTTTATATGATGTCAAACTCCCCAAGAGTTCATCCTCTTTCCAGATATGCATGGCTAGGATTGAACTATCCTTTTTATCAGTTAAAAAGGATAGCTTAAATGAAAACAATATTGCTTACTGTGACAGTACACCAGTTATTCCCCTACTACCAACCCTTGCTGTGACTCTTTCTCCCTCACTCAAACATAAGTTTATGACACATATTACCTATGTTAAGTCATTACCTATGTTAAGATTGTCTTCCATGAACACGGTTTTAACAGTTACAGGTAGATAGCCGTGTAGGTCTGCCATAGTCAAAACAAAATAAAAAATCCTTCCAGTAGCACCTTAGAGACCAACTAAGTTTGTTCTTGGTATGAGCTTTCGTGTGCATGTACACTTCTTCAGAAGTTTTAACAGTGAGTCCGTAAGTGACTGTAAAGGCCAGTTCTGGATCCATACGTCCTTCCACAGTGAGGACATAGGTTTCCAAGTGGGAGTTGATCATGGTGAGGGTTTGCCAAGCGTGCCTTCCTCTTAACATGTTTCTCCCTTTCGTCCTGAGTTTGAGGGTCTTCAAAGTCCATGACACCTTTGGTAAAGACTGTTCTCCAACTGGAGCGCTCACAGGCCAGTGTTTCCCAATTGTCGGTGTTTATACTGCATTTTTAAAGATTTACCTTGAGAGAGTATTTTGTTGACCACCAGCATTATGCTTTCTATTTTTAAGTTTAGAATAGAGTAGTTGCTATGGAAGACAATAATCAGGGGAAGTTTGCTTCTATGAGTGGCTACTGAATTCTGTAGAGCCAAGATGTTGTGGAATCCAGTGTGGAAGTTGATACATAAAAATTCAGCAAACAACTTTTTGGTTTTACATTCAGCCATGATTGGCTGAAAGTGTACCCTCTATGTGCATTTTATTTAGAGTATTTAGTTCCTTTTTAGGGCTGTGCCCTCACAAAAGAACCTACGAGCAAGAGCAAGATATAGTCGCCGTATTAAGAAACATATAGAATATTTCAAGAAGCTACTCGGCTTCACCCAAGCTTCTGACAATCCCAGTTAAAAGCACTATTGAAGACAAAAATCTTCAGTGCTTGCCTAAATATATGTATAGTTGGGTCAAGGCCCAAATCCACAGGGAGTTCCACAGTTTTGGGCCACTGCTGAGAAGGCCATTCTCTCGTGTAGACCAACCTAACCCATATTACTGGTGGACATGGCAGAAGGAGCCCTGAAGCAGGTCTTGGTGTACAAACAGAGTTAGGTGGGTGAAGATAGTCTTTCAAATATCCAGATCTCAAGCCATTTAGTGCATTAAAGGTTGAACCCAGAAGCTCACAGACACCTAATGGAGCTGGCACAAAACTGGAGCTATGGTTTTCGTCTTTCTGCCTGTGCTTTCAGCATCCAGCCACTTGCACTTTCTGAACCATACATACTCAGAGGGAGCCCCACATAAAGGACATTGCAGGTAAAAGGGGTAACTGAGGCGAGGTCCAACTGTTCCATACAGGCCTGATGAAGGGACTTCGAAGACCAGTAATTATTCCGGACCACTGCATTGCCACCCCTGTCTGCCATTTGAATCAGAAGGAGATGGGAAGCTTTAAGGTGCATCATTGACACTCTTGTTTCTGCAGAAACAGACTAACAGAGACATCCTTCTGGAAACAGTGTACAGAAGATTACTCACCAAAATAAAAATGTAGCTGAATCATTGAAATGTATGAAATATGTCAAAGTTCCCAATTTCCATCAGACATCGCTTTTATGCCTTGTAGTAATTTAGATAGTGAGTGATCATCTTGGTAGCTTTTGTCCCTAAACGTGTTTAGGCACAAGCATGTGGAAGCAGAAACTTTGATATTTCCATGCCACATGTGAACAAACATAATTTCATTCCTTGCAGCTGTTTTATAATTTGCTGAATAACAGAACTGAAATCCCTTGCATCTAGTGCAGCAGTAGCTTACACTCTCTGGGGGGCAGGATTGAATTTTGAGGTCCCCTGAAGCACTTGGCAACACCTGTCATAGAGAACCGGAAGGAATATCTCAGTTTTTCCAGGAGTAATGTTATTTGGTTTGTGCTGCCCGCTGTGAATATACCCTTTTGAATACACTGTATATTGCAATGGTATCTTTTGATGTCCTTCATGTGTTTTATGGCCCAGCAGAACAAATGTACTCTGTGGATTCCAAGCCCTGCAAAGAATTCTCCACATCAGTGCAGATAAAATTGTATCTTACTGAGCACTGAGTGGCAGCTGGTGACTTTTTGAGCTGGTGGCTGCAATTAAAAACAAAACCACTCCCTTTCCTGCACTGTGACTTATATAACGTTTATAAAGGAAAGGGTATCATTGATGCGGGTGGCGCTGTGGGTTAAACCTCTGAGCCTAGGGCTTGCCGATCAGAAGGTTAGCGGTTCGAATCCCCGCGACAGGGTGAGCTCCCGTTGCTTGGTCCCTGCTCCTGCCAACCTAGCAGTTCGAAAGCACGTCAAAGTGCATGTAGATAAATAGGTACCACTGCAGCGGGAAGGTAAACGGCATTTCCGTGTGCTGCTCTGGTTCACCAGAAGCGGCTTAGTCATGCTGGCCACATGACCTGGAAGCTGTATGCCGGCTCCCTTGGCCAATAATGCGAGATGAGCGCCGCAACCCCTGAGTTGGTCACGACTGGACCTAATGGTCAGGGGTCCCTTTACCTTTTACCATTGAACATGTGTAGAGTGCCGCGGTCTACCCACTGAGAAACATCTACTGGTGAGGACTTCCGGTTGGAGGAATGGCGAACTAAGATGTTGTCTGCTGGCAGTGATGAGAGGTGGTCAGGATTGAAATCTGACTACCTAACTCCCCTTTGGACGAGGGGAGTCAAAGGGCAAAACCTCAGATGCTCTGAAGAAGACATTTGTCATTGTATCAGGGAAAAGATAAATTTCCAGGAAGGTGAAAATACCTGCTCAAACACTGCTTAATTGATCTTAAGTAGAGCTTCAGGTGAGCACCCTCCTTCTCTGAGGAAGAGACAAGCTCTCCCAGGTGAGAGCTGTGGATTGAAAATTAAGATATAATAGAGGAATATCTTTAACTCTATCTCTATCTCTCTGTCATCTATCTATATATCGACTTGCAATTGGCTGCAGGAGCGTGATTCAGAGCAGGCCTCCCCCCCCCCCCCAGATGGCCTTTGATTCACACTTCCACCATCAGAGAAGGTTGATTTGATTCCTTCCCTTGTTCCTGATGTAGATCTTCACTCAGCCCTTCTTCTCTGGTGGGAGGGAGGCACCGTGTTGTAGTTCATCTCAGGTGCAAAAATGTCTTGCGCTGGCTCTGCGTACCACTCACCATTCTTGGATTCATGTATTTAAATTATCCGAGAACAAGGTTCTGCCTTATGCATATTCCTCCCTCAAAACAAAAGCTACTTCTTTCCCTAATATGGAATAAACTTATTGTGTCAGCTGTATGGACAAAGCTAATTCTTTAATTGTAGCTGCAACTCAGTTACTTAGCATTAGAACTTATTTGCAGCGCCACAACGTTGGCAAGAACTGGCAGCAGCTCCTTGTCTATTGCAAAGTCTAATTCTCTCTCCCCCCCCCCCCAATGCTTTTTGGAAAGTATTTTGCACAAAAGCTTTTCTGCTCAAGCCTTCTAAATTCTTCCTGAAAACAAAAGGAGGGCATAACAAGAGAGGTGCTTTGAACTCTTGTCTTTGTTTAGCTACCATAATTTAAATGTGGCTGTATTACATGAAATTCAATCAAGTAATGTCAGAGTTGGTATCCAGTTGCTTAAGATTGTCAGGTACATTGCCAGAATTACTTTGCTGGTAGTAACCCTTCTGAGCAGCTGAATAGTCTGTTTTCAGTTGTGGAAGTAATTTATTTTAGAAGCAGCATAAGAAAGCTCTTAATGTAATATGTTATTCTCGTAATGGTATGCTAGATAAAGCACTCAGACATGACCCCCCCCCCATATGCTGTCTGTCAAAGGATTCAGAATTCTTGCAACTGCAAGTCTTCTGTGAAATACAGCAAAAATCTACGGAAATGTG
Source organism: Darevskia mixta (assembly GCA_034641385.1). NCBI lineage: Eukaryota > Metazoa > Chordata > Lepidosauria > Squamata > Lacertidae > Darevskia > Darevskia mixta. The sequence goes on along the minus strand of JAWWNH010000169.1, from coordinate 954,054 downwards.
CAAAAGGTGTAATCTCACATGCAGTTAGGCTAAATCCCATTTATTATTACTATTATTCTTATTCTTGTTTAAATTTATATACCGCCGTTCATTCAAAGATCACAGGATAGTTTACAGTATATAAACTCAAAATACATAGAGTAACAACAGGCTACACCAAGGCTTGCCCTTCCACACTCCCGTCTGTGCCAGGGCTCTGGCCTCAGCCTTCAGCAATGAATTCCTCATTGGAACCTCAGACTCCTTGGCACATACATTGTAGTTTCTCTGCTCTTTTTCAGAGATTCCATCCTACTGCAAATACCTTTTGCATTTCTCTGTCCATGAAAAGTTGTGAAATAAATCTAGGTGCACCACAGCTGATAACAGTTCCAACTTTTTTCTGTATTGATTTTTAAATGTTGTGTTTCAGTATAAATTTCCCCAAGTGATCTATTGTGTTTTATCTTCAGTTGGTTTTTTTAAAGTTGCTCATGATCTCATTTGAAACTTTTTTGAACTGAATGAAATGCAGGATCAGTTCTGTTGGTTCCTTATACAAAGATGGACGCCATGCATTCCACTTGAATTCTGGTGAATTTTCAGAGGTGGTAGAATAGACTCCACAAGTGTCCCATCTTGAAATATGTTCAGCTGGTCTCTCTCTACTGCACTTGGTGTGACATAAATATATTGCCTTTTCTCACAAGGAAGGTTCCCAATAGAACAGGCATGTCCAGCTTCAAGTCAGGTGTCATTTACTATCCATTATCAAAAACTGGCAGTGATCTACCACACTCTCCCATTGTCATTCTTCAACTTAAGCTTATTATAATTGGCTGAGCTTATGATAAAAATAATAACAAATGATAGTTGCTTCCACAAAACCTGAAACGTTCCTTATAAATCAATATAACATTTCTGTGGCCTAGGGAAATTTCCCCCCTTTTTCTGACAAATGCCAAGGAAAGCACTATTTTGTCTATACATGTGGTGGGCTCATTGCAGGCAGGGGCCCTTCCATTCAGCATTGTCTGTGGAGATGAATTAACTAAGACCCACTTCACAGAGGACTCAGAAGCCCAGGACTCAGGTGCCTGCAAGTATCTCTCAAGGTCCATTCCCACCGATATCCTCAGGATGGTGGGCTCCCCCCAGACTCGCTTGCCAATGCCCCCCAGAGAGCTCAGCCCCTGTACGATTGGTGGGATTCCCGCCCGCATCGCTCGCGGGCCGACCAACCCGGTCGCCCGGGGGGCGTGTCCTGCTTCCTTTAAGCAGGAGACAGGCGGGAATTTCTCCATCTTAGTCCCGCTACCCAGCTGCATAATGGAAGATTTTTGAGGACTTTAACGAACTGCTGGCCGCTTTCCCAAATTTGACGCTATTGTGGTCTTCACTGCTTCAGAGGCACACTTGGCGCAATGGGCATTGCCCCATCGCTTTAAACAAAGCAAGGAGGCTCCTGGACTCCTCTGTGGTACGCAGGGTGGTAATGCTGAATGGTCAGGTTATCCGGCACCCCGACATAAAACGCTGCGAGGCATCCCTTTACCGTGATGGTGGTGTGCATCTTTCAAAAACAGGAAACGATATTTGGTTGGCAGATATGATTAAGGGAATCAGGTGTTGGCGGCGAGCCCTTCAGGCTCGAGTGGCGGTTAGGCATTGGAAAAGTCTATAGAGGGGAGGAGGGGAGGTAGCGCCATCACCTGCCCCTTATCTTGAAGGGTATTCCGTTAAAGGATTCCGGGGGCGTGGCCCTGTCCAAAGCCTAAGGAGGTGAGGGCCTAAGGGACGCCCCTAACAGTGATCACAGGGGGAGTTTCAATCGATATGCATCACTGGGCTCCTTACTGGTGGTTAACCCTTCCCGGATTTCCAACACACGGGTTGGGGTTGGTTATTTTCGGATAGGCTCCAATGCCTAAGCCAATACCACTCAACATCCGTAACCAATAAAGTTGTGGCCTTTTTGCCCATTACAATTCATATTATGTGTTGTGTCATTATTTTCCACGGGGAGGGAGGGACATTGCCACGCAAATGGCCAGCAGAGAGTGAGAGGCGTGGCGGCCAGGCAGGTGCTGGCTGGGCAAGTGAGCAGGCATCTGAGGGGCGCACTCGGGCTGCTGTGGTGAGTGGCTGTGCCAGCTGTGAGGGAGATGGATGAGTGGGGTGGGGGAGAAAACGGTGGCATGCCTAGAGTGGCTCCCCAGCACTTTTTCCAGCGATAAAACTGCTAGCACATTTGCAAAGCTAAGGAGGGTCTACTGTGGTTTCAAGTGGGATGGGGGGCCGTGCCTTGAGATTCCTGCATTGCAGAGGGTTGGACTAGGTGACTCTTGGGCCCCTTCCAACTCTACGATTCTGTGATAGATAGATGATAGATAGATAGATGATAGACATGTGTGTGTGTGTACCAACATACTCTATTTAATACAACAAATACTAATATGAATAAAATAGAATGTTTAGTCTCTTATTCTCCTTGGGATTAATCAATTAAATTAATGAGCCAACATGGAATGTGTGGTCCAAAGAAAACAACAAAATCTTTCTGGCTTGATTTTCCTGCTGTGAAAGCTATTTTTTCTTTGTTAATTTGGAGCTGAATGACAGAAAGCCACATTCTGCATAACTAACGAGATTATTTTAAAGCACTTTATCATACTAAAACACCTACAAGAAGCCATCCCACATTTATAAAGATAATCCAGTAATTCATAACAGCATTTAATTGCTCTCATAATAGAAATTTGTAACATTTATGGAAACAAATTTGCTTACAATGAATGTTGATTAAATCTTCAGAGCTAGGGTGGTGGAGAGCAGATAGAACATAAGACTTGGACTCAGGAGACTTTGGTTCAAATAGTTGCTCAGCCATGAAGTTCACTGATTGATTTTGGTTCTTGTCTCTCAGCCTTGCAAGGTTGTTATGAGATACGGCCACATAACCCACCTGAGGAAGGGGAGGAGGCAAACATGATGGTAATATTTTATCATGCCAACAAATTTGGCAGGCCACACTCTGGACCTTGTTTTCTCAACTGGCAGGAAAAGGGTGATCAGAAAGTGGGGGATCTTGATCTCACCCTCTTGTCATGCTCAGATTACTTCCTGTTGAAATTTAGGCTTTCAGCACCTTTCCCCCTCTGCAGCGGTGGGGGACCTATGAGGATGGTCTGTCCTTGGAGACTGGTGGATACAATGGTTTTCCAAATGGCTCTGGGGGATTTTTCGGCTGATAGGACTGGCGCTTCTGTCGAAACCCTCGCTGACCTCTGGAGCATCCAAATGGCTCAGGGGGGGGGGGATCCTTGATTTTTTAAAAAATCTTCTTTGTGTGTGTGTGTGTGTGTGTGTGTGTATACACGGGTGGTGCTATGAGGGACGTGGGTGGCGCTGTGGTCTAAACCACAGAGCCTAGGGCTTGTCGATCAGAAGGTCGGCAGTTCGAATCCCCGCGGCGGGGTGAGCTCCCATTGCTTGGTCCCTGCTCCTGCCAACCTAGCAGTTCGAAAGCACGAAGTGAAAGTAGATAAATAGGTACCGCTCCGGCGGGAAGGTAAACGGCGTTTCCGTGTGCAGCTCTGGTTCGCCAGAAGTGGCTTAGTCCTGCTGGCCACATGACCCAGAAGCTGTAAGCTGGCTCCCTCGGCCTATAGAGCAAGATGAGCGCCACAACCCCAGAGTCATCTGTGACTGGACTTAACTGTCAGGGGTCCTTTACCTTTACCCTTTTTTTGTGTTGTGAACTGCTCTGAGACCTACAGGTGTATGGCGGTATACAAATTTAATGAATAATAAATATTTTCCCTGCCAAAATGAAATATTTCATGCATTTGTGTTGAAGGAATACCGTAGCTAACGTAGCAAATTGTTTTCATATTGTTCGTCATCAAGACCTTTGCTTTGTGCAAACTGGTGAACAATATTTACTTTTCTTTAATATTTATTGATTACCATCAGGCTACTCTAGGCAGCCAACTCCAGCAGAATGTGGGGAGGGAGAGAATGGAGAGAAATAAGTTTTTCTACAGCATCATCTGAGATAAAGACTTTCTCTTTGTAACACTCCGTTGCTGCAGGGAGGAAAAGGAAGCGAGAGAAGTCAAGAGAGTGCAACAGACAGGGAGAAGCATGCCCAGATTTCAGTGCCCATGCCTTGGTGTGTCACAGCAAGCAAAGGGACTGGGCCATTGTGGCCCTGCCAACGCTTGTGCCTTCAGCAGGGCCAATTATCATCTCTCCCATGCCTTCTATCAATAGTTAAACATTTCCATGCCTCATGGCTTCCCTGGGCCTGTTGGCTGCAGGTCCCTGCCTCCTTCCCTAGGCTCCTGCTTTGTCCATTTCCCTTCCTGCTTCCTTCCCTCCTATTCTGTTTCTCTCTAGTTCAGAGCAACACAGATAATGGTACACAGCCTATGTACAAGAACACGAGTCGCACCCTCTTCCCACACAAAGGCTTCATTCTCATTCCCGCAAACTGCTCAGCTCAGAAGAACAGGCTGTAAAGAAGGGAACTGGGCTGGCTTAGCACAGCTTAAATCCATGCTGGCTGCTCATAGTAAAAATGCCCACTCTGGTGGGAGCCACGTCTAGAAGCCTGTGGGCCCTGGTGCGTGGGAACATCAGTCACCATGCATCAAGTCCTCAGGGCAGCGCTCATGGTCAAGTAGCGACAGGCCCCTTTAATACTTGGAAGGTCTACTGTAGGGACAGAGCCTCCACGTCCACATTCGCTTCCTGGATCTCCAGCGGACATTGTGAAAGGGCCTGCCTTGCTCTGCACTTTGCTGTAGTGACTCCCCAAGTGTTTCAAGATGAAACCGTTCCAGTACAACGCGAATTTAAGGAGGTGTGTACATTTCCTGCAAAATATTATCGCTGCTTAGTCCAGCAAACAACCCAACTGATTATTTCAGGATTTATTTATTTGGGTGCACCCTCCCAAAGACACACTAACAGGCTTTTGCGGTTCATTCTGTCCACCCATCTCTCTCTCTCTCTCTGGCCTTTGTGTATATCTCTGCTGCCACGAAAGTGAAATTTGCCTTGTCATCCAGGAAACAGGAGACCCCTCCATCTTCTCCACTCCTCAGGCTGTGCTCTGAAATTCCATCGGTGGAGATAAATCACGAGTCTCATACCTGAGCTCTTTTTGAAGCACTTGGAATAGAGCAAACTTTTCAGCATTGTTGAAGGATGGGCAGTGACAAAGCAGCAGTGAAAGTCACAATGAGCTACTATATTTTATAAAGAGCATATCCACTTCAGGCGAAATACTGACACATTGAAAATTAATGGGACCTTCGTTATTAAATTTAATGAAGTCAAATATTTACCCAAGGCATTATTTTCTTTCACTCTTGGAGTTCCTACTAACTGGCTCAGTTGAAACTGTTTACCACATCCCTCAAATGCTTTCACAGCTGTCTTAAAGCACTTTCCCTTTTTTCGTGTTTCAGCACTCATTGCAAACACACTCAAGATATTTTGATGCTCTTCATCTTGGCACCATTCTCCTTGTTCTGTGCCCTGGCTGTCCTTGGGCTCACTTGGCCATGGCAGCCTATGTCATATTGTTACGGTGATGCGCTTGTGGACACTCAGAATCAAAAACCAGGAGGCCTCAGCAGCTAATAAGTTTAACCAGCAGTGTGACTGCATGGTGCCAGGAGAGGTCAAAGAGGGAGGGAAATGGTGCCCAGAGGGGGTGGGACACACATTTAATATGGCAAGCAAATAAAAAAGCATTGAACAGCTTCAGAATAATGCAAAATTTTAATGAGGTTAGGGTTTCTTGGGGGAGGTGGTGACTACTGATATTAGAGAATATTTTGTATACCCCCTAGTAATAATATTCCTGCATTTTGTTTAGTGCTATAGAGGAAATCTTTAGTTCATCGTTGACATTAGACTGTAACTCCAACATCTGTTGCTGCTGTCAGGGACTGGGCAGAGGAGGAATAGTATATTTTAGTATTGTTATCATTTGTGTATTGTTAACAACAGTTTCACATTTTAAAGTTCCACGTCCAAGCATTTTTGGCTTTTTGTCCTGCAAACTTCCCTGCGAAAACTCTCTCTGTACCACTGAATCAGAGTCAATGGCAATCCACAGAAAACCCGAATTTCCATTTGTTCCGAATCAGCATTAAAGAGCAGGTTCTTCTGGGGAAGGCAGTGGGGTAGGGGGCACTCAGACACAGTGGCAAAAGGCAAGTGTGGATGAGCCCTTAATCACTGGCCATCTTTGTTTCATAAAAGTTAGGGTTGTTAGTAGTAAGTGACCCTAGTAACCTTACGTCACTTTGTGAGCCAAAAAGAGGTTGGGGTTACTGAAAAGGCTTGAGGAGCTGGACCACCCAAAAGCAGTTTGCACAGGAGGATGTCTCAACATCCCCTCACAGTGCTGGGAACCCTCTTCAGCTCAGGGGGCCCATCCAATTGCCATGGAAGGGAGCAGCATCCAGTCCTTAAGCAACTTGGCCAGGTAGGAGCCATCCTTGCCTGAATTGCTATGGTGGGGACAAGAAGGAAGGGTTGGCCAGCCTGGCCAAGGAAAGGCAAGTCCAGAGTCCCCTCTCTACCTCAACAGGGCTGGCCACTGTGTTCCTGATAGGAGGCAGAGCTGAAAGGAGAAGAAGGAAGCAAGTGGAATTCAAGAGTCAAGGCTTTTGCTGGATCCAGCCTTCTCTTGGGTCAGGGCATGCCTCTCTCTCCCACTGTGTCATCGTCAGGGCAGGATGCTGTTTGCCACCCCTCAACCTGCCTCATGGGCACCTGCCCCCTCTCAACCGCCTCAATCGGGGCCTGAATTGGCGTGGCAAAAGTGGAATTATTAGGAAGCACATGCCTGCCTCATGTTCCACTTTAGCTAAGCAGTTTTGAGGGCAAACTTGCATCTGAACCTTCTTATTGTACAAGAGGCTGGAATTTAGTGGAGGTTTATTTCTGCTGGAGACACAAAATGACAAGAGCTTAGAATTCAATTTATTCTGAATTGAGTAGAACAGCGTGGCTCCAAGGGAAGCATAGATGGGTCTCATCATGCTTCCACTGAAGACCACAGTAACCTTTCAGTAGGCAGAAAGTGAGAAATATGAGTGTGCCATGGCATTCAAGATGTAAATTCTGAATTCGAGACTATAATGTATGTTGATCCTAAAATAAATGTCAAGTTGTCCCTGATTGTGTATGAAAGCTTTAAGCTTTTGACAGATGCAAGAAGTGATAACCTCAGTGGGTCATGCAGAGAAGAGGGAAGGGAAGTGATTTTACAAAGTGAGGTCAAAGTGTCAAGCAAGGCAAGCTAAAATATGTCGCATCACAATGCAGAGCGCAGCACTGCAAAGGCAGTGCTAACAACATTTATCCTTTCTGAACAGATGTTGCCAGGTGAAAAAATGCATTCCACAGAGGGCCTCCTTTTTAGCTGGTGTCTCAGTCCACAGGTGTGATCAGCAGGGGGAAATAGAATTACAAAAGGAGATGCAAGCCCAGGATGACCTTGGCTCCACGGTGAAGGCCCCATGAAATGTGATGGGCAATTCTGGAATTCTTCCACCTAGCTCTTGTTTTTATCAACGAAAAGCAAGCACACAGAAGCTTGAAGTCAGACATAGAGATTTAGTGTGGGAGGAAGATCTGCTCAGTCTTTTCTCTTCCTGCCATTTTCCCACTCAAAAATGTTCCAGGTATATCTGCCCACCATTGCGCAAACACACACTGGGAAGGCTGATCTTCGGTCTTGCTTCTTCCATTCACCTGGAGGCAGGCTACTGGGAACCCAAATTCATGCCCTCATTTCTGTCTCAGTATCCTTAGATGATGGTGGAACCAAAATTACATGAGAGTATCAAATGTTGTGATCCACAGCTAATGCCTGGATCATCCCAGCCACTGCCTAAAGATGAAATGTGTGACTGGATTCTAATCCTGTGGAATTACCAGATCTGGCACTTTGGGGCCGGCCCAAGATACCTTGGCACCTGAGACGGACCCCAAAATGGTGCCCCACTGCCCTCCAGGAAAGCAGGGGTGAGAGAAGAACTACATCAGGAACAAGGAGGGGAGAGAAATACCTATATCGAGATCTGCTGCCCCTGTAGATCCTGCCACCTGAGGCAGTTGCCTCCCCTTCCCTCATGGGTCGGCTGGTCCTGCTATGCTGACACTTGCATTACTGAATGGTGAGAGCTTTCATCACTACAGGGTTGCCTGACCAGATGCAAACAATGTAGCTCATGCTGATTAACACTCTTATGAAGCTGTTGAGCGCTACTACCAGGGCCTTTACAGCACAGTCTTTCCATATGCAGGTGACACCCAGCTCTATTTCTCCCTGTCATCTGGATCAGCGGAAATCACGCAAGTGTGGGGTCATTGCTTGGAGATTGGATGTGGGCCCATTACTAAATCTGAATCTCAGTAAGATGGAGGTGCCATTGAATAGTGGTTCTCGGGTTTGGGAATTGGGTAGAAAGTTTGTTCTGGTTGGGAATGCAATTCTCCCAGAGGAAGCAGGTACAGAGATTTGGGGTACTTCTGAATCCAGTCTTGTCACTGGATTCTCAAGTTGCATTATGGAGTGCCTAGTCAGTGTTTCTCAAACTTGAGTCCCCAGCTGCTGTTGGACTGCAATGCCCATCACTCCTGGCGACTAGCCTTGCTAGCTAGGAATGATGGGAGTTGCAGTCCAACAACAGCTGGGGACCCAAGTTTGAGAAACACTGGTAGATCCCTAAGTATTTTTATACCATTTTATCCATTGTTATATGTGTATGTTTATGTTCTGGTTACATAAAAGAAACCTGGATTGTATATGCAGACAATATTATTTATATATAATAATGCACACAACATGTGAGAATTGTCTGTAGTTTTAGCAGAACTGGTTAAAAAAGGAATTAGATGGGAATTAGAAAGAAAATCTACACAGATAAGCTTGACACTGAGATTTTCTGGCAAGTCATCCCTACTTAGAGCCAAATTCTGTGCCCAATATAATATTTTGCACTCTTGCAGAACTGCAACAGGCATGCAGCCTTGAATACAGCATAACTATTAAATGTGCCAGCACTAACCTCAGCAGACTTAAGCATCAAACTACACTAGATTAGGCATTTAGGTTTTTAATGTAACTTGCTTTAAAGCTTGCCTACATCCCAGCAGTATTCTAAATCCGTTTGTGTCTGTAACAAGACAGATTGGTACTAGAACTGGCGCACTTAGCCAACAGTGCAAAAACAACACAAAAGGAAAAAGAACTCTAAGCCTGCCACATTTCACAGAGTATATGTCTTCAAGACTAATTAGAAATTCTTTATTAAAGCATCTCCTCTGTCTCCTTAAGGGAAATTTATAACTGCCATTAATGAACACCACTAGAATTTGGAAGGGGCCAACACAATTACATTGCTGAGCTCACCACAACTATTTAAAGAGTCACTGAGGAGGTAAATTTACAAAGGCTGTAGAAATTCACCAAATTAACTCTTCCTAAAGGAATAAATCTGCTGCCTGAAAGAATGTTTAATTCTTTCTGCAATGCACATATGAAAATTTACAGAGGAGGCAAAGTTCTCTTTAGCAAATTAAGACGCTGTCCATCATATGAAGCATAAGGTTGTCCACTGTGATGGTAAAACATAATTCTGAATAAAATGATACTGGAGTGTCCCATTTCCTTACATATGCACAGTACAGTCATGTGCACAGCAGGATTCACAACATGTTGTCGTATTAATTATGTACCAAAGATGGTAAAAGTGAAAAGGATGGCAAAGGTAGTTGGAGTCAGGAAAAGTAACTAAGGGGGAGGATGACTTTCCGTTCAGGTAGTGCCTACTCCCAAGTATATGGCTATAGGATTGCGGCTCAAGTCCTAAACTCTATCCCAGGAGTATGCGGCCCTCAAAATGTCTGGACACTACAACTCCCAGCATTCCTGACGACTGAACATGGTGCATGAAGCCGAGAGGAGCTGGAGTCCAGCAACATCTGGGGAGCCAAAGGCTCTCTCTCCCAGCTTCACCCACCAATTCACACTGACTCTGTTTTTCCACTCATGGCTGCAATCCTGTGCACAATTATTGGGAAGTAAATCCCAATGAGTTTAGTAGAACTTTGTTTGAATGAATTCTAGGCTGTATTCCCAAAGTCTAGGAACCTTTTTGTCATCTTTTTTAAAAGATTGTCAGGAGTCAGTGATACTGGACAGGCTTGGGGTTGGGGGAGCCCAATATTCCCACATTTACCGGTACTTAATCAAGTATAAATGCCCACATAGTCCTGTGATTAAACTATTGATGCGCCTTTGCTGTTCTTTCCACATTTACACAGACTCAACAGAAGGCACTAGGAAGCACCACAACAGATAAACTTTTGTGAAGCTGCTTTGTCATACAGTAATAGATAATCCTGACTTTCCACTATATTTGATTTTCATAAACCTACTCAAGCATCTTGCCACAGTTTCTGAACATGTTTACAATCCATAATTCCTTGATAAAATGGATGCTTCTGTTTCCTCTCATTATTGAATGTGGTTAAGTCAGGGTAGTCACACTTTGGGCTTCAGGCATTTGAATTGTTTACTATAACAAATTAATATGCAGGACAGTAACTAAGCAGATGCATAAGAACAAACGAGCAAACCTATCAGTCTAAATATATTCAGCAGAAGCTTTGTAGCATGTGCTTGGGTCTATTCCAAGGGTCAGCAACCTTTTCTAGCCATGGGCCGGTCCTCCGTCCCTCAGACCATGTGGTGGGCCGGACTATATTGGGGGGGGGTGAACAAATTCCTGTGCCCCACAAATAACCCAGAGATGCATTTTAAATAAAAGCACACATTCTACTCATGTAAAAACACGCTGATTCCCGGACCATCTGTGGGCCGGATTTAGAAGACGATTGGGCCGTATCCGTCTGCGGGCCTTAGGTTGACTACCCCTGGTCTATTCTATTCAAGGCTGGAGCTATTGGCTGGCTCCAATAAACAACTTAAATTTTCTTAAATTGCATAGCAAGCATAATCAATCAAAACTTTAACAAAAGAGAAAAGAAGCCATAACCAAATGAACAGAGTCAGAAACAAAAATACCAAGAGGCTTCTATGTGCAGATGGCACAGAAAATGTCCTAATAAATGCAGAGGTGCACTATGTAATTCAATAAAAAGAGAAAACAAACATTAAACAAATCCATATATTAGAGCATACCCTAGGGACTTCCCTGTTGTGTGAAATATTTGTATAAGCAATAAAACTGCACCAGTCACTTAAATTTATGTTTTCACAGCTTTCACTTAAAGAATGGAAGCTTCCTTCTAGAATAGAAAAGCTACTGGGTTTTTTTGTTTTTAAATAAAAAACACCTCTTTAGCTCCCATGACTGAGAGCATAGCAGGGTGTTTAGAATCATAGAATCATAGAATCATAGAGTTGGAAGAGACCACAAGGGCCATCCAGTCCAACCCCCTGCCAAGCAGGAAACACCATCAAAGCATTCCTGACAGGTGGCTGTCAAGCCTCTGCTTAAAGACCTCCAAAGAAGGAGACTCCACCACACTCCTTGGCAGCAAATTCCACTGTCGAACAGCTCTTACTGTCAGGAAGTTCTTCCTAATGTTTAGGTGGAATCTTCTTTCTTGTAGTTTGAATCCATTGCTCCGTGTCCGCTTCTCTGGAGCAGCAGAAAACAACCTTTCTCCCTCCTCTATATGACATCCTTTTATATATTTGAACATGGCTATCATATCACCCCTTAACCTTCTCTTCTCCAGGCTAAACATACCCAGCTCCCTAAGCCGTTCCTCATAAGGCATCGTTTCCAGGCCTTTGACCATTTTGGTTGCCCTCCTCTGGACACGTTCCAGCTTGTCAATATCCTTCTTGAACTGTGGTGCCCAGAACTGGACACAGTATTCCAGGTGAGGTCTGACCAGAGCGGAATACAGTGGTACTATTACTTCCCTTGATCTAGATGCTATACTCCTATTGATGCAGCCCAGAATTGCATTGGCTTTTTTAGCTGCTGCATCACACTGTTGACTCATGTCAAGTTTGTGGTCTACCAAGACTCCTAGATCCTTTTCACTTGTACTGCTCTCAAGCCAGGTATCACCCATCCTGTATTTGTGCCTTTCATTTTTTTTGCCCAAGTGTAGTACTTTACATTTCTCCCTGTTAAAATTCATCCTGTTTGCCTTGGCCCAGCTCTCTAATCTGTTAAGGTCATTTTGAAGTGTGATCCTGTCCTCTGGGGTATTAGCTACCCCTCCCAATTTGGTGTCATCTGCAAACTTGATCAGGATGCCCTCAAGCCCATCATCCAAGTCATTGATAAAGATGTTGAATAAGACTGGGCCCAAGACAGAACCCTGTGGCACCCCACTAGTCACTTCTCTCCAGGATGAAGAGGAGCCATTGATGAGCACCCTTTGGGTTCGGTCAGTCAGCCAGTTACAAATCCAATGAATGGTAGCATTGTCTAGCCCGCATTTTACCAGCTTCTTTACAAGAATATCATGGGGCACCTTGTCAAAGGCCTTGCTGAAATCAAGATAGGCTACATCCACAGTGTTCCCTTCGTCTACCAGGCTTGTAATTCTGTCAAAAAATGAGATCAGATTAGTCTGACATGACTTATTTTTCAGAAACCCATGCTGACTTTTAGTGATCACAGCGTTCCTTTCTAGGTGCTCACAGACCGTTTGCTTAATGATCTGCTCTAGAATCTTTCCTGGTATTGATGTCAGGCTGACTGGGCGGTAATTGTTTGGGTCCTCTCTTTTCCCCTTTTTGAAAATAGGGACAACATTTGCCCTCCTCCAGTCTGCTGGGACTTCACCTGTTTTCCAGGAATTCTCAAAGATTACTGCCAGTGGTTCTGAAATCACCTCTGCCAGTTCTTTTAATACTCTGGGATGTAGTTCATCTGGCCCTGGAGACTTGAATACATCTAAACTAGCCAAGTGTGCTTGTACTACCTCCTTACTTATTCTGGGCTGTGTTTCCCCTGCTGAATCATCTGCTCCATATTCTTCAGGTCGGGCATTGTTTTCTTTTTTGGAGAAGACTGAGGCAAAGAAGGTATTGAGGAGTTCTGCCCTTTCTGCGTCCCCTGTTCGCATTTCACCTTCTTCTCCTCTAAGTGACCCCACTGTTTCCTTGTTCTTCCTTTTGCTACGGACATACCCATAAAAACTCTTTTTATTGCTTTTAACCTCTCTAGCAAGCCTGAGTTCATTCTGTGCTTTAGCTTTTCTGACTTTGTCTCTACATGTGCTGGCTATTTGTTTGAATTCCTCTCTGGTGGTTTCCCCCTTTTTCCATTTCTTGTACATATCCCTTTTAAATCTTAACTCAGTTAAAAGTTCATTAGATAGCCACCCTGGCTTCTTTAGGCACCTTCCATGTTTTCGTCGCATTGGTACTGCTTGAAGTTGTGCTTTTAATATCTCCCTTTTAACAAACTCCCATCCATCATGAACTCCCTTCCCTTTAAGTATTACTGACCATGGGATCACACCCAGCATTTCCCTAAGTTTTCTGAAGTCGGCTTTCTTAAAGTCTAGAATTTGAGTCTTAGTATGCTTGGTTGCTCCTTTCTGATGTATAATAAACTCCAGAAGAGCATGATCACTCCCACCTAATGATCCTACCACTTCTACCCCACTAACCAGGTCATCACTATTGGTTAGGACCAGATCTAAAATGGCTGATCCTCTTGTTGCTTCTCCCACTTTCTGGACAATGAAATTGTCTGCAAGGCCAGTGAGGAATCTGTTCGACCTTATGCTCTTGGCTGAGTTTGACATCCAACAAATATCAGGATAGTTGAAATCCCCCATTACTACTATCTCATTTCCTTTTGAATGCTTGGTCATCTGTTCCAGGAAGGCATCATCTATGTCCTCAGTTTGGCTTGGGGATCTATAGTAAACTCCCACCATGAGATCACTGTTATTTTTCTCTCCCTTAATTTTGACCCAGATACTCTCAATTTGGCTTTGAAGTTTTAAATCATGGATCTCTTCACAGGTATACACATCCCTGACATATAATGCCACTCCTCCTCCTTTCCTGTTTGGTCTATTTCTCTTAAATAGATTGTATCCCTCTATTACTACATTCCAATCATGAGACTCATCCCACCAGGTTTCAGTGATGCCTATTATGTCGTATTTAGTTTGCTGTACCAAGAGCTCAAGTTCATCTTGTTTATTTCCCATGCTCTGTGCATTTGTATACAGACATTGAAAACCATTGATCATTCCCCCTAGTCTCATACTTAAGGATTTTTTCCTCCCACCACTAGGTCTGTGCGCTGTTTGCTCCATTTGGTCCTTGACTTTTGGATGATCATCTTCAGCATTTGATAGACTCCTACCTTCAGGACCACTGTCTCCCTCCCCCACATAAGTCAGTTTAAAGCCCTCCTGATGAGGTTTTTGAGATTGTTGGCAAAAACATTCCTCCCAACCCTTGTGAGGTGCAGCCCATCACTTGCCAGAAGTCCATCTTCAAGAAACTGCAGACCGTGATCTAAGAAACCAAACCGTTCCTGCCGGCACCATTTGCGAAGCCAGTTGTTCACTTCTCCTATTTTCCTCTCTCTTCCTGGGCCACGGCGTTCAACTGGGAGGACAGATGAGATGACAATTTGTGCATTTAATTGCTTCAGCTTCCTGCCCAGAGCCTCATAATCACTTTTGATCTTCTGGAGGCTATGGCTTGCGGTGTCATTGGTTCCCACATGGACTAAAAGGAAGGGGTTTTTATCCGTGGGTTTAATTATTCCTTGCAGCCGTTCTGTAACATCATGGATCTTGGCCCCGGGGAGACAGCATACCTCTCGAGACATCTTGTCAGGCCCACAGAGGGTAGGTGCCAAGGGTAGCAAACTTCTGTCTGGGGTGGTGATTCTGCTTGTAGCTTCAGAACTTGTATCCCTGGGCATTTCTGGCAGGAAAGGACACAAGAGTTTTGATCTGGTCTGTGACCCTTGCAGGAAAAAGACCGGCAAGGCCATTATATGAAAAGTCTGTGCAGATTTTTAAAAGAAAAAATCTATTTAAAAGCCACATGTTTTCTACAGTTATACATTGGAATATTTTGGAACTAGTGATATTTTAGAGCCACTACTTTATAAGGTTGTCAAAGGTGGACCCTGTTCCTTCCAATGCTTAGCAGTTTCCAGAAGCTACAAAGTGCAGCACTTGCCATGCTTGTTGAACACTTTTAAGTAAAAGGCGCCTGGAAGTATTAGTACCTGGCGCCCCTTCCTGGGTAATTGCACAGAGAAGAAGAGGGCTGTGCCCACAGACCTATGGGGACAGCCAGCCAGCCAGCCAGCCATGTTTCCTCATCCAAGGAGGCTGCACTGGTCACCGCAGTTCAAGACCAGCACTCTACCAACTACAACAGCTGGAAGATTGCTGAGAAATTGCCATGAAGTAGTACTGTGCTTTTTTCACAATTTAAAATAAATGTTCATTTCAAAACAAATGTATTGAGGGTGCTGAAAAGGAAAGCTTAAATAGTTTTCTTACCATTATAATTTGCATTGTGAACAGAAGCCCAGAGTGGACAAATAATTGTCTATTAGAATACAGCATGGTGCAGATCTAACATTTACTAGTATCTCTGAATTCAGCCCCAGTGCCAATTTTGAAAGAGTTTTGTAGATGTGAACAGCTGTAAGGAGTTGCATTTTCCCTCCCAAACACTGTTTTTATAATCTTTTGCAAGGTGAACGTTGGAACTTAAGCGGTAAAGGGCCTAGAAGTTATTACTTTAAGCAGGGGTTTGAGCATTAGAGGAGCATTACTCCTCTGTAATAGGATTTGAGGAGGAATGTTAAGGTGTTAATGGATATTCTGTATAACTCAATAGATGTGGTGTATTAACTGCATCCAGCAGAGTTTTTCAGCTGCAGATATGCTGGTGTAATAAAACATGTTATTTTTCTCACTTAGACAGGCGTGATCCACAAACAATGCTCAAGGCTGTCATTTTAAACTCTATCCTAAGCCATCAGATATATGCAAGCAGATTTCAGTGGGATTCAAGGTTTCCAATACTTTGGGGACGGGCAGATGGTTCATCTGCATATTTGCTCCTTGTAAATGTATGGTGGGAACATCACATTTCCTATGGAATAACACTGGAGATATGTCCCTTAAATCTGCAATTTGGCAAACCCCCTACAATTTTATACAGCTGCAAATATATAACTTTATGGAATCCTTCTCGCACCTTCAGGGACAAAACTAGATTTTCTTTCATCCGGGTCAGAGACCCAGTTTGGCAGCCCACCACACATGTGTTTACATACACATGCACACCTCAACACCTTTGTTCTTAAAGAGCATAAAAAATCCAACAGACTCATAGAATTGTGTTGGAAGAGACCTCAAGGGTCACCTGGTGCAACCCCCTGCAATGCACAGATCTCAACTAGATCATATATGACTGTTGGCCATCCAACCTCTGCTTAAAAACCTCCAAGGAAGAAGAGTCCACAACCTCTCGAGGGAGACCATTCCACTGTTGAACAGCTCTTACTGTCAGAAAGCTTTTCCGTATGTTTAGTTGGACTCTCCTTTCTCATAACTTGGTTCAAGTCCTACCTTTCAGATCAGCAGAAAATAAGCTTGCTCCACCTTCCATGTGACAGCCCTTCAGATATTTGAAGATGGCTCTCATATCTCCTCTCAGTCTCCTCTTCTCCAGGCAAAACATCCCCAACTCCCTCAACAGTTCCTCATAAGGCTTGGTTTCTAGACCCTTGATCATCATAGGTGGAATCTAAACACATATAATAAACGCTGTGAAAATGCTTTTTAAAAGCATTTTGAAAAATATATTGAATTTGCCATAAGCTCATTATTGCCATCTAGTGTCACAATTGTATAATGCACTTAAAACACACTTAAAACCTATATAGCTGAGTCCTTCATTACCCTCCTCTGTATACCTTCCAGCTTGTCAACATCCTTCTTAAATTGTGGTGCCCAGAATTAGACAAAGTGTTCCAGGTGTCCACCCAACGGACTTCATGGCTGAGTCGGAATTTGAACCCTGGTCTCCCAGGTCCTCATCCAGCACTCTAGCCACTATTCCACACTGGGTCTGCATGCATCCCTCCACCAGGCCCTCGTCCCAATGGGGACCTGGCACCTGCTTTCCCCCTAAAACAATCAGTGCAATGCTAATTTTGTGAATTGTGTCATGTCTAGTTTGCTGTTCCAAAACGAGAGAGCAAACAATGTGGATCTGTGTGTGTGTTGCTTTACTTTCTGGAAGCTTGCTTGGCAGTATATTCTGTCACTCAGAGATACTGGAACACAGCTCAGCATAACAGCGTAAAGCAGAGGATCAGATGCTGAGATCTTTTTCATCATATTTCTCTCTTCCAAAAGTCAAGTTTGCTAATTACCACAAACATGAAGGCAACTGGAACATCTGTAATTTGTTATGAGAAACAAATGAGCCTCAAGTTAGTTATCATGTTGGAAAATACAAATAGAAGCTTATATATAATTTTCTTTATAACAACACCATATTTGCATACCCTCCCAAGTGTTTCAATTTTCCAGGTACAGTCCCGGAATTACGAAAACCATGCCAGCTTCTGTTTTGACCCCACAATGACCCTATAGCCCCAACCAGTGCCACTGCTGCTGCGCTCAGGAAGGGGGGCTGGCGCAAGTCCTGAGCAAAATCAGCAGCAAAGGCAGCTGCAAGGGAGAATCGCATGGCCTCTCCGTGGCCGCACGGTTGTCTGTCAGCCTGCCTTTCCCCTGGGGCAAAGTGGCCCTGCGCCCCCAAAGTGCTCTGCGTGGCTGATGTAGCCCTCTGTTCAATGACGCCCCTCAGCAGTCTGGCCAGAGACCAAAAGCAAGCGACTCCACAGAAGGGCTGCAAATGCAGCCTCTCTTTTTCCTGGAGCTTAACCTTATCCCATCTGTGTTTCTTTTTCCCTAAATAATATTTCTCCACCTCAATAATCAATATGTAACATCTGGAACAGCCTATCTTATTCTTCCTCCTCTATTGGTATTGATTTGTATAAAAAGTGTGAGATGGCAAAAACATGAGGGCAGCCCAACTGGGAGGAGGAAAGGCTTAATTTGAGCCCAGCTTGTCTGATGATGTAAGTTTTCCTTTCCTTTTTGTGAACACCTCCTGAAATTAAGCTTTATTTTTATCTTAAAGTTTGCCTGCAATACTATGATAACACCACTATATTATTGATGCAAGATAAAGCAAGTGATATTCCCCCATCTTACATTTATTTGGATACAATTCAAGTCAAGGGCAAATCAAGGGCATTTTCTGCAGGAATTTATTCCACACAAACACCATGAATTTCTGTGGCACAACACTAGACAACAGCCTCGTGGATTGTAGCCAAACTTTGCCATCTAAAACAGAAATTAAAGTACAGTGGTACCTCTGGTTACGAACTTAATTCATTCTGGAGGTCCATTCTTAACCTGAAACCATTCTTAACCTGAGCCTCCCGCTGCCACCGCACAATTTCTGTTCTCATCCTGAGGTAAAGTTCTTAACCCGAGGTACTACTTCTGGGTTAGCGGAGTCTGTAATCCGAAGTGTTTGTAACCCGAGGTACCACTGTACCATCTTAACTGGGTTAATTTATTGATTAATTTGTTTAAAGATTGACCATAGGAAGAGTTAGGCCATAATAAAACAGGGCAGGGGCATAAAGAAGGAACACAATAATGCATAAAATATAAATAATAATACAACAAAACATGGATGACTAAAATAAATGAGTAACTTTTAAAATACACCCCACAATTTCTTGTTCAATCTTCCTCCGTCATAATACAGCAAATAAGGCAACTTTCCCCATAGCTCCCCTGACTCCAGAGATGAAAATCAGTTGGCTCAAGATCTCTCCAGCCAGGTGATTGCCCCAGCGGCAGGGGGCTTACTCACAGGTGCACCCACACCCCTCAATTTCCCTGCACACCACCTGACTGGCAGCTGAGGGAACTGGCTAGGGTGAAGAGCATTGTGTTCGAGATGACATGAGGTTATGACCTCATAGAGGTCATAGAGTTGGACCTCAATCATAGAGTTGGAAGAGTCTTCCTTCATACCTGCAAATCACCACCTGAGACGTCAGCATTCTTGCAAGGAGCAGGTCTGCATGTGCCCTAGAGCAGGAGGAGGTGCAGAGAAACCGACTGGCCCAAGATTTCATAACACAAAGGCAATAGATCTTTATTTCCCACACCCAGTAACACTCCACCCTACAGACAAGAATTTTATTTCTAGTTAAGCTCTCGTCTTGTACATTTGACCTATATTTTTATTTTCTTTCACCGTGAGAGAATTACACTTGCTTCCCAAACTTTGTTGTCTTATGAGACAACAAAAGGGTGCAACTGACTAAATGTAAACTGGCCTTATTGGGGACACAACAATAATGCAGTCAGATCTCCTTATGCACCTGCTATAGAAATAATTGCTTTTCTCTACTGCAAATCATTACATTTTTAGTTGGCAGATATACCCTGAGATAAACCTCACAACAAACCATCAGCTGTCCCCCAAAAGGCAGTAACCACCATGCACTATATTCTAACAGTACAGTATTTAAATGCCGTTAACTGCCTTGCTTCCTGCTCTTTAAAACGATTTCCCACAACCGCTGCTGCTCACCTCATCTCCTGAGCACATTTGGGCTTAAATGGCGATTTTGTTAATATTCACAGAGCTGACATTCTGGGACTACAGTCTTAAAGATAACTTGCTTGGAAATAAAACACACTCAAATTCTGGGAGTTATTTATTAGCAACCTTATTTACCGTAGTACTTGGTCTTTAAGTACAGCTAGCAATAGAGCAAAACAAAATTTAAAAAATCACTGCTTTCCTACTGTAAATTCTGGAAGCAGGAAGAGTTTTGATATTTTAATATTGGGTCAGATATTATAGATGCTTTTAGGAAGGGAGGGAGGGACTGCCCCTAAATAACCCACATATTTTCAAGGTTTACCCATACTTCTTTGGTTTATTGTGAATAATATGATTAGTGCATGGTGTTTGCAGCCGGCCTCTATTCTTTTTATGACCTGGTTGCCCCATAATTCTTAACAATGTTTGTCAATTGACATTCTATTACATCACCGCAGCTTCCTTCTCAAGCACCTGAGTTCTGCCACTTCCACTTCCATGCCCTCTGAACCCACATTTCACCTAGAAAACTGCTAGAAGTGGGGCTGGGTGGGGGTTAGGGTTAGGGGTGATTTCTTGTCAAATCAGACCAGCCTCAATTATATCCATTTTTAAGGATAGCTTTAAAAGAAATAAGATGGTATCGCACTGCGTTTGGAGCACTTTGTGCCATACTTGGCAGAGGGCAGCTCCTTAGCTCTTCCATTGCCAGGCTTGGCTTCTGTGCGGGGGGGGGGGGGAGGGTCTGTTTACAAAAAGAGCAAGGCTCTCACAGTGCAATTTTATGCCTGTTTACTCATGAGGCTCTTGTGTTTTTACTTGGGTGCCCATAGCTCAGTGCACACAAATATGAAGACATACAGGACCCATACTTGGAAACAGGTTCTGTTGAAATATGCCAGACCTTCTAGGATTGTTTCACAGAAGATAATCATGCCTTTGTAGAAAATCTGGCACATGGTCCAAATGCACCCATGTCTAGTTTTGTCACATGTATGTGTGATAAGCAGGGCTTTTTTTCAGCCGGAACTCACCAGAAGTCAATTCCAGCATCTCTCAGGTGGGTGCCATTGCCATTCTAAGAGAACGAGGGAGGTGTTCATGGTGAGTTCTCTTTTTCTAGAAAAATAGCACTGGCGATAAGGAAGCCTCTAACACATGGGGAGGCAAACTAAGGCCTGGGGGGCCAGATGCGGCCCAATCGCCTTCCATATCCAGCCCACGGACAGTCCGGGAATCAGTGTGTTTTTACATGAGTAGAATGTGTGCTTTTATTTAAAATGCATCTCTGGGTTATTTGTGGGGCATAGGAATTCATTCATTTCCCCCCCCCCAATAGAGAGAGAGAGAGAGAGAGAGAGAGAGAGAGAGAGAGAGAGAGAGAGAGAGAGTCTGGCCCCCCACAAGGTCTGAGGGACAGTGGACCGGCCCCCTGCTGAAAAAGTTTGCTGACCCCTGCTCTAACACCTTCTAATATGGAAATGGATGTGTGTTTATTGAGAAATGGCATTCAGAACATTTTCTGCACAAACTGCTTCCTATCTGCATACACTCCACACAGTGCCCCACAAGGGGTGAACTTCCTACACTGAAAAACATGGTGATTCATGTAACATCAAGTCCTCTGAAAGGTGTGTCAGTGGTGTAGGATCTCTCATGGCTGTTTCACACAAGGAGGAACTTCATGTTGGAACTGACCCTTGCATCCAAATAAATGTGTTTAGGATCAAGGTGTCTGTTCCTGAGTAGGCCTATTTGGAGAGCAGCACTGTGAATCTTGAGGGCATGTACACACTCCCGTTTCAAAGGCAAAAAGAGAAGTCTGAAAAAACAGCCAGAAAATACAATATAGACATGTCATTTTGATTACTAGTTATTAAGCACTGGCTGTTTTATGTTTTCTCTTGGTGTCTAATGTTAGAGCTCCTGCTGAGTTCAAATGATAAGAGGCCACTCTTTTATCTTTGGCTTCTTCTGATAACCTGCACAAAGCCCTTGAGCTCTGATCACGCTGTTTATATTGTCAGAGGAAATCTTCATTCAGATAAAAGCTTCGTATCATTTGTTTGAACATAGCTCTTCTGTACATACATACTGGTACACAGAGACATCCAACTCCTAGTTATGTGTTCTTCTTTGTAGAAACAAATGGTCAGTTTTTTGTCTGCAAAAAAAGCGAGAGTATTTTATTGCACATCTCCCTAAGGTGGAAATGCCTGCATATTAATTGTTCTCCAGAGGAAAACAACAAAAATGATGTACAGCCGTAGTAAATAGTGTCCCCAATATGTGGATGTGCTGGGGGAGAGCAAGGCAGTAAAGGGTTTCTTCTAATTCTCTGTGCATTTGCCACCCATGGCTGAAGCTGGGGTTGAGGGGCAAAATGGGAAGGTGGTTTTCCTGCAAGAGTCTCTCATCGGTCTAGTATCCCTGGCAGCCCAGGGTGGTGTGCAATCACGGACCTTAGCCAAGGGCAGGCCCTGGTAACTGCAAATTCCCCTCAGCATCACCAGGCAGGTGGGAGAAGAGAGATTGAGCCATCCCAAGTTGTTGAGTGACTCAGGGACCAATTCTTCATCTTCCCTGTTACTTTGGAGGGGAAGCTTAGGGTGGGGGGGCAGGGATTTGGCCCACAACTCACAATTTACCATGAATTTCACTGGGCTTCTACACTTGTAATATTTACTAAGTGCCTCCATGTTCTAGTTGTGGCATAAAGGGGAAACTGCCTGCAAATCAAATGTAGGCGGGGGGGGGGGGGAGAGAGAGAGCTGGGTCCCCTGGGATTTATCCACAAATAGTAATGAGGAAAACCTAGGAAATTTAGATTCTCTTTCCCCTTAATTCCTAAATTGTTTTTCATGAATGCCCACCAAAATTAAGGCATTCTTTTTTGCTATCTTGGAATACAAGCTTTGGAGAAAATTATTGGGTTTAACAAAGGGGGGGGGGGAGAAATTGTGGAGGGGTTTGTCCCTTCACATCAGAAATCCAATTTAAACAAAAACAAAACTCCTCTCTCTGTGTGTGTATGTTGGTGGGAAGTCAAATGTAACTAGTTGTCTAAATGCATTTATTAGAAAACATGATCAAAATTTGGAAAATATCTGTTAAAGGGCTAGGCATGTTTGGTGTAAATCTTACATCTTGCTGCCCTCTGTTGGAAGTATTTTGAAACTGAAAATAGGTAGACTTTTGAAGATGTTAATTAAAACAATTTGAAATCGCTTTCCCTCAGCAGACATAATTTTTAGAAAGCAATTCACTTACATCTCTTGAACGTTTGTCTATTTTTCTTCTCCCTTCTTTCTATTCTTGTTTCCCCTCTTAATAATCTCACCATTGTTGAACGATGCACTCTG
Source organism: Darevskia mixta (assembly GCA_034641385.1). Classification (NCBI taxonomy): domain Eukaryota; kingdom Metazoa; phylum Chordata; class Lepidosauria; order Squamata; family Lacertidae; genus Darevskia; species Darevskia mixta. The sequence goes on along the minus strand of JAWWNH010000169.1, from coordinate 930,981 downwards.
CTTCCCCAGTTGGCAATTGCTGCAGTTTCCACTTTTTCTTAACTGTTTAGAAATAAAGCATGGGAAATCCTCGAAGCACTTCTAGGGCAGCTGGTAGTAGCTTCTTTCATGCAATGCATGGAAATGAGCACATGGAGAGGAGTGAAATTGTTCATCTAAACATGAGAAGAGAAATTATAAATCCTGGAGATTACCGGTAGTCACTGTATTTTTTTAGGAGTCCAAAATGATGCATCAAAGCATCATAATCCTAAAGCAGCAACACACCAAGTGTCACCCCAAGCTCTCACAGTCTGAAAATGTCTGGCAGAATTTAAAGGCCACCTTGTGCTTTCTGAAAGTAGAACATAAAATCATGTCCAGTGCATAACCTGGTTGCAGTGGTGTAGCATGGGTAGCCAGTGCCTGGGGCCATGTGTAGGTGAGGGTGGGAAACGGACAGAGTACGCATGCGTATTCAACTGCCTAACGATGTCCACATCACCCAGGAGATCGCAGTCACACAGATAAGAAAAGAAGAATCGTTCTGATGTCTAGGGGGGTCACTTTCTGGTTCACATGGAGAAGCTGTTTTCAATGGAGCCCAGTGACAGAAACGCTCAGCTGTATTGAAGCAGCACCAGGTGTTGAAAATGTGTGCCCCCTAAAATTTTTGCAACCGGGGAACCCCCCCCCCACTACACCACTGCCTTGTTGCAGCTTCTAAAGTCATGAATCCCATTCATGCAATATATTAATACGGAATGCAAGGTAAACGGTTTAAAAGGAAATGAGGATTGTCTGGGTTCGCCAGTGAGAATGTTATCAGACCAGACGAAAGGGGGAATGATTTCCTATTCTCACCCTCATTGTGAGACCACATGCTGTGGATGGTATAGGAGTGCCACCCAAAATTGCATCTCCCTGTTGATGTCCCTCCCCATTCCTTGTAACTGGTGTTGAGTAAGTTCCCCCAGCCTGATTCAGAATGGGCTTGGGCAACCATTTGTTTTCAAATGTTGTTGTTGTTTAAAAAAAACCATATTAAACATAAACCAATTCCAAAATTTTGGCCCCACCACAATTATGCCATTTGGGGCACGATGCAGCCTAGAAACCTCTTTGTCCCCATTTGCATGGTGACATGGCGGTGCCCAGGCACCAGGACCCCTGCCTGCGTCATGATGTCTTCATGCTGTGCATTTCATCCACCAGGAGTAGCCAACGATGTGGCATGGGGTGGGGAAATGCACAGTGCGCTGCCATCATGCGTGTGCAAGTGCTTTTAAACGCTGGAGGGAAACGAGGAGAAATTGGCCAAAGATGCTCTTTTCTGAGGTATTCCAGTGCCACTCGTAACACATACTTCCACCATAAATCTCATATACTCTCACCTTAAAATCCTTCCTGTTCTGAAATAGGCATTCCCAACACTTCCTACTGAAGGCAGAAATGGGGAATAAGCAAAATGTTTAGAAGACAATGTTTCTTGTTTGGCTGGGTTCCATTCAGAGCATCCCATCTTGCGAACTGAGCCAGTCCTGACATGAAACAACCTGATTATCTTCAACACCTTTTATTAAATAATAAATCAGCATTAAGCTTTATGGCATCATGTGCTGCCCAAGACAGTCATTTAGTTGGTCAATTTCAGTGCAGCTATAAAACTCTGAGTAATGGGGGTGGAACTGGTGGCAACCCTCACTATTTATACTCAGCAATACTGTAAATTAAGGTTCCCAAAGATGCATTCAGTTTAAATTTAATAAGAGTTAATATATTCCTATGCTAAATAAGAATGGATTATTTATAACAAACACTCATGGAGAGCCAAATAGGGAACTGCAGCTGGGGGGGGGGGGGAGCGTCAGAAACAGTTGCGTGTGGCAGCTAATAGTTTCTAGTTTCTTTTGAAAAACAGGGAGGATGCCATTTTTAAGCCCATTCCCTTCAGTAATTACAAAAAGCAGAATCATCTACTCGATATATTTCTTCCAGTTGAATGTGTTCCCATCTTGTGGAGAAAATGCAGAATACATAGTGTGAAAATAGTTGGCGTAAAAAGACTGATGGCTTTCGGGAAAGGAAAGGGCACTAATCTCCCTAGAAAATCAGGGGAGCGAATGTATTCTTCAGTTCCACACAGGCAAATAAATACTGTGGATTGTGGTGCTAAAGGAAGAGGTCAGCATCTTGGAATCATAGAATTGTAGAGTTGGAAGGGAATCCCTGAGATAAAGAGTCCCAAGCTCTGCTGTGTCCCTCTCAGATCCCCAGCTAGCCTTCTTTGTGGACAGAGTGCCACCTGGGGGTCATGTCTGCATCATTCCTTGGGCCGCCCTTTTACAGCCCCAGGGACATTGCGCTGTGCAAGCGCCAGCTGGAGAGTTTTAAAAGCTCCACTAGCAATTTGGAATTAGGTATATAGTTGGGAATGGGAGGGAGGGCTGCTGGAGCAAGGGGGAGGTTGTGTTGCCTTATGCTTTCACAAAAAGGTTAAATGTAAGAAAAACAGGGCTCCATAATTTACTGGTGTTTTTATCTTGTATTTTATTCTGTGAACCGCCCTGAGATCTTATGATGAAGGCATGGGCAAAGCCAAGGGGGAGCGGGGGACCAGTTGCCCCCCCCATCAAGTAAATCACTAAAAATAACTAACTGAGCTTCTGCCTCCCCTAACATGAAGCCTGCATCCCCCCCCCCCCAACATAAATACTAGCTACGCCCATGGATGAAGGGCGGTATATAAATTTAATTAATAAATACAAATAAATTATGCCCTTTGTAAGGGATTCCTTTGTAAGTGATCGTATTACTCACTGGAGATGGGGAGAATCATTGCTGTAATTACTTTTACTTTTGTGTCCTTTTGCGGTTCTTGTGAGCTGTGCCCTCCCCTTTCTCTGGTGTTTTCTTTTATTTCCTTCCTTCCTTTTTTTTTATTATAACATTTCATATAACAGATTATTTCCACACAATATATTATATAACCCGTTTTACAATCTTATCCCCTTGTCCCACCTCCAATTCCCATTCCCCTTTCTATCATATCTTCTAACTCCTATCTTAATTTTCACCCCTCTTACTTCCCTCCACCTCCAACTCGACTTCCTTCAGATATCTAAGTTACATTTTGCATTCTATATTTCTCCTCAATTTTATTATTAATTCTTTATTTCTTTACTAGATTTCCTTATCATATTATTCTTTCTTTCTTTCTTTCTTTCTTTCTTTGCTTAGGATGCAAACACGTGTTTTGCTTTAGAAAACCAGTGTCTTCTAGTAAAATAAAAAAGGGCTGTTGAAAAGGGGATCTGATTTCCTCAGTCCTTTTACTTCACCCATTACAGGTTGAATTCCTACCTGCTTCCTCTCCTTTCGTTATCACTGTGTGAAGTTGTGTTAGTCGTTTTGGAAATGCTGCCCCTCTTTGAAAAAGACTCAGGATGAAAAATGAGATGCCCAGTTCACTCACAAAACAATATCCTGTTGCTCTATAACAGTCTAGCACACTATGGGTGGGTGTTCTTTTCATTCATAACCATTCTGGCTATGTTTTCTTCTTAATTTGTCACTTGCACTTTCAGCTTGTACATTTAAAAAATGATAGCATTTAAAGCAAGAGAGGAAGAGCCATCCATGCAAAGTGCATTGCGATAGCAAACAATATGGTGCCCTTTGTATATGAAAGGGATCCAAGGAAAGCTGTAATGTTGAAAGGACTGGGCGCATTCAAGTCTGGAAAAGTTTAGGGGTCAGGAGGAGAGATGGTGCCTGTTTCAAATATTTAAATGATAGCTCTGGGGTCTTTTTCTACATCTTCTCTCTTCCAACTCTATTATTCTATGATCTGAGCAGTCCTACTGTTTCAGGGTGGTAGCAGCTATGTTCCACTATTCTTCTCTGCAGTGCTTATACCCTCCTGTTACTGAAGTTCTTGAGGTGGTTTACACTATGCTGGAAATAAATAGGCAAGAGTTACTAAAGAGCAGTGCTGTTTTTCTAGAAAAAGGTGCCGGAACTCACCAAGAAGGCCTCCTTTGTTGTCTTATAATGGCACCCACCTGAGAGGTGCTGGAACTGAGTTCCAGTGAGTTCTGGCTGAAAAAAGCCCTGCAAAAGGGTATCAAATGTGTGTACAAGCTCCCCCTAAATCTTCAGATGTTCCACCTGCTGCTTTGCTGCTGACTCTTTGGGTCACAGTAGATATCAGAGCAAACAGATCCGTTTCCTGACGGATGTTCGTCCCTCAGAGGCTGTTCTCCACTGGGCTACTGCTGATGTCTCTCACAGCTTCTGGCTGCTGCTGGCAAATGCAAGAGGCCAGGAAGGAGAACAAAGGCGGCTATTAAAGCTTACCCTTTGTTCCAAGAGATCCAAGCTGCCACTCTGCCACAGTGGGAAATAACCTTTGCTTGGAAATGGCTGCAGGGCGATGCCTCTATCTCCTGGTGACAGATCAAGAAGCACTGAGAGATGAGAGGTGCTTATCATCGCATCCGCCCAGAACGAAGATGTTTCAGAGCTATGCTGCTTGTTGTGTTGCCTCACTATTCATTCATTTACGGTAAATGCTGCTTCTTGACCGGAGGCCCCCAAAGATGTTAAAGGAAAACGCTGGTATAATACTCTTTCAAAACAAACAAAGATGAGGCTTTGAACTCTCCAACTGGCTTTTCTTTTCTTTTCTTTTCTTTTCTTTTCTTTTCTTTTCTTTTCTTTTCTTCCCTAGCTTCTGAAAACTTATCAAACAACATGCAGTTCACAAGGCATACAAATTGCTTGACAAGCTTTTCATGCATGACACAACCAGCTTATTGCTGCTTTAACTGTGTGAGTTGGAAAGGGCAGGAGGTTAAAAAAAATGGAATCGGCTGCATCCAGTAAGTAGTACTGGTAAAGGCATCTGCTCTTTCAGCCTCTGCAATGATAGTAATTTTCTGAATTTGTATAACATTGAGATAATGTTATATAATGGGACGTCCTAAACACATAGTTCAATATGTTCAGAAGTTTCCACGTCTTATCTCAGTGACCCTGTCAGTATTTATAATCCTCGCCATGCAGCTTGGGGACTGTCCCTCAGCTGCTTGGTCAGTTTGTGGCTTAGGTGGGATTTGAAGCAGGGAATTCTTGTCTCACAGTCCTGGCCTTCTACCCCAGCTCCCTCCCCGTTGGAGGGCGCACGCCTAAATGAAGAAATATCACAATTGGATCAGGGCCATAGTCAGCAATAATTCCTATTAGTGGTGGCAATTTTTACAGCTGTTGTGATTGTGGAAATTACTGCAGATTATGTTTAACATGCATTGTTTCACACATTAAATCTCTCCCTGCAAGTACAAACCTGGGGCAAGCCTAGAAAGAATAATTATTCATCCTATATACTGAAGATAAGAACAAGAAGCATAGTTGCAAATGAGAGTGCTGTGTGCACCCCAATCTCCAGACTCCAGGGGTGCCAGCATACACCCAGAGATTGGTTTCCTTGGAATGAAGGTAACTGGAGACTGGTTTGTCTTCAGTATATATGGTTTTATTTGCACAAATATAGTGCCCAACCTGGCGATAAGAGAATGAATGTAAGGAGGGAGCTGCAGCCCAACATAGGAAAAGAGGTGGTAAAGGAACACCTAGCTACTTTAAATGAATTCAAATCTCCAGGGCATGATGAGCTGCATTCAAGGGTATTACAGGAGCTTGTGGGTGTGATTTGTCTATTATCTTTGAGAATTCTTGGAGAACAGGTGAGGTCCCTGCAGACTGGAGGTGGGCAAATGTTGTCCCCATTTTCAAAAAGAAGAAAAGAGAAAACCCAGGTAACTACCAACCGGTGAGGTTGACATCGATACCAAGGAAGGCCCTAGAACAGATAATTAAATGGTGAGCACTTAGAAAAGGGTGCTGTGATTACTAAGAACCAGCAGGGGTTTCTCAAATCAAGTCATGTCACATAAAGCTCATAGTTAAAAGCTTGGTGGATCAGGGGAATGCTGTAGATACCTTGATTTCAGTAAGGCTTTTCACAAAGTCCCCCATGATACTCTTGTGAGGAAGGTGGCAAAACAGGGCTGGATTAGGTAACTGTTAGATGGATTTGTAGCTGGTTGACTGACCAAACCCAAAGAGTACTCATTAATGGTTCTTCATCATCCTTGGAGAAAGTGGCAAGGGTTCTGTCCTGGGGCTGTTGTTGTTCAACATCTTTCTAAATGACTTGGGTAAAGGAATTGAGGGGATGCTCATCCAATTTGCAGATCACACCATACTGAGAGGGGTAGCTAATGCCGCAGAAAATAGATTCAGGATTGAAGATGACTTTAACGGATTGGAGAACTGGGCCCAAACTAACAAAATGAATTTCGATAGGGACAAATGTGAAGTTCTGCACTTAGGCAGGAAGAACCAGATGCACAAATATAAGATGGTGCGACACCTGGCTTACCAGCAGTAGATGTGAAAAATATCTAGAGGTCTTATAGTTTGTTCCCAGGGAACATGTTATGAATCATAGAATATGTAGTTTTATGTATACCCAAAATATAATTTTTAAAGTATATACAGAGGATGTTTTGTATGTACCATGTAAAGTGTAACTGAAGTAAGCAACATCCTTATAAATGCTTACAGGTTATACTGATCATGAGGCCAGGTCCCTGTCAAACATACCATATACGTAATAATGAAGTGGTTCTTAGGTAGTCAGAAAGGTGCCTCCCTATTAATTGTTCTGCAAAACAGTATTCATGTGAGAGCATCCCAGCTCACATGCTTCACTAAAACATCTTACACTCAGCCTGTTCTAAATGCAAACAATGTTGATATCTTTAACCGCTGTGACTGATGAAAGTAATGATGTCAGTAGTAGCAAGGTGTACCTCATGATGAGATACTTTGACCAGAAGGCAAGGCTTATGAGAAATAATCTTCTGATGATGGATGTGAGGAGCACTGCAAACAATGGAAATCTTTCTGCATTACTGAATCCAGCTGCCACTCCACTATTTCAGTGACAAATGTGCTGATCCTTTCCTTTGAAGCACCCAGTGTGGTGTTTGGCAAACCAGTTAATGTTGCTTTCTGTTGCCAGCTCTGATTGTGTCATGTCACCCCTAGACATCTATATAACACTAAAAAAAACCACAGTCACGTATAACAGTATGCCAAACACACAAAAACGTGACCAGCTGATAAATCAGTCTCCACGTAACATAATTATTAAATATAAGAACCAACTAAACAAATACAATTGTAACAAGATGTACGGTATAAAGTCACAAAACCAAAAATCCAAACATACAAGTATGCATAAACATGCTATCATAGAGCTGTAAGATCAAAATTCAAAATGTCCCGTGCAGCCCACATGGGTCTAATGGAGGTTCCAAAAGTCCAAAGAATTAATGATGAAAATAATTAATATGATCTTGCCAGTCCTCAATGAGGGGGTTTAGTTGTCACGATGATGGTTCCAGGTGCTATAGGGTCTGGCGATGGAGCTGTGGTCTCGCCAGTCAAAGATGTGCAAGTGGTGTTGCCATGTGGGAACACAGCAAACCAAAAAGGACAAGGTTACCCGGATTATAATCCTTGTTTCGCCAAATTGGCTTCATCAGCACAGAATATGCTGTAAGGTATAAAAATATATACATTCAGTTCTTTAACCATATGAATGTTTTTTAACTAGTAAGGAAAAAACTGTATATACATACCAATCCGCGACAAAGTGCCAACACAGGGCATCCATAGCTTAGAAAGTTAGGGTTAGGGTTAGGGACACTGTAGTCCTATCTAATCCATCCCATTATTCAGAACAATGGGCCACATCAAGGGTCCCTAGGTGGATGCCTTTTACTGAGTAAGTCAACTGACCCATATGCCTTGGTAGCAGCTCACTAGGGTTTCAGGGAGGGAATCTCTCCTAGTCATGAGCATAGCGAAGGGGATTTTAAAATCAGTATTTTTTTAAATCAATCATTTTTAAATAATCGTGATTTTAAAATCAGTGGTCTAAGCAGGGGTGGCCAACTCCCAAGAGACTGCGATCTACTCACAGAGTTAAAAACAGGCAGTGATCTACCCCATTTTGGGGGGTTCAGTTTGTTGAGCTTTTTTTAGGGAGGCAAGCCCGTTTTTTTAGGGGTTCAGGTCAAAGTTGTTGAGCTGATTTGAGGGGAGCCAGAGATCTACCACAGACGACCAGTAATCTACCTGTTGGACGTGCCTGGTCTAAATCATCGATTTCAGAGTCATTGTGTTAAGGGGCACTGATTTTCAAAAAAGCATGATGATTTAAATCACTGACTTTAAAATCACGGTGATTCAAGCCATTGATTTTGAAATCATAGTTTTCATAAAAAATCTGTGATTCAAATCATGATATTTGGAAATCAAATCATGATTTAAATCACAGATATTTTTTTTAGATCGTCATGATTTGGATCATTGATTTTGAAATCATCATGAAATAGATCACTGATTTTTGAAATCACCATGATTCAAATCAATGATTTCAGAACCATCATGATTGAAACCACCGCTTCTAAAAATAATCATGATTTAAATAGCTGACAATTTTAAAAATCTGTTATTTAAATCAGTGATTTAAGCCATTGATTTTGAACCATGGTTATTCTAAAAAAAAATCCATGATTCGAATCATATTTCAAAATCAAATCATCATGATTTGAATCACAGATTTTTAAAAATCACCATGATTTTTTTAAATCGTCATGGTTCGGATAATTGATTTTGAAATCATCATGAAATAGATCACTGATTTTTTATCATGAAATAGATCACCATGATTCAAATCAGTGATTTCAGAACAGGTTTTCTGAGTGCATGTTCTGGAAGTTGGGCAATAGGGGCAGTACAGGATTCCTTTTGGTGTACCGACCTCCCCGCTGCACCAAGGATTCCCTGCCTGAGCTGCTTCAGGTCGTGGTGGACGTGCTCCTGGAGACACCTAGCTTGGTTGTTTTAGGAGATTTTAATATCCATGCCGACACGACCTTACAAGGGGCCGCTCGGGACTTCGTGGAAAGCATGGCCTCCATGGGGCTGTCCCTGAATAAGTTTGGCCCAACTCTAAGGACATGCCTTAGACCTGGTGTTTACCTCTATGGATGTGGGTGATCTGACACTAAGTAAAAGCGAAACAAAAGAAGTGCCATGGTCAGATCACTTCCTGGTGCAACTAGACTTCTCCACGACCCTTCCCCTCTGCCGGGAGGTGGGACCGATTTGGATGGTCCGCCCCCGCCACTTAATGGATCCAAATGGCTTCCAGAGAGTGGTAGGGGAAGTTTTATCCCATGTTGATGGCCTTTCAGCTGATTCCCTGGTGGCCCACTGGAATGTGGAGTTAACCAGGGCTATTGACTGTCTGGCTCCGAAGCGCCCTCTCCGATTGCATGGAGCCCGGACAGCCCCATGGTTTTCCCCGGAGCTGAGGGCGATGAAACAGTCGCTGAGACGGCTAGAGCGCCGGTGGCGGAAAACTCATTCTGAATCAGACCGGACACGGGCTAGAGCTCAACTTCGAGCCTACCAAGTGGCAATGGCGACGGCGAAGAGGACCTTCTTCACCGTTTCTATTGCATCTGCAGAAAACAGCAGCAGGAGACTCTTCCAGGTGGTTCGCAATCTAGCAGAACCACCTTCGTCATCGGGGTCTGGTGGGGACCCCAAGATCTCCTGCAATGCTTTTGCAAAGTTTTTTGCAGATAAAGTCGCTCAGATTCGGAAGGAGGTAGACTCCACCATGGGAGCAGATCCGGGGCGGGAGAGTGCTAGAGCCCTGTCTAGTCATGTTTCATGGGATCAATTTCAATCTGTTACTTCCGAGGATGTGGACAGGCTGCTTGGACGAGTGAAACCGACCACCTGTCTTCTTGATCCTTGCCCATCCTGGCTAATAAAAGCTAGCCGGGAAGGGCTGGGCGATGGGCTCCGCGGGGTGGTGAATGCTTCCCTCTGCAAGGGAGTCTTCCCAGACCCGCTGAAAGAGGCGGTCATTAAACCGCTTCTTAAAAAAACATCTTTAGACCCGGCCAATATGGCCAACTATCGCCCAGTCTCAAATTTACCATTCTTGGTGATTGAGCGGGTGATTGAGCGGGTGGTTGCTGAACAACTCCAGGCACGCCTGGAGGATGCGGACCATTTGGATCCCTTCCAATCCGGATTCAGGCCTCATCATGGGACTGAAACTGCCTTGGTCGCGCTGGTTGATGATCTCCGGCGGGCTAGGGACAAAGGTGAGAGCTGTTTCCTAGTCCTGCTGGATCTCTCAGCGGCCTTTGACACCATCGACCATAACATCCTACTGGACCGCCTAGAGCGGTTGGGAGCTGGGGCCACTGTTATACAGTGGTTCCGCTCCTTCCTCCTGGGCCGTGTTCAGAAAGTGGTGGTGGGGGATGAGTGTTCAGACCCCTGGGCTCTCACTTGTGGGGTGCCTCAGGGTTCCGTCCTCTCCCCCAAGCTTTTTAACATCTATATGAAGCCACTGGGAGAGATCATCAGGGGGTTTGGGCTGGGTGTTCATCAGTATGCGGATGATACCCAGCTCTACCTCTCTTTCAAATCAGAACCAGTGAAGGCGGTGAAGGTCCTGTGTGAGTGCCTGGAGGCGGTTGGAGGATGGATGGCGGCTAACAGATTGAGGTTGAATCCTGACAAGACAGAAGTACTGTTTTTGGGGGACAGAGTGCGAGCGGGTGTGGGGGACTCCATGGTCCTGAATGGGGTAACTGTGCCCCTGAAGGACCAGGTGCGCAGCCTGGGAGTCATTTTGGACTCACAGCTGTCCATGGAGGCGCAGGTTAATTCTGTGTCCAGGGCAGCTGTCTACCAGCTCCATCTGGTATGCAGGCTGAGACCCTCCCTGCCCGCAGACTGTCTCGCCAGAGTGGTACATGCTCTAGTTATCTCCCGCTTGGACTACTGCAATGCGCTCTACGTTGGGCTACCTTTGAATGTGACCCGGAAACTACAATTAATCCAGAATGCGGCAGCTAGACTGGTGACTGGGAGTGGCCGCTGGGACCACATAACACCGGTCCTGAGAGAACTACATTGGCTCCCAGTACGTTTCCGAGCACAATTCAAAGTGTTGGTGCTGACCTTTAAAGCCCTAAACGGCCTCGGTCCTGTATACCTGAAGGAGCGTCTCCACCCCCACCGTTCAGCCCGGACACTGAGATCAAGCGCCGAGGGCCTTCTGGAGGTTCCCTCACTGCGAGAAGCAAAGCTACAGGGAACCAAGCAGAAGGCCTTCTCGGTAGTGGCGCCCACCCTGTGGAACGCCCTCCCAGCAGAGGTTAAAGGGATCAACAGCTATCCTACATATAGAAAATATCTGAAGGCAGCCCTGTTTAGGGAAGTTTTTAACTTGTGATTTTGATGTATTTTAATATTTGTTGGAAGCCGCCCAGAGTGGCTGGGGAGACCCGGCCAGATGGGCGGGGTACAAATAAAAAAATTATTATTATTATTATTATTATTATTATTATTATTATCATGATTGAAACCACCGATTCTAAAAATCATCATGATTTAAATAGCTGACAATTTTAAAAATCTGTGATTTAAATCAGGGATTCAAAATCACTGACTTTGAAATCAGTGATTCAAGCCATTGATTTTGAAATCATGATTATTCTATAAAAAAAATTCCATGATTCGAATCATGATATTTCAAAATCAAATCATCATGATTTAAATCACAGATTTTTAAAAATCACCATGATTTAAATAGCTGATTTTAAAATCACAACGATGCAAATCTCTGACTTTGAAATCATCATGATCCGAATGACCTGTTTTTTAGAATCACCATGCTTTAGACCAGGGACATCCAACAGGTAGATCACTGGACGTCTGTGGTAGATCACTGGTAGATCACTGGCTCCCCTCAAATCAGCTCAACAACTTTGACCTGAACCCCTAAAAACGGTCTTTCCTCCCTAAAAAAAGCTCAACAACCTGAACCCAAAAAATGGGGTAGATCACTGCCTGTTTTTAACTCTGTGAGTAGATCGCAGTCTCTTGGGAGTTGGCCACCCCTGCCTTACAGGAATAAAACTGAATTGATTTCCAACAGCAACTAGCAGGTGTCAGATTTTGCAAAGCTGTTGCAGGAAACTCGTTTCATAAATGAGATTATGTGTATTCTTATCTGTCTCAGAATCTCAATTGCTTGCATTGTTCACACAGCCAACAACTCCCTGACTTTTGGGTTTCTGTTACTCTAAATACATAATCACGGAAGTTTATAACTGGGCTTGCAATCAGTAGACATTTGTTGCTTGGGAGAAAGATAAAATAGCCCCTTATCTTCCATATGAAAATCCATCTCAGATTGTTCTGCGTACCATAAGTCAAATCAGAGCCAGTTTGGGGAAAGTGTGCCACGTTATATGATAACTCATTTGGCTCACGTTCTGAGATCTAATGGCAGTTTCTGGCACTTCTTGAATTGTTCATCTATCCTGTGTGATATAACTGATCACTTTTTCTGAATTGTATTAAGACCTTGGCCACAGTTGTGTTTTGTGCCCATGTTAAAAAAAAACCTACCCACCTGGTGGATTTGTAGCTTAAACTTAAAATCTTAAACTGCATAAAGCCCCAGGATTGTTAACTATTTTTAAAGAAGGGCAATCTGATCTTTGTTATAAAGAAATAATTGCTTTTCTTTTAGCAGCAGCATGCCTACTAGGGGCACAGAATTGGAAAGGATTGGAACATCTGTGTGTCTCTCGATGGAAGCAGAATGTATGGTCTGTTGCTGTATCAGAACAATTAACATTGACTGGTACAAATGATGTAGATGATTTTGTTGAAATATGGCATCATTTTATAAAATATTTTACTGATAACCCTGAAGAATGGCAACTGCTGAAACCACAAATTGGACTTGGACAAACAACTAGATCGATCAATCCTGGACGGGAGAAGGGAGTAAGCTGGGATTTTGTTTTTGTATATTTTTATCTTTTTTTGTAATTGTTATATCTTGAAAATCAATAAAACCATATTTTTAAAAAAGAAATGTAGACTTCTGAAGAAACATAGGCACATGAAGAGTGCTGTAGTCTATTTGGAATTTAAAACCCGTCCCTTCTCAGCTCCATTTTTTATTTCTTCTGACTAGAAGTAACTCATAGCTCAAAAAGAACGCTGGGACACCAATGCATGTTTCCTTGTTTCTTATGTCTCTACAGAGAATTATTGGAATGCAGCCTCATTCATTACTCCGTCTTCATATCTCCACTTCTCCACCTTTCAAGGCGAAACTAGTGCTGACATTTCTTTCTACTTCAAAACATCAGCAGCTGATGGAGTGTTTCTTGAGAATCTGGGGAATACAGACTTCATCAAACTTGAGCTGAAATGTGAGTATTTTCACAGCATTAATGGCATGTTAGGCAAAGGTAAGGCATTGGGCATCTAGCACCTTCTGTAAAACTAGCTTGTCAATCCTACTTCTTTTCAGAGTAGATGCATTGAAATTAATGGCCCCATGTTAGTCACTTCCATAAACTCATTGCAGAAGAGAAAGTGACTGAGTGTCCCTCATCTGCTCCGAAATGAGTTTTGTCTTAAATCTAATGGCTACAGTCCAACATGGAATTTTATGTGCTTAAACTTGAGTGCAGCTAATGAATCTTGACAGATTCCTTCACTTTTTAAATTACATTTATATCCCAACAAGGGGCTTGAGATATATGTTTCCCTTTCCTTCTTTAATCCACACAACAACCTATGAGGTAGGTTCAACCCATGAGAGATGCCCTTGGGCCAATAACTGTACACTTAATGACTCAGTGGAAGGTTGAACCTGGGTCCAACATGCTATCTCAGTTCCTGCTTGACACCCCAGTGTTTTAGGGCAAACTACGGTAAATTTCAGAATTAGAAAGCAAGCCTGATCTGGGTTGGGGAGGCCTCCTTTGTTTGGGTGGGTTGCCCCCCATTTTTAGTCAGTTTCCTACTTGCCCCTACATGCCTCTGTACCTGTTGTCATAACACAATGTCAGTGGCTAGAACACCACTGGTATTTCTCTCAAACTCCTGCTAAAGGGGTGTGGGTGTGGGGGTGGGGGTGTTTTATATCTGTAAACTGTCTGGAGACTGTGATAATCCTCATATTAATCCCTGCTAGTCCAAGCAACCAATCTCAGGGTCTAGTAGTAACTGGGAACATAGTCACATAACAACACAACACAACTCCATTGCACCAAATCCTCAATGCAGCTTTCCCCTGCATTACTTTTGCCCATATTTCTAGGAGAGCACTATGTTGCTAAACCAGCAATGGGCAGCGTTTGCTTTCTGAATATGGTTTAGGGCAGGGGTGACCAACTCCCAAGAGACTGCAATCTACTCACAAAATTAAAAACTGGCAGTGATCTACCCCCTACAGATTGCTGGGGAAACAAACTCCGTCTTCCGCTCTACAGATTGTGCAACAATGGAGGGCGGGGCGGGATTCTATTTTACCAACGCTAAGGAAAGGGACCCAGTGATCGTCCGCAATCTACCAAAACCTACCAGGGATCTACCAGTAGATCACGATGTGGAAGGTATTGAGGCGTCGCTCCTGACTGTTTTCAGTTGCCCACGACTCCCTTCCTTAAAGCAGCATGCTCAACATGCAAGGCTGGTAAACCTTCATCTTGGTATTGGACATCACATTCTCCAGACCCTTTTGGAGAAGCAAGCCATTGCCATAGCTGCCTGGTCAATACGCTTGTCCAGCTCAGCATTGATCGAGAGGTTGCTGGTTATGGTGGAACCCAGGGAGACAAACCACCACAAGTGTGTGGTCACCGTTGCTGATGCATGGAGAGCTGGCAATGTTCTGACTCAAGACGTTGGTCATCATCAGGCTGGTGGTAAGGCGAAACTTCCTTCAGGCTTGGGCAAAACGGTTGGTGAGTCTCTGTAGAGTTTCCTTGGAGTGTGCAGTCATGGCTGTGTCATCTGCAAATGACATCTGTCAGATAAGTCTTGGCGTGGAGATGTGTCAGGTTGAACAGGCCCCTGTTGCTCCTTGTATGGATGTACATACCATCTTCAGTTGAGTTGGAGGCATATGAGAGCAACAGGGAGAAGAATATGCCAAAGAGGGTTGGGGCGAGAACACAGCCCTGCTTCACACCACTTTTGATAGGGAAGGCGTCTAAGAATGAGCCGTCATATTGGAAGGTGCCCAAAACTTCTGTTGACAGAGAGATCAAGTGACCTGCCTGCATATACAAACCAGCTCCAGGAGTCATGAGTATGTTGCTTCACACGGTGAGTTGATTACTTCTGCTTGAAAGTGTGATTGCTCTTTGAAGATGAAGAAGTTGTGCCCACTGATGAGCTGTAGAGCGGCGTCTCCCAGATTAAGAAAAGCTTTCTTGGCAGAAGTCAAGGGGATAAACTTGCAGTTGCAGACAAAGAGTTTCCTTCCTGAAGAGGCTCTTTCATTTTGTGTATATATGATAAGAGTCATTTATGTGGACAGGCAGAATACGTTAATACAGTAGAGCAAAATTTGGTGAAATTTCAGTTTGGGGGATTTATTTTACAGATGATGCCCTCTGTGAAAAGATATCTATGAAAATAAGTTGCTTGGGTAGTAGGAACCAAGTTGTGGGCCTGCCCCCCGAACAATTTATCTGATCCCTGGCAGGTAATCTTAATAAAGATCTATGTAATGCCCCAACAATGCTCCTCAACTGGGAAGCCCTTTCAGCTCAGATGGTGTTGATTTTATTTTGTAGCCCTTCCATTCAGGCATCTACTTGTGTGGCAAAGTACAATTTCGAGAACCTAAACCTGTGGCCCTCGAGGTGTGGTTGGACTGAAACTCTTCTCATCCCTGACCAGTGACCATGCTTGCTGGGGCTGATGGGAGTTGGAGTTCTCAAGGGCTACACGCTCCCCAGTCCCCACCACCGCCCACTGCCCTCAATCCCTGCTTGGAGAATACTGTGGTTCATGAGAGTTCAGAGAATACATCCCTGGCTAGATTCCCCAACTGACTTTCCAGTTTTTTATTGCCTAGTCCAGCAGCTGATCATTTAGTTGGTAGATGCAATAAATATTTCTTTGTGAAAACACACTTTCTTGAATATCAGTATGAATACTCTCTCTCTCTCTCTCTCTCTCTCTCACTCACTCACACACACACACACACACACACACACACACACACATCTGCTTTTTATAGTTTCATGGAAAGGTTAAACAGAGGTTGTGTTAGTTCAGAGCAAATAACATTCATAAAACTTTCCAGAGGCAATAAGGAGTTTGGTCTAAGAGAAAATCAATAGTAAAGGGTTGATAACACCACTGGTATTTATAAAAATAAGTTTACAATTCTCTGCCTTGGAGAATAATAACACGAGAAGCAATATATCCCACACAATGGAGATTCATGTTTTATATGATCAGATTTGATAGGCCTCTGAAAAGCATTTGATAAAGCCTCTAGAATATTGTAATAATGCACACATGTTTTTCTGCGGCCAGCCTTTTCTCTTGAGCATCATTCTTGAGTCCCTTACTGCATATTCATATACTGTTTGTAAGAATCCAACATATACATTAGATATTAAAGATATGAAGAAAATATGATTACTTACTCTCTGGAGCCAACAGGAGAGTAGAATAGGGCCTGACTAAATGTGAGCCCCACCTGTGGAACTGGACGGGATATTTTATGTGAAATAGAAAAGCAGGTTTTATTTCATCTTTGCAGCCACTGAGCAGTGGGAATCCCACACAGCCTGGTTGCTGAGGCAGCAGACCTATAAATAGGAGAAAGCTCTATTCTGAATAGACATGGACAGGATTGCATTGCGAAAGTGTTTAATGCTCAGTAGGCATGGCTTCTTAGGCCATATTTCTACAAGCTGGCTTTTTGCTGTGTGCACAATGTGGCTGCTCTGCTGTGGACCCCTTCACAGGGAATGAAGCATAGCATGGAAGGAAAGGACATCCAACATGAACTTGAAATCAGTACTTAGAATAAGACGTTAATTTTTAGTTGTAGTTTTTTGCCTCTTTTGATTTCCAATTCCCCACTGCTCTCCTGTTTTCAGTTATTTTCTCTACCGCTCATTTTTGGCATCTGCCTTTTCTCCCACAACATGCCTATATAAGCTTAGTTTAAAAGGAGAAATCAGAAGCTCCCAACCTTTCTTTTCTTTTCTTTTTACAATATTTCATGCAGGGGGGGGGGGACAGAGGGGGCATGTCCCCCTGCTCACTCACTCACTCACTCACTCACCAACCACCCCCCTCCACAGCCCCTTCCTGTCTGCTGCCTACCCTGCCAGTAAGATTTGCACTTCCCCACGCCTTTAATTGCTGAATAACTAATTAAAGATACATTGTTTGGATTACTGTGATGCACTCTACTTGGGGCTGCATTTCAAAAGTGCTCAGAAACTTCAACGAGCTTTTTTTAAAAGTTTGGCTGTGCCCAGGAAATTCCGGATGTACGGCAACCCCAGGCTCAAAGAGCTTCATCCAGATTGCTAACCGGGGTTAGTTATAGGGAGCAGGTGACTCTTTTGTTAGAACAAGCTTTGTTTGGCTGATTGCAGCCTCTGGGAGCTTGTACACAGGGTTGCTTGCTTTGCTGGAGGAGAAGGCAGAGCAACATGAGGCCTGCCTATCCATGTTTCAAGCTACTGGGGAAAATGAGGGGTTTTTTTGCTAGAGCAGAGTGGTCTATCCTGGGACAGAGATGTGCAGGGACTGGAGCCTCTAGAGAGAAGGAATATCACCCATTGCAGGAGACAAACCCCTGGAGGAATGTGACACACAGAAGCAGGACTGTCAAGAAACATGCTGTGTCACTGGAGCTGCAAAATCGATTCCATGCCCTCACTTTGGACACCAAGGAGCCAGGACAGCAGTTGCAGACCTCAGAATACGCTAAGGTGGCTGTGAAAGGTACAACGCACAGAACAATTCCTGCCTCCCCACAGAGGACAAAGAGATGTGTATTGATGGTAGGTGACCTTTGATCATCTTGGTTGCCCTCCTCTGCACACGTTCCAGCTTGTCAACATCCTTCTTAAACACTGGTGCCCAGAACTGGACACAGTATTCCAAATGTGGTCTGACTAAGACAGAATAGAGTGGAACTATGACTTCCCTTGATCTGGATCTGGGCACTATACAGTACTTCTGTTGATGCAACCTACAAGAGCATTAGGTTTTTTTGCTGCTGCATCGCACTGTTGACTCAAGGTTGTGGTCCACCAAGACCCCTAGATCCTTTTCACATGTGCTGCTAGCAACCATCTTATATTTGTGCATCTGGTTTTGCTGCCTAAGTGCAGAACCTGACATTTTCCCCTGCTGAAATTCATTTTGTTAGTTTGGGCCCAGTTCTCCAATCCGTTAAGGTCATCTTCAATCCTGAATCCATATTCTGCAGCATTAGCTACCCCTCCCAGTTTGGTGTCATCTGCAAATTGGATGAGTATCCCCTCTATTCCTTCATTCAAGATGTTTATAAAGATGTTGAACAGCAACAGGCCCAGGACAGAACTCTGTGGCACCTCACTCACCACATTTTCCATGAGGAACCATTAACAAGTACTCTTTGGGTTCGGTCAGTCAAGCAGCTACAAATCCACCTAACAGTTACCTCGTTCAACCCACATTTTACCAGCTTCTTCGCAAGAATATCATGGGAGTCTTTGTCAAAAGCCTTACTGAAATCAAGATACACTATGTCCACAGCATCCCCCAATCCACCAAACTTGTAAGTCCATAAAAAAAAGAAAAGAAATGAGGTTCATCTGGCATGACTGTTAAATCTTTTATATTTATATGTAATTTTAATTCTATAAATGTTTAATTGTTTTTAATGATTCCACCTCTGTGTTCTTAGCTCTTCCAAAGCCAGGGTAAAAAATAAATATGTAATAATAACAATACCTAGCTGCATGCTAATTTAAGCAAACACGTAGGACTCAGCTACATTAGTCAAGAAACACTGTTTTGAATGCGTTATAAACATGTAACACCAGATGGCACCAGAGAGCCAATAAATTCTAAGTGATTTTCCATAGCTTTTCCCCCCCTTTTGTTTAATCTCTGATTTATTTATAGCGTTTTTTAATCTCTGACTTATTTATAGCATTTTTTCCACCCCTATCTTGACCTTTAAAGCTATTTTGGTTTTACAGATCTTCATTGCACATTGCTTCCTAACACAAGGTTACATCTTCCTTCTTTATTACTTTGTTCTCTCTGTCTTTGAATGTATCTAGGAGCACCAGCACTTGAAGTTATTTATTTTTTAAGTGGGGGCCCTTTAGCCCTCCCAGTGTTGCTGAAGTACAGCTCCCATCATCTCTAGCATTGGCCATGTTTGCTAGGGTGGATTCTGGAGGCAGTTCAGCCACCTCTGAAGGGCCCAAAGTCCCCCCCACCCTTCTGATTTATAAGACCACTCCATGGTCTTTAAAAAGTGTTTTCTTTATTTTAATTGAGAATTAAATCTCTATTGCAACTTAAATGGAACAGTTAATTGTAAAGTATAGTTTCCATACCCAAACTAAACACCATTATGGTTTTCTCATCAGCTGCAACAGATGTCTCCTTTTCGTTTGATGTTGGAAATGGCCCTGTGGAGATCAATGTGAGGTCGCCTAGTCCACTCAATGATGACCAGTGGCATTGGGTCACTGCGGAGCGGAATGTCAAGGAGGCCAGCCTGCAGGTGGACCAGCTCCCCAAAGAGACCCGGAAGGCCCCCACGGAAGGACACACCCGCCTGGAGCTCTACAGCCAGCTCTACGTTGGTAAGTGGGTGCTCTGAGCAGCTGAGCGGCTGATTAGTTTGCTTTTTTGGGTAATCTACTATGAAAAGTCTTAATAACATCTTATGTTTAAAAAAACCACAAAAGCCAAAGACCAGAATGACAGTGTTTTCGGCCACATGCATTGGGCCCTTGATGTTGTGAGACAGCCCAGTGCCCAGCCCACAGAGGTCACACAATCCCCAGCTGACACACTGGGCGTTGCTGGAAGGGGCTCTCCAGCATCATCTCCAAGACCGCCTCCATCGGCTCACTGAGTGGTGGGATAGGCAGAACATCAGCAGCATTTAGTTCTGTCTCTCAGCTTCAACTCCCGAAATAAACCCTCAAATCCCGTCCCAGATTGGACTGTAGTCCTGATGAGAGAGATTGAATTTTTATGGGCTGGTGCTGCATCCAGAACTCTGCCGTGCCGAGAATTAAGGGGGTCGTCTGGTATGCACTGAATGAATGAGGAGGCTGGGGGGGGGCACTGGCAGTTGCTTATAGGAAGCAGGAAAATAAGGAAAGGCTGGTTACGGTATTAGACTGGAATTTGTTGGCAATGTTGGTAAATGAGTGTTTTAAATTATCTTTAATTGATTTATTGAGCCAAATTGATTTAATCGGCCTAATTTCCAGATGTTCAAAGATGATGCATGCTTTGTTCCCACTTAACAAAAGAAAGGCTCTTACGGCCTCCAGGTGGACACAAGTCTATCTTGGCCTGCAAAACTGTGAAGCTGGAACATTTTGAAAGTCAATGGGGCAACCGATCGCCCTGTTTCCTCATATTAGAGTTGTATCTTGTATTTGTATCTTCTTTTATTGTCTGAAAATTGTTTCTTGTTTACATTTTACCCATTTTCTTCACTAAAGGTTTGAAGATTTATTATTCCCAGTGCTTTTTTTCTGGGGGGGACACAGGGGTACGCATACCCCTAAACATTTTGTGAATCTAAGTCTGCCTCGTTGCAGGGCAGTATTTCAATATGTGTAGGAAAATGAGAGTACCCCTAAACATTTTTAAAGAAAAAAATCACTGATTATTTTTTGGCTTTGTTAATTTATTTGAGAAATAGCACACTGTTACCAAAATACTTTAATAACCGTTGACAGTAGCAGCCTGAGCTCAGGACTATTTGGATTAAAGGTAAAGGGACCCCTGACCATTAGGTCCAGACTCTGGGGTTGCTGCGCTCATCTCGCTTTACTGGCTGAGGGAGCCGGCGTACAGCTTCTGGGTCATGTGGCCAGCATGACTAAGCTACTTCTGGCGAACCAGAGCAGCGCATGGAAACGCCGTTTACCTTCCTGCCGGAGCGGTACCTATTTATCTACTTGCACTTTGACATGCTTTTGAACTGCTAGGTTGGCAGGAACTGGGACCGAGCAACGGGAGCTCACCCCATTGTGGGGATTCGAACCACCGACCTTCTGATCAGCAAGCCCTAGGCTCTGTGGTTTAGACCACAGTGCCACCTGCGTCCCCTATTTGGATTACTAGTAGCTATATAACTGGGGGTAAAAAAAACAGTGCCACTCCTATCAGAGGAAGCTTGAAATTGGTTTGGCTAAGTCTCTGTTAGGGCTGGACTCTAAATTCATTTGCACAAGAATGGAGCTTATCTTAATTGCATGTCTCCTACCTTCAGAATGATTAGCAGTAAAGAGCAATTGCTGACTGGTTCAGGAGATAGTTGTAACTCACTCTGGGCATCCACTTGCTTAGGAAGCTGTCAGTGCTAGGGAGACAGCATAATGTGCCTTCCCATGCTTACATGGGATTACTGCAATTTATTATTATTATTATTATTATTATTATTATTATTACAACCAGTTTCACAGAAGGGCTCCTTTTGAGATGAATGTAATTCCTCTTACTCCCAACCCCAACCCCAACCCCACTCCCACAACCCAAGTTCCAGGCGAGGCCTTCTGGAAGAGTTGCCAGTCCCTCCACACACCTCTCTCCTCACAGGTCTGCCCATGGTGGGGGGAACCTGTGGAAACAATCCCTGGCACTTCTCTTTTTGACCCTCCTGTGCAATATGTGAAAGCGGTTATTCGCCATCTAGAAGGAGCATCTTTCGATTCAGCATTTTCCATTCTTGCCCAGGTGCCGCAGGAGGACAGAAGGGGTTTCTGGGCTGCATTCGCTCTTTAAGAATGAACGGTTTGACTCTGGATTTAGAAGAGAGAGCCAAAGTCACCCCTGGAGTGAAACCTGGGTGCTCAGGCCATTGCACCAGCTTTGGGATGTACTGCAAGAATGGTGGCAAATGTGTTGAAAAATACCATGGCTACTCCTGTGACTGCTCTGGGACAGCATACGACGGGCCATACTGCAAAAAAGGTAACATTTTACATAGGATCGTGGCCCCATTTCCTAGTGTAGCACATGGACATTGTGGATCATAGTTGGTTAGACAAAAATACCTCCCTATCACAGTCTAGAAGATTCAAGATTCAAGATTTCTTTATTGTCATTGTACAAGTACAATGAAATTGGATAAAATAATAAAAATAAAAATAAAAAAATTCATTTTTCATTTAAACAATTGTTTCCCCAACCAAAAGTGTACTCAACACAAGTAACAGCAGTAAAAGCTAAAAAAAATAAGGGAGAGCACTGAGCAGCCGCTGCGTCTATGCGCGCCGCCATCTTAGAACTCTTATAACTTAGAACTGTTACAAAAAATAACAGGAATTTAAACAAAAAACAAAAACAAAACAAAACTGAGCCCTCTCTGCCAAGCAGCGGTGGCAGCAGCGGTCCTTTATAGAGCCCATCAGGCCCCGCCCTAGGCCAGGTGGTGAGTGGCCGGACTGGGGCCCTCAGGTGCTGAGCAGGGGAGTCCTCCTGGGTGGCAGCAGCGGCAGCAGCAGTTCTTATAGGCCCGTCTGGATCCAGTTGAATGTGTACAAGCTGGAAGGGACATATAGCAGGTTTTTCCAGATGTTTGGATTCATACATATGCGCCAACTTACACGGCAGATGGGGGGCGGTGGTGTCCCACGTGTGTGATGTCCCACGCACATGCTGAGCATCCCGAGAGCCGGCTTCTCCTCCCTCCTGCAGTTCCTGTCGATGTTGCGCCCAGTGCCCCAAACACCATGCATTGCGCACACGATGTTGGGCAGAGCAGGGGCCTCTTTCCCCAGCAGCCGGCCATGAAAGCCGTGGCTCCGCGCTTGGCCCCCTGAATATTGAGGGGGCTCAGCCCCAGCCAATTAATGATGCAGGGCCCCCAGAGAGCTCAACCCCCCCAGTGGTGCCCCTAGATTCATCTATACCTTCCAGCAATGCTAGGGGAGAATCAAGACCTTGCAGAGAGATGTGGGGAGTATAAAGTGAGCAGCCGAGGAAGCGGGAGAGAGAGAGGGTGGAGGAGGCAGTGGGGCTGGGAGGCAGAGGAGGGCAGGATGCTGCTCTCTGGGCGCTGTGAGAAGGCCCCTTCAGTTGCTGGACCATTGATGTGTCTTGCTCTAAGGGATGGTAAATAATTGCAGTAACAACCAAGTTGTCAAGACATTTTCTTTTTTCACAGTAAAATAATACAGGGAAGCTCCCCTCCACTTCCTACTAATCTCCCTGCCTAGTCTAGCCAGAAACTCATAGCAGAAGTCTGGCTGACAAATAAGAAGAAAAGAAAATGAGAGAAAAAAAGAAAGAAACAGAGGAGGGATCACATGCATTATTAGCCTAATAAAGGATAAAGTGTATTATACTAATTAGGTCCTTATCTTCTAATGCTATATCCTCATGTGCTCCTCCATATTCTCGCCAATACTCTTTCTACATGTGCATGAGGAATAATGTTTTAGGTCTAAACAATTGTATTCGCTCATTGGGCTGCCATGTAACTTCTCATTATTAGCATATTAGTGAGAAATATGCTGATATTGTGTTTCCAAAGATCTGAATTTATTGCATGGTTTGATGCCCAAAATAAGTACAGCAGGCTGGACAAAAAAATGACTTTGTCATATTTGATTTGTCAAAACTGATTGCTCCAATCTAAAAATTAGTTTTAGAAGTGGGGCCTTGTAGCGAGGGCAAAGTGTGGAGAGGCACTTTCAGAGATTAGGGGAAAGTGAGAACCCTAAAGAAGGGAGAACAATAATTTGTGGATAATTTAAGAAAACGGAGAGGAGCGGATCCCCCAAAGGCTCTTCTCACTCCTAGGGAAATGTTAGAGCATCTGCTTCCTACGGGACCCTGTGGCACATCTGAGAGATGACTCTGAATGAACTCGAACATATAAAGCAAAAGTGCTGAGATCTGATTTGCAAAGCAGACTAGGGGCCAGTTCAGACCAGACTTGAGACAGGGCAGTCATGTGTCCTAATTTAGAGAGGACCACCCTCTGTTTTAAGCACTGTCCAGTCCAGCCCAGTCCAGTTTAAAAATAAGGAACTCCAAGAAGTGGGATCAGGGCTCTTGAAATTGTCCAGCAATAGTCCCCACCTGGGCAGCAGACACCTGGGCAGAGTCTTTCCCACTATGGCGAGCTACATGAGATTTCTTTAAACTATAGCAATTGTTTCTAAATTTGAATCAATACATACCATGTTTCTCCTAAAATAAGACACCGTCTTATATTTCCCCCCCCCCTCAAAAAAACACAGTATGGCTTATTTTCGGGGGATGTCTTATTTTAACCGCTCCGCGTCAGTACGCTGCATAGCCACGCCTATCCAGGCCGCCTTAAGGGAGAGGTGCCGGGTCACTATGTCTTATTTTCAGGGTATGGCTTATTTTCGGGGTATGGCTTATATTTCACAAATGTGTAGAAATCCTGCTACGGCTTATTTTATGGCTACGTCTTATTTTAGGAGAAACAGGGTATTAATTAGGGTGTGCAAATGTTATGCATGTCGTTGTCCTCTCTTTTGGCAAAGCATTCCTATTTTTGAGGGGTGCATAAGTGGCCGCCCTCAGGGGAGAAGCAGGATCGTGCCTGCCCAGCCAGTCTTTCCCACCTCCAGACCATCCAGACACCAGCACATTGTATGTCATCTTTGCGTAGGGCTCAATACCTGAAGTCCAGCTTGCATAGCCCCAATGGCACATTCATTAACTCACTGAAAACCCAGGAGGTGACTCCGTGGTTTGGGCCTCTGGACGTCACAGGAGTTGGCTCCCTCTCACATCTGGCAGGCTCCAAGGAGGAAGCTGTGTGCCTTGTGGGTGCCACAGGCAGGAACATTGCTTTACATGCCCAGAGCCTCGTTCAGACTGGCTGGGAGACAAGAAACTGCACATATTCCAGTAGTGAAAATAGATCCTTCTTTATCTTACACAACAGTGACTTTCGATTTCAATGCATTTACAGGACCGGTAAATAGGAATGATACAAAAGAATCTAAGCAAATAAATGCTGCTGGCACTGAGGACCAGCCTAGATTGCTTTATAACTAGCAAGCACTTCTCAGGGTGAGCGTGGGCCACACACTATGGGAATATTTTTATTGATGAAATTCATGCTTGGAATTCCTGATTGATGGCTGCTGTGAAATTGCACCGCTTCCAGACTTTGGAGGGCCCGATCTCACGTATGAGTGACACTTCAGGTGCCGGAGATTTGCAGCAGCTGGCCAAGGACATAGCTGTCAAAATGGAGTTTGACATTTCTTTCTATTAGGAGCTTTTTCGGGGGGGGGTGTAATCAGCTGCAATTGTTCTTTCACTGATCTGAGAAATTGTTATGAGGAGCGGCTGAAATCAGTCTGCAGTCCCAGAGATTGCTTTGCTGACCTCATTTTGCCCTCAGTTTACGTATGTTTCCCCTTCTTTGTGGAAGCCGCCCAGCAGTACTGAATGGCATTTCTGAGGGCTGAACCAGTTTGTATTCATTTTGGCATTCTTATTAGCTTGCTGCCTAAGCAGAGGGGCTGGGGGACATATCCTGAAATTAATGGGCATGTTTTTATATAGGAACGGACTCTCTGAGGTGAGGAAGATATCCCTCTCCACCTCAATGTCTTCACGTAAGAGACGAGAGAGGATTTGGCCACTGGGCAAAAGAGCAGGAGAAAGAGTTGGACTGCAGCAGCTTTTGCAGAGCCCCCCCCCCCCTCACAGGCTCCCGGCTCTCACTGATTCTTTGGGCATCTCAGTTATGATGGTCTTGGCAGTGTAAACTGCCTTGAAGAATGGATAGAAAGGGGAGCTATAAATTGTGTTTCAGCACAATCCTAGCTGTGTCTTACTCAGAAGTAAGTCTTGTGGGGTTAGGATTGCAGCCTTCCTTAGCAACTCCTGAGCGGAAAAGTGTTGCTGCTGCTGCTCCTGGTCCAGCTTGCAGGTTTCCCACGGGACTCTGCTTGGCCACTGTGACTAGATAGGCCTCTGGTCGCATCCAGCGGGGCTCTTGGGAGCAGATAAAGAAAAGAGCAGGTGTCTATCATCAAAATTCATCCTAATCCAAATAGGACCCTGTTGCAAGACTCCTTTGCCTCGCTTCTAGATGGATAGGAGTATAATTTTGCCATTTTTTATGTCCCAAAATTGCAATGAATATATATGGAAACATAAGAGTTGCTTACAAATGCTGGAAAAGCCTACATTTTGTAATGGTCCTGGAAGAAAGAGTATTTGCACCTTGTGCTAAGATACAGGCTGCTTAATTAATGTCCAGCATCATTATCCAGAACCATCATCACTATTTATAAAACTCCCAAAAGCATTGCAAAAAGTGTCTTAATTCACACGGATATAACAGGAAGAAGTGCCTCAGCAGCATCTCCTTTCACTGCCCAACAAGAACTGGTGGCTTTTGTACAATGAGATGGGATAAAGAACTCAGCTTCTTCTGCTGAGACCACAGTGTGAGAGAGTACAGGAGGAAGGGTGGTGGGCTTCCCTTCAAGGCCACAAAGGCAGGGCAGTGGACAGCTGCCAGGCCCCTGAGGTACAGGACATTGGAGAGAGGGAGAGGGAGAGAGAGAGAGAGAGAGAGAGAGAGAGAGAGATCTACCTTGGCTGTCAGCCAGTCCTTTGAAGTCACATGTTGACTTTGCAGTCAACAGCCATGGAAGTGGGAAGTTTGGTGATTTCATCTCAAGGCACTAAAAAAATACAGAAAATGTGAGCGTTCCTGCTTTGTGGAGAGCCCTGCTCAGGCCTTGAAAGGACGCGGCTTCGCTATCAGGAGCTCAGATTTCCCAGCAAATGAAAGGGCCATGAGAAATCTGCTTTTCTATGGATTGTGCTTTATATTCTAAGTGATTAAGGTGCATGCTGAGTGTATCTTTCATCGTCAGCCTGAATCCCAAATAGCCCCTTGCCCCCTTGGCAGAATCAAGCCAGTGGCCCATCGAGTGCAGTCTGCTCTCACAGGGACCAACCAGATGCCCCCAACCTGCAAGCGAGATCCAAGCAACGAGATCCCAGGGGCAGGGGGGCCGTGGCCGCGGGCGCAGAACTGGGGGGCTCAAACCAGTCACCCCCTGCATGCGCCCCATCAGCCGATGGGTGCTGGGTGAGCGCAGAGGGTTTCTTCACCCTCCGCACCCTGCCCCACTTCCACCTGCCAGCTGATGGCCCCTGTGCGCTGGGCGGTGGCGTGAAGAGTTCCCTCTGCGCCCGAGCGCCTGCCTGTCAACCGGTGGGCAGGTGCTCACACCCCTAACAGGGACAGAGCACAGAGGGTGCTGTTCACCCTCTGTGCCCTGCCCCCACCAGGCATCAGCAAGGGCTGGGGAAGCATGCTCCGTCCCCAGTGTGGGGTGCGCATACACCCCCATCCCGGGCATTTGCAGACAGCACTATGCCCCTGCTCTCTCCCTCCCTCCCTCCTGTGTTTTTCAGCCGCTGGTATTTCAAGGCATTCTGCCACGGAGGGAGAGCAAAGTCACCCTGGCTAGGAGCCCATTGTAGCCTTGCTCTCCATGAACTTATCTGATCCTTTGTTAAAGCCCCCCACTTGGGTGGCCATCACTGCCTCTTGGAAGAGTGAGTTCCTGTTTATACAGTGGTACCTCTAGTTACGAACTTAATTTGTTCTGGAAGTCCGTTCTTAACCTGAAACTGTTCTCAACTAGAGGCGTGCTTTCACTAATGGGGCCTCTTGCTGCCGCTGCGCCACCGGCAGACGATTTCCGTTCTCATCCTGGAGCAAAGTTCTCAACTCGAGGTAACTCTTCCAGGTTAGCGGAGTTTGTAACCTGAAGCGTTTGTAACTCGAGGTACCACTGTAATGGTTTAATTGTACATGTGCATGTGTCTGGATGCCTACTGTGTGGTATGGCATAGAAATGTCCATTGAATCTAGCAAGAGTTGCAGAGAGCCTTCCAGTTAATGATGAAGGAGGACCGTATCTCTGGGCCTCACTGATAAGCTGTTTAACTTAAATCACATGAAAAGTATACAATTACAAGTCTCTAGGTCTCCATCTTGGGTGCTGGTCTTTGCTCTGAAGCTGCTGAAGAGAAAGGAGGTGCCAATTCTCCCTGCCCCCCCCAAAAAAATCTGGGAAATGGCCTCAGGCTAATGGAGGCTGTTTGCAGGAGACAGGGCTTTGATTTTTAGCTCTGGATGGAAGATATTTCATAATCTAAGTATAGTGCCTTATGCTTGGACAAGTATATGATATTGTGCTTCGATCTGAATGTAACTTTATTGTTCCCAAGTTGGTTCATATTTAAGTTCTGTTAGTAAAGCTTTTGAGCCATATTTTTGGATGGGACAATTTTTATTTCAAGAAGAGTCAGCTTTTATTCATCCAATTTGCTTCCATATGTGCAATATTAACAACCCCAATAGTTCCAGAGTATAACTACCGGGTATGTGTTGTGTGTGATAAAATTCTCACCACCACTTGGCAAGACAACTGAACCAGTTGTCTATATACTACTATTTCTTGAATTTATAGATCTGTTGAATCTATTCAGATTTGGATTTATGTCATGCTTGATCAAAGGGTTTGTAAGGCTTCACAGACTTTGTTCTTTTCTTTCCCCAACCGTACACTCAAGCTTCTTTTAGTAGTAGTAATAATAATAATAATAATAATTTGTATACTGCCCTTCATCCATAGATCTCGGGGATTTTCTGCAATCCCTGTTGAATCCCTGTTATGCTTCTGTTAACGCAGCATGGCCACATTACACATTAGTTTAGCTAACTAGGTTTATCTTCCCACAGGGAACTGGTCTCCTAATATCTTTATTTCCCTTAGGTGTTTGTTTTGAAAGGGCATCCTGTGCCTGACAACTTGTCCCTATGACAGACAGATCTCTGCGGCCTTTTGAAAAGTTTCCAGTGGGAGAATAGCAATGGATGCCTTGCTGCCCTTCAGTCTTGGCATCTGCTTGCTTGTCTGTTCAAGGCAACGTTCCCATTTGGACTCTGCTGTATCTGTACTTCCTGGTCCTGCTAAATCTAAACTGGCACCAAGGGTGGCCATACATGTTATATGGAAAGGAACTGTATATCTTTCAATAAATGCATTAAGTATTATGCATTATAAAGAACATAGGGTTGTCATCCAAAATAGGCTGCTGTTGAACTCTCCCTCTGTAAAGTATAGCTCAGCTCACTCCAAGTTTATTTGCTCGCAATTCAGTTAATGCAGCATCTGCAAATAAATTAACACTGTAGAGTTGGTTTAACCCTAACTCTGCGTTTGGGTGCATATATTTTATTAATCCGCATTCTTTGGTCTTAGGTCAACTCACCCCATCCCTCGCCCTTCCTTCCCCTACAGTGATGGTGAACCTTGGCACTCCAGATGTTTTGGGACTACAACTCCCATCATCCCTGACCACTGGTCCTGTTAGCTAGGGATGATGGGAGTTGTAGTCCCAAAACATCTGGAGTGCCAAGGTTCGCCATCACTGCCCTACACTGTCCCATGGTCTCCCTCATGCAGAGAATGGAAACACATTTTGTGAGTGATGTTGGGACACAGAAGGCGTTGCAAGCACTAGATGCCAAGCAGTTAAGTCTCCTGGGGTTGTAGTGGTGCTTCTGGCATCTTGCTATAAAATGGAATCAGGTAAAATCAAATGTTGACTGTGGCCTCCCCCCCAAAAAAAACCAAGTGGCAGCTTTTGCTTATTAAATTTTAAGTTATCACACACTTTTAAAGGTTTTGGTAATTAATTGATTAACTGGTTAAAAGGTAGACATTTGATTACAGAAATATCCACCACAGATTGATAGCCCCAAGGAATACCTCACTCCAACACATGAACCCAAACTTTTTTATTGATGCCCTTACTCATTTCAAGCAGTTGCCTAAGACCTCTTCACACAACCCTGGGGTCTTCTATCATGGCCTCTGAAAAAGCACTTGAAAAGTCTGTGGGTGGAAGCAGTCGGCTGCATGCCAGTCATGCCCTTAGAAGCGCCATTTTATGGGCAAAATGCTGTTGAACCATAAAGTGGTTCAAACCCAGAGTAGTGTGGCTCATGGTTGGTAGTGTCCGCATGTAAGTTTGAGATTTTCATTATCAAGCAAAAGGGGTGAAATTGGATCTAACAAAAAAGGAAGGTGTAAAATGGAATTGCTTTTCATGTTTGTATTTTGGAGGAGATTTATGGTGGAATGACAGCTATAAATCTATCACAGAGAGCTCTGAAAAGAAAGGATGGACTGTTGTTTTATGTGATTGCACCAGGGACACTTCTAAACACATTAATTCATTTTTTGGGAGAACAACAAGTGTTAGATTGAACAAAGCCTTGTGAAATTGCTTCATTAAAATCGTTTACAGGTGTTGCCACATTCTCAACAGTTTCTTTACTCGGCATTTGCTTGCACATCCATCACATCTGTCCAGACTGGCCCATTGTTTAGTAAATTGAGAGATGAACTGAAGATAAGATTACGATAATTATAGCACGTGTCCATCCAAATATGTCATAGTACTGTGACTTCCTTTTTCTCTTTCCCCTTCTCC
This sequence comes from Darevskia mixta, assembly GCA_034641385.1. NCBI lineage: Eukaryota > Metazoa > Chordata > Lepidosauria > Squamata > Lacertidae > Darevskia > Darevskia mixta. The sequence goes on along the minus strand of JAWWNH010000169.1, from coordinate 900,264 downwards.
AGACGTGGGTGCTTTTTTTGAAGAGGGGATGTGGCTCCGGTATAATTTTTCATCTGTGGGGAATAACGTGAAGGACTTGGGTAGCAGGACTCTCTTGAGCTCAAAGGAAACAGAGAACGTGGCGTCAGACCAGAGCCTGAAGAAGGAAGAGCTCAGCTTCAGCTTCAGCACCAACAAAGCCCCCTGCATCCTCCTGTATGTCAGTTCTTACTCCCAGGACTACATGGCTGTGCTGGTGAATCCCTCCGGTAAGTGCTTGCTCTTTGCTCTCCTTATGTGAGAATTTCTCTCCTTATTTGTTTATTATACTATTACAAAAGTTGGGTGCCTGCCCCTCTCTCTGCCGAGCGGCAGCAAGAGCCCATGGGGTTCCAGGCACTCACCCAGGGTGACAGTGTCCCTTTGGAGAATTGAGACTGTCGTAGCTTTAAGAAACAGGGTGTGTCTGTCTGCATGCATGGGGGGAGTCCAGACCTTGCAGCTTGGACCATGGAGTCCAAGGCATCTCTCCCAGCCAGCCTTCAGCCAGCCTGCCCAAGATGGATCCCAGTCTTTCTTCTCCCCTTTCTTCTTTGCTCTAAAGAACACACTTTGCTCTAAAGACTCAGATTGTGAGTTCAGTACTTTTGCAGTCATAATCCTTGCCAGTTTGGGGATAGCAGAGAGTTGCAGCTGCTTTGTTGTTGAGATGTTGGTCTCATCATCTTACCTACAACTCCCCTTGTACCGTGTGCAAGTTCTGCTTTGAAGCATGTCACACGGGAACAAACCCTCAGGAAACCACGGCTGAGGACAGTGCTGTGGCAAACCTGGGCTTGCTTCTGGGGAATGTGTGAAATGGCCTTCGGACCTCAAATCGTTACAATCGCACATTGCCCTGGACCCAGAAACATCATAAAGAGGTCGCTGAAATGTCACTAAAAGGGCATAATGGGGCAGGGCAGGGTGGAACGGGGTATTTGCAGGGATTTTCAGTGGGCTTCAATTATACGTGATGTCACTGACATGTGGTGCCTCGGAACATAACCCCCGCATCACAATGACAGGATGTAAAAACTAAAAAGTTGCAATTTTTATAGAAAAAGTTCTAGAAAACAGATAACAATAAATGCATAGTTGAATGTTCTTTTCTGTAGGAAACTTACAGATTCGATACAACCTTGGAAGCACCAAAGAGCCGTATAATATTAATGTAGATCACAGGAATGTATCAAATGGACAACCACACAGTGTTAACATAACACGGCAAGGAAGGTTTATCAGTCTCCAGGTAAATGTGCTGTTATGGGGTCATTGATAACATTACTATTAAGAATGTGGAATTCGCAAATGGAATACAGGCAGAAGGTGGAGGAATCTAAGCCAGCCAGGCATCAAATACAGATGGGATGCTCATTCCTCCTTTGGTCAGAGAGGGAAAGGGGGTCGAACAGTGTTTCCCCAAGTGGGCAATGCTGCCCCCTGGGGGGCGTTGGAATGATCCTGGGGGGCGGTATCAGTCTAGGGTGCAATGGGGGAGGGGCACTGAATAAAAATAAAGGGGTGGGGGAAGCATAAAGAAAAAAGAGAAGAACATTATTGAAAACTGTTTGTACATGTTTCATCTGTTGTGTAGTGAGGCTTACCATCTGGTCAGGCGCCATTGCGGGACAGGGACAGGGACAGCGCCTCCCCTGGAGGTGAGGGGTTTTCCCAGGCTTGAGGAAACCCTCTTTGCAGCTTGCCTGCCTCTTTGGCACCGGCCCCTCCTTTGGGGTGGATCGGACCGTTTGTTTGCTTAAAGAAGGGAGATTTCCAGGGGGGCACTGAGTAGGGTTTTTTTCCTGAAAAGGGGGCAGAAGGCAGGATTCGACTCCAATCAAACAGTTGGCAAAGGCTTTTGTAGGCCTACATTTATAATTACATCATGATGAATGAATATTAAAGACAGAAATGAAGACTCTTTTTTTCACAGCCTTGCAAAAACCTAGGAGTGCACGTGCACACACTTTGCTTAGAAACAGAATTTTTGTTTAGGACATGGGACTATAACTAGCCTTTCTTTTAAAAGACTTTAGTTGTTGTTTTGCACTTCCTGTGTGGTGTTCTGTTTTATTTGCTTGGTTTCATTTAATTTTTAATGGTCCCTGAGCTTTTCTCTTGTCAAGCAAGGACCAGAACTTTTCAGTCTCATGGATATTAGTCTTCAGTATTCGGCATGAAGGGAGGAGCTCCAAGAAGATCTGCACAGGGGGAGAGACCAGGCTGTTGGTTGTGCTTGTCTGGCCTCCCTGGGCTGCTGCTTCTTGCGACAGCTGAGGTCCCCTCTGAACAACTGGGGGCCCTCCTTTTCTCTCCCCTTCTAGCAAGATCGGACTTGGAGGGAAAGGGTTTCTCCCTCCTCCCTTTTCAGCACTGAGTTCCAGGCATTCCCCAGAGATCCCTGGTTCATCCAGTTGCTCTCCTGAACCCGGTGCAAAGAAGTCTCACCCCCTTTCCTGATCAGAGGGAACCATTCAGCTTAGCACTGAGCTGGCGCCCAAACTCAGCAGGATCATTCTGCCTTCATAGGGGCTGATGTGAAGGAGGAGCAATCCTGCTTTCTTTCTTTTTTTACAAAAAGACTGTACTTGAATTCATTGGATGATTGTTTTTCTTACTGATAATTGTGATTTTATTAAAACAAAATATTCTTTTGCAACTTACACATCTTCAAAATATACTCCTTTTTTCCTTCACCTTTTGATGAAGGGTGGTACATTGTGAGCCTGTGGACAAGGTTTGCCTTATCTTTTAATATCAGTATAGCACTTACCGGTAGAAAGTTTTAAGTACAATATAAGTATTGTTATCAATGCAGACACTCCCAAGTGTTTTCCAGGGACAGTCCAGGATTTTCAGGAGCCATCCCGGTTTCTGATTTGATCCCAGAATATCCCGCTTTTCCTTAGGACGTCCCTATTTTCATCAGTGAAATTTTGGAGGGTCTGGAGTTATGCGACCCCCGAGCCAAGGAGATAAGTGACTCTACAACCTTTAGAACAGCGTTTCTCAACCGGTGTTCCGCGGCACACTACTGTGCCGCGAGACGTCGGCTGGTGTGCCGCGGGAAAACCGTTGGGGACCCACGCCGCAGGCGCGTGGCGGCGGCTCCGGTGGGGGAAAGGGAGCGCAGAGGGCCACCGCCGAGAGGAGGCACCGCGGAGAGGCTGCCAGGCTCTGCCGTGCATGCGCAGGCTGGGAGCTCGCCGCCGAATCTGATTGGTTGCCAGGGACCAATGGGAAGTCGGAGGAGGGAGACGCGGGGGCTGCCGGTAGCCGCCGCCATTTTGCTGTTGGGGGGCGCTGAAGCCCGGCGGCCGCCGCCGGAACAGCTCAGGAACTTCAGGCGGGGAGATGTTGCGGCGGCGCTGTGGAGCCCGGAGCGGCTCCTGTCCGCTGCCCGGACTCACGGCGCACTCCCGCCTGCGCGAGCTCCGGGCCGCGATCACTGCCCTCACCGGGGTCCCCGTCCAGGCCCAGCGCCTGGTGCTCGGTTTCCCCCCGCTCGGCCTCGACCTCGGCGACGGGGAGCGGCGCCTCGGAGAGCTCGGCATCCACTCTGGTGGGAGCCGGAGAGAGGTGGCGCGGGGGGCTGGTGGGCGCGGGTCGGGAGGTTGGAGGTTGCTGCGCTCGGGAGCGCGAGGGCGGCGGGGATCCCCGGGCGGTTGTGTCTTCCTGGCGCTGCCGGTTGGGGCTGTGGGGCTGCTGCTGTGGCGAGCCGTTTAGGCTTCCCTGGGCCGTTTTACTTTGGGCGCATAGCTCCGTGATTTCCGTTGCCATGGCGACGTTGCCGCCGCCATTTTGTGGGTGCACAGCGTCTCCTTGTGATTTTTTGACATTTTCTGGTGGTGGTGTGCCGCGAGATTTTTTTCATGAGACAGGTGTGCCGTTGCCCCGAAAAGGTTGAGAAACACTGCTTTAGAAGACATCTGAAGGCAGCCTTGGATATTTTATTATGTTTTTATATATGTTGGAAGCTGACTGGGCAAGCCAGTCAGGTGGGTGGGGTAATAATAATAATTAATAATAATAATAATAATAGGATGTCCCTATTTTCATCGGAAAAATGTTGGAGGGTCTTTTTACCGCAACAAGTTATTTCAACTCTTAATGTATCACTCCCTGATAACCACTAGATGGCAGCACATCATAACTTTTTGAAAGACTCTTTCGTTTTCCTTATTCCCACATATTACCGGTATATTATTATTGGTAACTAGTTATCAGAAATTAGTCAGCCGTTATTGATTCCTGGACACCCCCAATACCTATCTGAGGATAGAGAATCACCATGTGTCCACCACATTCCCAGGGTGGTTGAGTGTAACGGGCATTTCTCACTGAGGCATTGGATTCACGATATACATATTAATCATTGGGGGGGGGGGGAGATGCTGCAATTTCTTCAGGGATACTTGGGAAGGAACATACACTTGCCAAAAGATACCTACTCTCTGGTAAAAGGAAGTTACCAGAACTTTTTCTGGAAAAAAGAAAGTGTTCCGCCTTTGAATTCTTTGGTTTTACATATGAATAACAATCATCTGTTCCTTAGCAGGCCTTCGGGCAGAAGATACAGGACGATGAAAACTTGAACCACACACCTTCTGAATAGTTTCTATTCAAGAGCTTTGATTGCACTAAATAATGATCTCAGGGCCAGTAGTAAGAAATAGCAAGCAGTGAGTAGTAAGGAATGAGACAGGTTTTAGGTTATGTTATGCTTTTAATAGGTTATGTTACATTCTGGATTATGTTATGTTTTAATAGATTATGTCTTAATAGGATGAGAGTGTTGGAGATATGTGCAAATGTGTACGGTAAATCCGGTCTTTGGCTGTTTGATTTTCGTTGTTGTGTATACTGTGTATATACGGACAATGACAATAAATTTATCTGAATTAGGTAAAGACAACCTCAGATGAACAACAGCACATGATATATTGCACTGTGTCATGATTTATTTATCAGAAATAAAGCCAAAATGGAAAAGCCATGTGTGAAAAACTAAGTACACCTTACGATTCAATAGCTTGTAGAACCACCTTTAGCAGTAATAACATGAAGTAATTGTTTTCTGCAGGACTTTATGCATCTCTCACATCATTGTGGAGGAATGTTGGCCCCTTCTTCTTCACAGCATTGCTTCAGTTCATTGAGGCTTGCTGGCCTTTGTTTCTGCACAGCTCTCTTAAGGTCCCGCACAGCAGTTCAATTGGGTTGAGGTCTGGACTTGGACTGGGCCATGACAACCCCTTGGTTCTTTTCTTTTTCAGCCATTCTGTTGTAGATTTGCTGGTGTGCTTGGGATCCTTGACCTGTGGCATGACCCAGTTTTGGCCAAGCCTCAGCTTTCGGGCAGATGCCTCGCATTAGAATACCTGGGTGTACAGAGGAGTTCATGTCGACTCAGTGACTGCCAGGTTCCCAGGTGCCCTGTGGCTGCAAAACAAGCCAAAATCACCACCACCATGCTTGACAGTTGGCATATGTTTGGTTTTTGCCAAATGTGGCGCTGTGCATTATGGCCAAACATCTCCACTTTGATCTCATCTGTCCAAAGAACATTGCTCCTGAAGTCTTGTGTTTTGTTCAGATGCAACTTTGCAACCCAAAGCTGTGCTGCCATGTTCTTTTTCAGAGAGATGAGGCTTTCTCCTGGAAACCCTTCCAAACAAACTATACTTGTTTTGTCTTTTTCTGTCATGAAACTTAACATTTAATATGCTAACTGAGGCCTGAAGAGCCGGAGATGTAACTCTTGGGTTTCCTGCAATTTATCTGAGTGTTGCACAGTCTGACCTTGGGGTGAATTTGCTGAGACCTCCACTCCTGAGAAGATTGACAACTGTCTTAAATGTTTTCCACTTTTGGATAATCTTCCTCACTGTAGAATGACGGACATAAAATTGGCTGGAGATGGTCTTAGAACCCTTCCCAGTTTCATGGGAAGCAGCACTCGCTTCTCTAAGAGCATTGTGTCATCTTTCCTCTTTGGCATTGTGTTAAAACACACCTGAATGCTCCAGACCAGCAAACTGCCAAAACTTTGGCTCTTATAGAGGTGGGCAATTAAACAAGGGCATTTGATTAGCCGCCCCTGCCTGCTACTTAGCCTCTTAATTCCTATGGAAGCAGTAAGGGTGTACTTAGTTTTTCACACACGATTTCTCCATTTTGGCTTTATTTCTGCTAAATAAATCATGAGACAGTGTAATATGTCATGTGTTGTTGTTCATCTGAGGTTGTGTTACCTAATTTTAAGACCTGCTAAGGAACAGATGATTGTTCTTATGTAAAACCACATAATTCAAAGAGGGTGCACATCTCCCGCTGGCTGGTGCTATGAAATACGAATTCTTTTAAATCTAGTAGATATTTCCCCATGTATAAGAACATGTCCCTGACCAGCAGTATCTCTTACTATCAGCTGCCCTACACCATGGTATACGAATAGTAATAATCTTAACTACTTTGAAATTGTGAGCCTGTGAACGGGAGTGGATGGGAGACTGATAGCGGCACCATGTTTTGGCTTTTTCTCTTCCCCACTGAGGCTTGACCCTGGCTCTGGAATGTCCTGCTTATCAGGGCGAAGCGAGCCGTGTCTGCTCAGGGAGGGTAACCGGCTGGGTGGCAGCCTTCTCAAAGCCTGGCTTCTTTGCTTTTGTCTTTCTGCAGCTGGACCTCTACCCTGCCGTCACCTACACCCTGCCAGCAGCATCAAGCCTCCAGTTCCACTCATTGAAGTCACTCTTCCTAGGAAAAGTAATAGGTAAGGACCCGTTTTTAAGAGCTTTTGTTTCTTGGTTTGCTTATGGCTGTAAGGTTTAATCAAAGGGTTAAGCCTATAAAGCTAAAAGGCCCAGATTGTGATAAAATGGCATTAAAAAAAATAGTGGCTGCTTTGTTCTATCAATTTATTGCAGACCCTTCATTAACTTGAAACGACTGCTCTGTTGGGATTATAGTGTTATGCAGTCAAACAACTAAAAGGCATGTGAGTGAAACATCCAGGTGCCTAGGGCTGGGAGCATCTGATTCTTAGGGATTCTGCTGTTCGTGTGCTTTTTTATTAATTACTATAATTTAATAAATTTGTATACCGCCCTTCATCCAAAGATCACAGGGCAGTTGGCAGCACAAAGTTAATGGGCGGAGATCAGGAGTGGCACAATCAAAGAGTTGCAAGCAAGGAGCTGTAACAGCAGACTTGTATCTACAGGAAATATCAGGGTTTGGACGCTGACAGGGAAGAGTCCTTTGCAGTTCTGTATCTAACTAGACATGGCACCATCCAGCCTCTGAATAAGATGGGAGTTGTATTGTGGTTGGGTCACTTAGAGGCTTCTGGTCCTTGGTGCAATGAAGTCATCACTCCGTGCCAAGACCTGGAGGCTGAGAGTCTGCAATTGCCATGAATGGAACTCCCTCGTTTCACAATATAGTCCTGGGCCTTGTAAGATGCACTTTACGGGTGCCTGTGTGCATTTGCTAGAGGTGCTTTGAAGTGTTGACTTGCAAGCACTGCTGGCCAGCTGATGGCCAGCGATGGCTCTGTGTAGCCAACCATCAGCTGGCCTTAGTTGCACCAGCACAGCCAAGCAACTTGGATGCAAAGTGCTGGAGGAAGGGCTTGAAATCCAAACCCCTTTCTGTTTAGGGGGGTCTCCTTTTCTGCAGAGACTCCCGAGACTGATTGGTGGCTCCAGCAAGCCTCTTTAAAGGTGCGCCTCAAAGCATATCTTCAAAGTGTCTGCTCACTGCCAGGCAGCTTGTTTTTGTTTGTTTGTTTGATTGATTTACATAACCCCCTCCACCACAAGATCTCAGGGCAATTCACAAGCTTCGTCATGCTGCCAGGTGGTTGACAGGTGGGTTGCCCTGCCCACCTGCCAAAGTTTGCCTGTGCAGAGTGGGAGAGATAAGATCCAGTCCCCCCCCCCTGTTCTACACCTTGTGGGAGCTGTGCAAGAACCAAGGATGCACTTCCATGCCCCACTGTGTCAAGGGGGGGGGGGTGTCCTATGCCCCTGGTAAGAGAGAGGGGGGCATTTCCCCAAGTCCAATCCGTCATCCCTTATAGCACCCACAAGACAGGCTTTCCTTTCTTGGGCTTGCAGGCCATCTCTGGTTGCTTAGCAGTGCTCAGTGTTCATGCCTGTGTGCATCTGGGGGAAATGCCATTCTAGCATGCAGCTGGCAATAAACCCCCCTCCCTTCTTTCCACCTCCTGTCTCCTGTTTCCTTTCTCCCTCGGCCGTGACAAGAGTCTTCCTCATAGTTCATAGATTTTTGCTACATTCATCCAGTATTCTAAGTAGGTTTGTATGAATCACTCTACCCAACCAAGCACACAAATAGAAAGCAACTCAGTTTATTTATGACATAGCTTTATATTGTGCATGAAAGATTATGTGGCTGCAAAGATACTGAGCTGTCTCCATAAGCTGCCATCTTGAAAGACAGTTGCTGGCCACTTGCGGAGGTTGAATGAAACCTCTGGAGAAACAGGAGAGGGAGGCAGCAATCCTTGCCAGAGGCCTTCCCTGCCACCAGCAAATGTAGGATATTTACAGAGAGCCCAGGGCTTTTACAAGCCTGAACTCAGTTCCGGCCCCTCTCAGGTGGGCGCCTTTGCCATTGTAAGAGAAGAAGGGAGACGTTCATGGTGAATTCCAGCACCTCTTTTTCTAGAAAAACTGTACTGAGAAAACCCAAGTAGATGTTGGAAGTTGGTGACTGTATCTCTTGTTTTTTCATATTACTGTATCTTTTTTTGAAGCAGCTGAAAGGGGCTCCTGGATGTGTTTTCAGCTGTGGTGCTTGGGGAGGAAGGTTCATTAAAAGGCAGATAGCTTTGAGGAAAACTAAGGGAAATTGGTCCATGTAGTTTTCCTTTTCATTAAGGAAAACTACATGGACCAATTTATGCCCATGACTGTTTTTTTTTAAAGGAAAGGAAAGAAGCATGGCAAGTATCATAGAATCATAGAATTGTCGAGTTGGAGGGGACCCCAAGGGTCATCCAGTCCAGCCCCCTGCAATGCAGGACTATCCAAATGGCTATCCAAACTCTGCTTATAAACCTCCAAGGCCACCTCTCGGGGGAGTCTGTTCCACTACCAAACAGCTCTTATTGTCAGACAGTTTTTCCAAATGTTTAGTTGGAATCTCCTTTCTTGCAACTTGAAGCCATGGGTTCGAGTCCTACCCTCCTCCAGAGCAGGATAAGTAGCCACCCTTGGTCAAGGATACCTGCATTTGGCACACATCTGAACCTGACCCCATGTCCTAAGAGTGTTTGAAATATAGATAGATCACTCTATCATATCTATCTATCACTCTGAATGTTTTTTAAACCCACATTGAAATGGATAACCCACCCAGCCTGCCCCCAAAAAGCAGCAGTCTCCATTTTGTCCATTGTGGAATGTTATAACTAAGACTGGGAGCATTTCTCTTGCCCACTTCCTGGGCGAAATTTGTTTTGTGTGTTTTTTTAAGATTTGTGCCCCCAGATGCAGAGATACCTGAATGCATTCACAGAACAGGAAAAGGGCAGTGGGGGCTTTGAATGAGTGAATGGGGGAGACAACAAAAACCACAAAAGCCTTGTGGCTGTATTCCTTCAAGTCTCACGCACTGAGGGAGGTGAAAAGTGGAGGAATGAATATCAGTGACTGAGAAAACTAAAGCTGTGTGAACGCTGATCTGCCAAATGCATACACAGAAAATGTGGATCTGAACCATCTGCTTGCAGTGAATGTCTGCTTCAAAAGCCTCCTATTGTTTGGGGAACTAGGAAGCACAAGACAATCTATATGGAGAGACATAGAGGAAGTAATTCAGATATACTTCTCCCAAATCATTATGTTGACCTTTCCCCCAGTTCCACAGTCCCAGGATTATATTAGCAAGCTGTTTCATCAAGTTCCATGAAACTAGAAGGATTGTTTGAGGATTTTGTGATCAAGAGATCAAGCTACCACATTCCTTAATACATCTGTGTGATTGACACTTATAAAGACCTTCGGATGTGCAAATTTAATTTCTCTCTCTCACTCACTCTCTCCTACACCCCCCCCTTTTAAATCATTTCATTGGAAATGGACTGTTGTAAACACAATGGCCCAGTTTGCTTGCAATTCTAAGCCAAACCACAGCTTGGCGCAAATGAGCAAATGTGCTTGTTCCAGGAGAGACCAGCCTCTGATCCTGCTGCTTCTACACTGCTGTGAGCTAAGCTATGGTTTGGCATAGCATTTCGCTCATGGCTTACCCTGCCCCTGACATCCCATGAGCAGCAAGCCATAAACCACGGCTACATGCAAGATGGCAGCAGAATTATTGGCCCCCAGCAAAGGATGGGATTGGTCACAGAAGGCATCAGTGCTGCGGATACAGCAGTCTGCCTCCTCTGAGGGACATTTTCTTAACTAGATAAGTATATGAGCGGCAGTGTAGTGTAGTGGTGAGAATATCAGCCTAGGTCTGGGGAGACCAAGCTTCAAATCCCCACTCAGCCATCCAGCCCCCCCCCCAGTGATCTTGGACCATCCTTTGAGCTAACCTACCCCACAGGTTTATTATGAAAATAAAAGTTGAAAGGCAGGATCTGTGTTTCTTGGAGGAAAGGTGGAATATCAATGTAATAACCGACTACAACTGAACTGATCACTTTGTAATAATATACAGGCAGACCTAATTTGGAGTAAGTCCCTCTGAGCCCCAGGAGACATGCATAGGAATAGGATCCGCACTTGCAGGGAAGCTCTTTTCACTTCTGCTGTGTTGAGATTTAGGCAGAGGTTTGTCCAGCGCAGTGTGGGTTGCTCTGCGTATTTCTTGTATTGTTGCATTACCATGGTATTGTTTGTGTGCACATCGCCACTGGAGAGAATTGGTCCTAGCTATTTTAAATTTGTATATTGATTATGTTGTAAGCCAGATCTGATTTTCTGCTCGTAAATTCTGATGAATTCTGATGATGCAGCCATTTTTCGCCAAGGGCTAGCATTTTGTTGAGAGGCATAGAAAGCTGTGCAGGACATCTTCTGTATTCCCAGTGTCTGTTGGAATATTAGAATTCCTCCTCTCTGCACTAAACACAGACTGTTTTGTTGGCCAAACTATCGTTTTGTTGTCATTTCTGCTTGTGGGAGCACCATTTAACATGCTAAAGAGGTCTCATTTTCCTTTCCAGAGGGAGGCATTGTTGCAGGATACTTTAACAAAGCCCTTCCTTGAGAAGGAAGCTGAGCCATGCAGTGAAAAACAGGCAGGTGGACATGACACAATCAGACCCTTCAACTGCAGCTCGTAATTTGTGATTCCTTTCTACCTGTGCTGCTTTGCCAAAGTGCAACAAATGTCCTTTCTTTCGCCTGGGTCTACAATTGTCCAGGGAATGTTTGTCTGGTTGAACCAACTCTTTCTCCTTTTTGTCCATTAAGGAACTCTCAGAATCACTGCCTTCCCCAGCTGTCTTTATGTGGTTTAGCCCGACCCCTTGCTTTTTTTCCTCATTAGTTGTAAACACTTTTTCTGTTCAAAGAGCCACAGAAACATGGGGCTGTGGTAAGAAGGCACAAATGAAAGAGGGGGCTCCAAAAAACCTTGCTGTACTCAGGCAAGGGGGGCCCTGCATGTTGTGTTTGTGGGGAGGGCATAGGGAGGAAGAGAGCATCTAAAGATTCTGCCCCCAAAACAGGGTAGCTAAAGAAAGTGGAACCCAAGTAGGCAGAAAACTCTACGTTGTGGAGACTGAAGACTAGAAGGAGCTTATTGATTTGAACTCATCAGTCAGTTCTTTGAAGGTAGACTTTTAGTATTTTTCAAACCATTATCTAAATCACTTCACTACTGACATGGTTCAGCTAAGAGCCTTCCCTCCCCATTCAGTTCCTGCTCACTGTCAAATAGTTCTTACTTCTTTGGAAAAAGCCTTTGTGGGCATCACTGTTTTTTGCTTCTGCTGAACAGATTGTGGTGGGAGGATGCAAGACAAAAGAGTCTGTGGCTGATAAGGGCCTGAGACATCCATTGCATGGGCTGTGCAAAACTGCAGCTTCCTTGCATGCCTCCAGTATACTGCCTTTCCACTTGAACCACGACACACCCAAGGAATTCAGAGAGATAAATCACAAACTAAACAACTCTGTGTGTAGGTTTACGATTCATGAAACAGAGACTGAAATCCAGGTATCTCATGGTCGGAGTTGTGTTGAGACTGCAGCCGTTCAAGTCTACACATAGAGAGTTTCCCTCGTGGACTTATTTCAGAAATATTTGAATTGCTTGGCTTTGAGATACTGAGTTGCTCAGGTCATTATTATTTTGGCATTGTATACATCATTTAAGATTTCATGAAATAGAAGTTGTTGAAATGCTGTACGTGGTTGTAAATGAGTTTTTGTAAACCTACACACAGAATTGTTTCATTTGTGATTTTCCATGTGAACTCTCATGTCTGGTGCCAGCAGGGGCGTAGCAAGGGGGGCGGGGGGACCGCCCTGGGTTTTTTTTTTAATTTTTTTTTTTTAATTTTAACTTCATTGAAAAAAAGAGATAATAGACACACACACACACAAAACCCCCACACCTCACAAAGTGGCACCATCAGAGGGGGGTGACACTTTATTTTTATTTTTATTTATTTTTTTACATTATTATTATTATTATTATTATTATTATTATTATTTTAACTTTATTGAAAAAAAAGAGATAATAGACACACACACACAAAACCCCCACACCTCGCAAAGTGGCACCATCAGAGGGGGGTGACACTTTTTAATTTTTTTAATTTTTTTTTAAATTAAAGTGGTGGGGGGTGACAAAAAAAATTCCGCCCCGGGTACCACCTGGGTTTGCTACGCCTCTGGGTGCCAGTCAGGATCAGTCCTGCTTTTCAACGTTTCCATGATGCATTACAAATAGAAGCTCAAGGTTTTCTTTAGCTCCATTCTGCTTCCCCAGTGAGAGGCCTCCTCTTGTACAGGGTGAGTCTTTTAAAAGAGGCCCCGTGGAACATGTGTACTCTGTATCCTCATTTTAAGGACTCACCTTGTAATTCCCTGAAAATAAATTCAAGGGCACTGAGCACAGCAGCAGAACCATCAATATGGAATGAAGAGATTTTACCTTCCCACAATTTACATGCATATTCAGTGCAAACTAATTAAAGGGTAAAGATCAAAACTTGGAAAAGTGTTCATTTACATAGTGTATGCAGCAAGAATACCCTGATTTTTAAAGGAACAATGCACTTATGCAGGTGAGCAGTTTAACTTAACCGTATCTCCGTGTGCATTTGGTCACCCTGATGGAGGACCTTCATTGGGAGAGTGACGCTGGAGTGTGACCATGATGCTCCTACTCGATCTCTCACCATCTTTGGATACCATCAATCCCCTGGACCTTCTGTGGGGGGGTGGAGCTCAGGGACATTGTTCTGCAGGAGTTCCAATAGTAGCTCCCTGGATGATTCCAGAAGATATCATTTGGCAAATGTTTCTCAGCCCCCTAGTGCAGGGCACTAGATTGTCTCCATCTATATGAAGCCAATGAGAGTGATCGTTAGGATATCCGGAGTGAGGTGCCATCAATATGCTGATCTCTGTAACGTTTTATTCAAAGTGGCTGTACAGGTCCTGGACCAGTCTGATAAACTGAGTGAATCATGGAAAGACAAAAGCTCTGGGTGTGAGCAGATTCTGGACTGGAAGACCAGTCAGTTCTCTGCAGGGAGTTGCACTGAAGGAGCAGAGGTGGAATCAGGGAGTACTCCTGGATCTAGCTCTGTCGCTGGAGGTTCTCAATCGCTAGGAGTGCCATTCACCCACTTTGGCTGCTAAGGCAACTATAGTCATTCCTGGATCAGGGTAGCTTGACCACAGTTGTCTATGCAGGGGCAACCTCAGGGTTGTACTCCTGCAATGTGCTGTATGCAGAGCTACCCTTGGGCTTGGTGGAGAGGCTACAGCTAATGCAGAATGGAGTAGCTAGGCTGCTTGTAGGGGAAACTGCTGCCAGGATACTACCGTCTGTGGGATCTGAACTTGCCAACAATTGATTACCGCACCAAGTTCAAGCTTTTTTGTATGGTGGAGCCACAGAATATGCACATTAACTTACACGGATTCAACTATATGCACTCAGTAAAAAAAAAAATAATGTGTGGGCGACCAGCAAAAAACAACAACAACCCCAACACAGATGATTCCACTTACTATTCCACTCAACCAGAGGCCTAGGAGTAAGTGTGAATCCTTCGCTGGGTGCAATATGTGTTCCTTCACACAACATGGCCCCTAAGTGCAAGCCACTTACCTGTGCATCCTCTGAGGCTCAGTCAAAGAGACAGCGATTCCCATCAGGGAGAGGGATCTCTGGAGCTTTCAAAGACCCGCCGTGATCAACCATCTGCACATTTTGAGGAGAAAGTCTCGTACTTCAGAGTGACTTTGATTCCGCTGTTTTTTTCAGTTCTCATTGAAGTACATGTACCCAGTGCCAAAATCTGGGATGTGTCGTGGGATCATTGTTAGTTTATGCAGCCTGATGTGGACAAGGTACTCGTGGCTATTTGCCCAACTGCATGTCCTCTTGAGCCACATCACTTGGTTCATGAAATCTAGCAGAGGGGGTAGTTGGTTGGGTCCACAGCACTGTTAATGATTCATTGCACAAGGGTCTGGCCCCTCTCACCTTGAAAGAGACAGTGGGACAGCCACTCCTAAAGAAACTGGCCCTGGACCCTTCGGTTAGGTCAGTCAGTCAGTCAGATTTATTTGTTAGAAACCGTTGGTCATCACAACAATACAAACAGTATAGAAGTATACTTTAGCACAGGTGGTCCCAGCCCACAAGATCAGGGAAATTCTCCCTGATCCTTTGAGCTGCTAAGGTGAATGCATAAGCCTTATCTGTATTGTATTTATCACCATCCATCAACAAACAGATTTTCTTCCCATTATTCACTTTGATAAATCTGTCTATAGGGGAGGGAGTATGAGATTTGAACTAACTACCAGGCGGTTGTAAATACCAGAGAGGGTTGTGCAGGCATTCTGGAATGACACAGATTCTCTAGACCCATTTCAATGTGGGTTCAGGCCTGGCCATGGGACTAAGCCAGCCTTGGCAACCTCTCATCAAAGGTAGTATAACCTTGCCCCCTCCCTACTCAAGCTCTCTGACTTTCTAGACAAGCTGACCATGGAACCCCCTCCTGGACTGGCCTCGTCGAATGGGAAATACAGGGCTTTGGAACCTACCTACGTGGCCATGTCCAGGGAGTACTTAGGGGGAGGCTGCCACAAGGCCCTATTTTATCCCCAATACTATTTAATATCTATATGAAGCTGCTGAGAGCAAGAGCTTTGGGGGAGGTGCCATCTTCTTGAGCCTTGATGACACAGATGTATTTTCCACAGCAGCTGAATCAGGGGAGGCCTGGATGCAGGGATGGGCTGGATGAGGGGAAACAAGCTGAGCCTGGATTCCAGCCAAAGATGCTGAGGGTGCCTGGTTCACCACGTTGAAGAAAATGGCCCATTGCTGCCCTGGATGGGGCTGCTTTCCTGCCGAAGGAGCAGATTCGCAGTCTGCTGTTCTTCTGGATCCAGCATTGTCCCTGGAGGCCCAAGGAGCCTGGTTGGCTTCAAGCCTCTTTTGCCACTTTCAGCTGGTAGGACAGCTGCGGCCATTCCTGGACCAGGGTAGCTTGACTATGGTATTCCAGGCACTGGTGATTTCAAGTCTGGATCACTGCTGTGCCCTCTGTACGGGGCTTTCTTTGCAGTTAGTGAAGATTCCTGTAGCACGGTTGCTGGCAGAAGTGAGACCCTGTCGGCATATTGCATACACCTCTGCTCGGAGATTTGCACTGGCTGCCAAGTTGTCACCTGGCCAGATTTAGAGTGCTCCCGTTAGCGTATAAAGCCCTTAACCGATTGGGACCAGTCTACCCTGGGAATTGTCTTGCCCCACATATGCCTATTCAATTGCTTCAGTCTGCAGAACTGGCACTTTTACAGGTGCCACACAATGACTGTTCTGTGCTTGCAAGGAATAAATCCTGCAAGATATTCTGAACTTTAAGCTGGGGGGGGGGGGAGCTTGTTGGAAGCAGACCCACACGCCTTTTCTGGAAATGCCCTGCAAAATACTTTGGAATCGCATGTGGCTCCGATCAGCCTGCTCTGCTCCATCCAGCAGCAGCTGCAGCTTTTCATAGAATTGCAGAGTTGGAAGGGACCCCAAGGTCATCTGGCTTTTAATGAATGAATGCAGGGAAATGGTTAATACAGACTTTGTTGCAACAAGCCACCCATCGTTTCACCTCCCAACCCAAGTCATAAATGCAGAAAGATTAAGTAAAAACTAGATATTTATTATAGAAAGAAACTCACACTGCATCCATGCTCTTTCTCTCTAGCAAGGTCACAAAACTAATACAGTACTATCCCAAACAACAAAAGATCCTCAAAGTAGAAGACACATCCTGTTGCTTCTCTGGTTACCAGAACATGCTACAAGCTTTTAGAAGACCTAGCCTTCAAGGAAGCAACTCAGGGCATGCTCAGGACTGGTGTATTATTCAGATAGGCTACCCTCTGGTGCAGCGCTGCTCCTCAAGCAGCTGAATTGCCCTCATAACAACAGAGGGAGTGGGAATCTGCCCAGCAGGGTCTGGAAAGCTGGCTGTCCTAATATTCAAATGTCTGCCACATGTTTTTCTACCTAGAGAAACATGGGAAGGAGCTCTTTGCCATAGCCCTACTTTTGGATTGGGATTGGTGGCATGTTGCAGGAAATGGATTGGCCAAGAAGAGATTTACTGAAATGTCTCCAGGAGCATCTCTCAGTTTAAATGGAAGCAGTAAAAATGTGTGGGACAGAAAAGAGTGTGTTATTCTGAGATGATGATGGTGATGACAACGACGACTGGCAGGGTAGGGTGTTAAAAATAGCCCTCATTTGGAGGGTTGTGACCCAGTAGTCCCAGTGGAACAGGGGTTCCACAACTCCATGGGTTTGTAGCCAGAGTTAATTCAGCCTTGAAGGCGGGGGTCTCGGGTCACTGTTTATGCCAGTGTTTCTCAACCTCCTCGGGGCAACGGCACACCTGTCCCATGGAAAAAATCTCGCGGCACACCACCACCACATGCACCCCGCCCCCCCCGCCCCGGGGGCGGGGTGTCCGCGCGCCCTGGCGGGAGGGAGGGGAAGGACCCAGGCGGGCGAAAACGGAGCGGGAGATCGGCGCCCGCCCCCCCTCCGCCTCCCGCGCCCAGCCCCCCGGCAGCACCTCCACCCGGCCCCGAGCGAGCCCGGTGGCACCGGCACCTCCCGCCCGTCCCCGCCCGCGACCGGGGCGGCAGAGGCAGCGGGCGAAGCGGCGGTCGGCGAGCGGGAAGCGGAGCCGAGGCGACGCCAGCCCGGACCGACCCGGAAGCGGAAGCGGCCCAGGGCGGCACAGCAGCCGGGGTCTTCCCACGGCACAGCAGCCGGTGTCTTGCGGCACACTACTGTGCCGCGGCACACCAGTTGAAAAACGCTGGTTTATGCATATGTTTACCTATTTACAATATATTGATTTAAACACCTATGCATGCCACAAGTCTTCAAGATGAGGTGAGCTAGAAATAGCAGCTAAATATTGTTAAAGACAAAGAACTCTATATTTTCTTTATCAGCCAATAAAGGCAGAACCTCAGGAAGGTCTGAAAAAGTTTGGTGATGCAGCATGAAATCTTGCTTTGAGAATTAAGCCCAGCTCCCTTCAGGTGCTGGGAAATGGAGGTCCCTAAAGCCACAACGTTTGTTTCTCAGACAGAGCCGTCAATATCAATCAGAACAGTTGCCAGCAAGGAGCTTTTTATTATGCCTAGGGAGAAGGAGGAGAAAGACTTATTAATATGCCAGGAGGGTAATAAAAATAATAAGCATCAACATTTCCCCCTTCAAGCTTCTCTTTGGCAGCAGCACTCCTCTCAAACATCTCATGGCATACGGTGCCATTGGCCATTGGCATGTAGAAACACGTCACCAAAGTTCTGGAGGGCTTATTAAGCCCTATGTTTGTTAATGACAAGGAACAGAAAGGTTAGCATCGTAAACCACTGTTTTGCCCAGTTCACATTTAGAACCAACCTGGTCACTCCAATATGCCCTGGAAGCTGCAATTGGTCCCAGACTCAGCACCCAAGATTTTAAGAGGGGCTCACTATTTCTGTAGCGGTGCCTCTCTTGGAATCAGACTAAACCACACATGACATGAGTCACCTGGCTTTCCCTTGGGGGCAGGATATAACCAGTGCGGGGGAGCCACGTTGGGACAAATTGTTGTTTTTGAAACATGGTGGTATGCCTGGGCACACCTTGCATATACCTAGCAATGCTACCCACAGGGCTGTCTTTACCCAGGGATACAAGGGGTGGGTGCACCCAGGCACCGAATTCTGGTGGGCACCAAATGTATCGGCGGCAGTAAAAAGCAATGGAGCGAAAGTCCCCACCCCCTCCTCTGTTGCTCTATAGCGTCAAATATTCCTGACTTGTCAGGAAGCAAAAGCAGCTATTTCCACTGCGTCATTGTTACAGGTGAGCAATTTTCCTCCCCCAAAAAAGCTTTTTGAGTTGGCCGCCCCTCTTTAAAAAATGAGGGTGCGGTTGGCACTGTGGTCTAAACCACAAAGTCTAGGGCTTGCCGATCAGAAGGTCAGCGGTTCGAATCCCTGCGACGGGGTGAGCTCCCGTTGCTCGGTCCCTGCTCCTGCCCACCTAGCAGTTCGAAAGCACGTCAAAGTCCAGGTAGATAAATAGGTACCACTCCAGTGGGAAGGTAAACGGCGTTTCCGTGCGCTGCTCTGGTTTCGCCAGAAGCGGCTTAGTCATGCTGGCCACATGACCCGGAAGCTGTCTGCGGATAAACGCCGGCTCCCTCGGCCTTTAGAGCAAGATGAGTGTGCAACCCCAGAGTCGTCTGTGACTGGACCTAACGGTCAGGGGTCCTTTACCTTTACCTTGTTTATAGGGACGCGGGTAGCGCTGTGGTCTAAACCACAGACCCTAGGGCTTGCCAATCAAAAGGTCGGCTCCCTCGGCCTTTAGAGCAAGATGAGTGTGCAACCCCAGAGTCGTCTGTGACTGGACCTAACGGTCAGGGGTCCTTTACCTTTACCTTGTTTATAGGGACGCGGGTAGCGCTGTGGTCTAAACCACAGACCCTAGGGCTTGCCAATCAAAAGGTCGGCTCCCTCGGCCTTTAGAGCAAGATGAGTGTGCAACCCCAGAGTCGTCTGTGACTGGACCTAACGGTCAGGGGTACCTTTACCTTTAAACTAAATTTGGTGGTGCTGGGTGGATCTTTGCACCCTGGTGGCACATATGCTAAAGACGGCCCTGGCTACCCATGAGATTATGGCTCTGGCAAACACAAAGCTCAGATGGTACCCAATATTTCCCTCTCCACCAGCACCTCTCCACAATTTGGGAATCAATATATTACATGTTTACATACTTTAGTAACTAAAAACTTGATAATAAATATTCATAAACATGGAAGTATTTGTTACAGAGGGTGGTGGTTTTTTTAAGGACTGGAGTGGTGAGCATTTCAGCTTCAACTGCCTTGAAGTGGACTCTGGCTCATGAAAGTTCATGCTACAATAAATTTGTGTCCTGAGAAATCTTAACCATTATGTTGTTTTTGCTGCAACAGAGGAACATGGCTTCATCTCTGGATTTTCATTCTGATTACTCCTTTGTTCTCTTCCGCACTTAATGCATTTCTTCAGAAAGCAGTAAAGCATCCAACCAAAGTGAAATAAAAGGCTCAGAGCGGCAGGAAACAAATCTATCATGCCAAGACGTAGCATTTCTCTTCTTACCAAGAGACTCTCAGAAACTCCAAATCAACAGAAGTAGCCAATTATTGCTAAATTAAATTCACATTTTATGTTCACTGCATGCCAATTATGCTACCGATAAAACATTGATAAAAGCATTGAGGCAGCCCTCCAAGTGGTGTAGAAATCAGGGGGGGCACTATATTCCAGCCTTTTCTTCCATGCACACAGATACTTGGAGATCTACATTTAAAGACTTTTGCAAACATCTCCGAAAAAGGCTTGGCCATATTTCTATTTTACTGCCAGGACCCTTGTTCTAGCGAATGCACCTCTGTGCAGGATGCTATGATAGCTGTGTTCCACGTCTACTGCTAGAGGAGCCTGCCTCTATATTCCAGTTGCCTCCTGGGAACGCCAAGGGAGGAGAAGGCTCTGGTCCTCAGGTCCTGCTGTCTGACTTGCCAGAGGCATCTGGTTGGCCAGTGTGAAAAGAGGAGGCTGCCTCAGATGCGCCTTTGACCTGACCCAGCAGGGCTCTCCATAGGTTCTTACACAAGCTCCTAGAGCTCAGAGGAAGCCGTGTGTCCTGCTCCTTGTGTGTATCTAGGTCAGTCAGAACACAACTCCACACTTGTTGCAACCCTCATTAAAAACAGCAGGCTGACCCTGTCTGAATCTACTCTGTGTAATTGACTTTTAGCAATGTGTGAAACTTTGATTTCCTGAAGGAAAATCATGGACTTTCTCAGGGCAATTTCAATTCTTTTTCTACCAAAGTGTTTTCTCCCCTGCCCCTGAAATAGGTCTCCTGCAGCAGTTAATTCTGCCTTTGAATTAATTTTGTAATTGAGCAAACTCTTATTTCAGGCAATACATAAACTTGATAAAGAGCTACAACAGAGATATTTTCGGACAAGTGAAAGAAGAGTTAATGTGCAGTTGGAAGCAACCAGCTTAGTATTTTCAAATAGTTTCTTTGTAGACCATGATTATTTTTGGAAGTTTGATCAAGTACTTTTTGGAACCTTGTTGGCATTTCAAAATAAAACTAACAGTACAACAAAGCAAAATGCTTATTCTCAAAGATACATTTATACTCTGTGATAAAGTATTCCCATGTATCTATTAGGAGATGATGATGATTTTATTATTTGTATGGCGCCCATCTGACTGGGTTGCCCCAGCCATGCTGGGCGGCTCCCAACAAAATATTAAAAACACAGTAAAACATCAGCGATTAAAAACTTCCCTGAAACGCCTTCAGGTGTCTTCTAAAAGTCAAATAGTTGCTGGTTGATTTGTTGCTAATAGCAGCCTTAACTAAATATTAAAATTTGGCAGTTTGTATTAGATAAAAGGGCTGTTGTTTTTGCTCATATTCTAAATCTTATGACATCAAGGAATATTTTTTTTTTTTTTTTTTATTTTTTTGAGATCTGTTTGTAATTAGGTTGCTGGGGAAATAGAAGTGGGGACCAGTTAATGGCTCATTAGGGGTGGTAAATAAGGATATTGATTGATTATGTGTGACTGACATCTAGTAATTTGCAGAGCAGCAGGTTCAGCAGGTGGCACAGCAGGTGGGAGAAAGCAGCAGTTATTGTCATACTCTTACCTTTGGGCTGTTGAGATTTCATTTAGTTTGCGTGAGTATATACATGGCCACTGGCCGAGGAAGAGGGGGCGGGGGAGTGCATCGCCCCCGGCACCACGATCCCGGTGGGGTGCCATCGCGGCTGCCACCCCCCGTCCTGGGTGCCACACCCCCACATGCTGTGTGCCACACCCCCAGGACGCATGCCACGCCCCTGGGATGCACGCCAGCCACGCCCCCACCTGCTCCCCGCCCCTGGTGCCAGAGCATGAAGCTCCGCCACTGTACATGGTACCGGTAATTTATTATATCCATACCCTGACTTTCATTCAAGGGGATCTCCCAGTAAGGACAGGCCTGAGCAACGCTGCTTTGCTCTGGCCAGGTGCCTGTGGCATCCTATGCCTTCGGGGCTCATTCAAGGTCATTGTTTTGCTTCTACATCTCAAGATTATATCATGATTGTTTGCATTATGAATTAGTGACTTGAATTTTTGTGCAAACTTTTATATGCAAGGCCACAGTGTGACTGAAGGTAAATAACCCCCTTTAACAAATCAGAAAGAAACAGATAAGTAATTAAAATAATGCACTAATAAAAGTATACCAGAGCAGATATAAAGGTTGTCAACCCCTGTAAAGAGTTCTCCCTCGGGGATAACGATGCTGTATATTTATTCATATTTGCCACAAAATATTTACCGGTAGTCCCTTGAATTTGTATCACAACTTTTTTCCATATTTGAGTATAGTCACTTGGCTTATGGGGACCCAGGTGGCGCTGTGGTCTAAACCACAGAGCCTAGGGCTTGCCGATCAGAAGGTCAGCGGTTCAAATCCCTGCAACAGGGTGAGCTCCTGTTGCTCGGTCCCAGCTCCTGCCCACCTAGCAGTTCGAAAGCACCTCAAAGTGCAAGTAGATAAATAGGTCCCGCTCCGGCAGGAAGGTAAATGGCGTTTCCGTGCGCTGCTCTGGTTCGCCAGAAGCGGCTTTGTCATGCTGGCTACATGACCTGGAAGTTGTACGCTGGCTCCCTCGGCCAATAATGCGAGATGAGCGCCGCAACCCCAGAGTCGGACACGACTGGACCTAATGGTCAGGGGTCCCTTTACCCTTTACCTTTACACTTGGCTTATTTCTCTTACACAACATAATTTAATAAATTGATGACAATAACTTATGGTTTATTCTTTCAAATAGGTTTTTTAAAAAATCTTAATCCATGCCTTTGACTTCTGAGCTAATTATTTAAATATATATATATCTATTTAAAAGTATTTAAATAATTCAAATCTTGCTCCCTTCAGCTTTTCGCTCTTGTAGGCAAGAGATTTATCAGGTTTATGCTCAATCCAAACAAAATAACATAATTCTAATACAGTATAATCTCTTAACTGTTCTTCATGCCTTATTAACATATTCTTAATCTGATTTAGGATTGTAACAATTGCAATTTTTTCTTGATTTTCTTGTATACTGCTTTGAGAGGTTTTGTGTGGGGTTTTTTTTACAATCAAACGGGATATAATTTTTATGAAATAAATAAATACTGTTTAACAGCAGGTCCCATTCAACAGGACTTTAGTGTGAGTAAAGTTGCTTAGGAGTATGGTCTTAAATAGGAAGGTAAGAAACTAATGGAGCAGAATCCATTAATTTAAAGAGTCTCCAGTTTACAGCCTAAGGTTACATTTTCACTAAATGTGCCTGCTGGTTTGCATTAGTTAGTGATATTGAAAGGTCTGTATTATTGTCAGCAAGCTGTTGAAAATGTGTTTCCATTACATACTGCAATTAAATATGATCCAATTGTCCCTTTCTTCAAAGTGCCATCCCTATTTTTTGCAACCTCTCCTTCATAAACTCCTATACTAGCTTTTGAAGGTGGTTTTTAAAAATAGTGACAAATCATTCCTGTTAAAAAATTGTAGAGACTAAATTGTGTGTGCTCCAATTGTGTGCAGGGCTAAAATACAAGGTTTTATGGGACCACAAAGTGTTGGGTTTTTTCATTAAAAAAAACCCCAGAAGATCTCTGTCATACTAAATGTTTCCAGTTGAGAGGGATGTTGGTACATTTAGTTTCTGGTTTAAACTCAGTTGTATGCTGGATTATCTTCCAAGGTTCAGTATGCACAAACATTCTCAATTAATTTTTACTAGATGAAATACTTAGTAAACAAAAATGCTCAATTCATGGTGTTTGTTTGTTTTTGAAGCATCTGCAAACTGCTAACAAGGTTTCAGGGATCATTTTATGTTAAGAGAAGAGTGCTCTTTGCCCACTATGGTGCATTCTGCACTCTGGTGTACTAGGATAATTTGCAGCCTATGGGCTGCGGAAAATTATCTTTTGGATCTGAGGCCAAACTTAGCCTTGTTCAGATTTTAGCAATATGCCCTTGGTACTTCTAGATGGATGGTACCAAAATGTCTTTTACTTAAAAAATCAAAAATTTGAATTTGTGCAGAGGAGATAGCTGAAGACATTCCACATTATCTGAAATAGTGCAGTAATATATATATCATATATAGAACAGATTCCTTCTTCAACTTTCAGACACTGAGAATATCAGTCACATTAGCAGAAAAAAAAATTATGTTCTTACTATTATCCAATGAACTGTATTAAACACCAATGAAGCTAACCTTCAAGCATGTGAACCACATTTCCATGTTGAGAAACACTTCATTTTTGTTGCTTCATGTTAACAAGAGCCAAAGTAATAGCCAACACGTGAAATACGATTGTGCTTCATTGTTCCATTTTTAAACAGCAGCCATAGGAAAGCAGTAAGGATTGGGACCATTGTATGTAGGAATGTTTTATGCCGCAGGCCTAATGAAAATCCCCTCCAGCCCCAGGTCCTGTGCTGCCCCACGGGGCTTATGGGGCTTCTCTCCTGCTGCAGGCAGCATCCCTCTGGGGAGCAACTGTTGTCAGGCCAAAGCAAATGGGGAAGTGTTAACCCCCCCCACCCCCACCCTTCCTTATTAACCATGGTTGTGAGCCCCCCCACAGCTGCCAATTAAGTAAATAAAAGACATATGTGAGAAATGCAATGGCCATTTCACCTACCATTTAGTTGGACTATCTATCCTCTTAGCTTCTACTATACTCTGAAGGTTGGCTATCAAACAAATTCCAGCATCAAAACAAAACACACACACACACAAAATTCCTTCCAGTAGCACCTTAGCGACCAACTAAGTTTGTTCTTGGTATGAGCTTTCGTGTGCATGCACACTTCTCCAGATGCACACGAAAGCTCATACCAAGAACAAACTTAGTTGGTCACTAAGGTGCTACTGGAAGGAATTTATTATTATTATTATTATTGTTTCGACTAGGGCAGACCAACACGGCTACCTACCTGTAACTAAATTCCAGCATAACTCTTTTTTATGCAGCATGGCCTCTTGGCTGCTTTGTTTTATTGATCACTGTTACTTGTGATTTTGTTTTGCTAACAAAACTAACTAATAAACATATTGCATAAGTTATAGCCCTGGCTTTAACTTTTTTCAAAAGTGTAAAAAGAAGTCATGAGAGTGGCTACAGCTGCCATTCTTTGGGTTTGTCCTCTCTCCTCCTCCCCTGTGTTAATGCTCGGAGAGAGGGGGTGAATCCTGTCCCTGGGGCGCAAGTATGAAACTGCAAACACCTAAGGAAGCGCATGATGCGCAGCCCCGCCAAGGCTACTTTGGAAAGGCTGAAAAGACATCAGAGAACAATGTCGTGCTGGTATATCCTTAGCCAACAGAAGGCATGGGCGTACCCAGGGGGGGCAGGGGGGCAACTGCCCCCCCCAGCATAGCTGTCAACCCTCCCGTTTTATGCAGGAAACACCCTTATTTCAAGCCATTTCCCGCTGCTCCTCCGGATTTCTGAGATCCCTTAAAATTCCTGCATTTCAAACGAAGCAGCTCCTCTCCCCCCCCCCCCTGCCAGTCAGGGACTGGGAAGACCTCGCCTCCGGCTCCTTGCCTACCTGTTCCTAGATTTGTGTTCCCTGAGGACCATTTGGCTCCATGTGCATGCTCAACCCTCTTTGTTTAGCTTGGATGCTGCTGGCTTGCTGCAGCCCTGCATAGCAGCCTTAGCCTTACAAGACTGAAGGGCCATAAGCTTTGCAGCTTTAGTATATTATTTTATAATTTCATCATACTTTCCTTGAGTTGTTCCTAACAAACCTTGCATTTTGTTATTTCTCCTTTGTGTTGTTATAAGAATTTTAAGGAGTTTCTCTGCAAGAAGGGAGGAGGTGGAAAAAAACCTTCCCATTGCCTCAGGAATTAAGTAATTACCATCTCAAAGGAACAACAACTCAAATATACTCTTTCTGTTTAGTTAAGGACAGGGGGGGCAACCTAAGCAAAGTCTCCTCCTGAGTAAACTCATAGGGTACGGAGCAATGCGCATTGACAGCTAAGCACCAGCCATATCTCTGTCCTCCAAACTCATTAAGGGTGATAGACCTGGCCAGGCAAACTCATTGTTCTGATCCCAAGAACACTCAGGTGAAGGGCCCAGTGATTACCAAACACATAAGATGAATACACCAGTGCTTACCATCAATTCAGTGCTTACCATTCATTTGCATTTCATTTTCTCTATGTTAATGCCATGTAACCCTCCCCTTCTCCACCCCTCTGGTGACAGTTTTACTGATGTAACTGTGATCTGGTGGTGATGCTTAATGAGCTGCATTCTGGGAAACTGCAGGACGTTTTAAAAGTTCTTGTCACCCCTTCTTCGCTGTTCAATCTTTGCCTTGAACCTGTTGCGCAATAAATGTTCTCCTTTGGTGGCTGGTCTCCTTCTTTCTCAGCAAAGAACCACAGGCTTTGCCTGAAGGGCCAGGTGGCTGAGCAGCCTCGCACCTGGATTTTTTTCCATAACAGTTCCAACAAGTTAAACACTAGATTCCTGAGAAATTTCTCTTAAAAGGCCACTTCCTTAACAGAAGTGATTTTCAGCAATAAAGCCATCTTAAGTTGAGGCTGTGCAATGTGCACATATGCCTTGTGGTGCATGTTATTCAGATTATTTTCTGGTTACAAAGTTGACATTTTTCCAGCAATATTGATACGGTACATAGTTGTGCACCATGTGTGTGTGTGGCTAGTTAATGCAAGCTGAGGGGTTTTTTTGAATGCTGGATGCTGTTTTGTTGCATATATATATAAAATTTTCTTAAAATTTTGGTTTCATTCGCCTTTTCCGTGCTAAAATGTCACAACCTGAACGACCATGGCTTGCCCCCCCCCCCTAGTTTTGATCCTGGGTACGCCCCTGACAGAAGGCACAGGCCTTTTTGGTGTTTTTCAGTCCATGTTGGGAGTCACTGTTCTAGAAGAAATGAGAGCTTTTAGCAATATCAAGTGCTGGACCCACAGGAGGTGTTATGCTGGGACCATGAGACTCCGAGTGTTCGCAAGTAGGCTAGACAAAACCATCCCTGAGACTCAGGTGTGTCGCTTGGAGTTGCTGCACAGCCGCCTCCTGCGAAGGCAACACACGTCGCTCCCGAAATGTTCTTCGGCTTCCTGGTAGGCACCCCCAAACTCAGCCTTCCAGATGTTTTGGGACTGCAATTCCCATCATCCCTGACCACTGGTCCTGCTAGCTAGGAGTGATGGGAGTTGTAAAAACCTCTGGAGGGCCGAGTTTGGGGGTGCCTGCAAAAGGGACCCCGATGTGTGGCTGAGAGAGAGAGAGAGAGGGAGAGAGAGAGAGAGAGAGAGAGAGAGAGAGAGAGAGAGAGAGAGAGAGAGAGATTCGTTCCACGTCTTTCTGTTTGCCTCTCCTCTCCCGTTGCTGTTAGAAATAGTATCCCCATTGGTTGCAGACTGCACTCCGGGTTTTGCATGTGCTCCTCACCTGCATTTCTCCGCTCGGGGCCCGGGCTTGGGGCGGGCGGGGGGGCGGGCTCGCGATTGGCTGCAGCCACACCGCCGGCATCCCTGCTGCCAACAAAAGGAGACGCGGAGGAGCCCCGAGTCCGGCGAGGAGGAGCAGGAAGAGGAGAGGCGAGGCGAGGCACGGGCGGAGGGAGCAGCAGGTAACTGCCGGGGGGGGGTGCGGGGGCCATTCATTGCCTTGCCAGCCTCCAGCTTCTTAGGTGCTCGGTCCTGGGGCTGGGGCTGGACTTGCCTTTTTCACAGCTTAACTCCCGGTGAATAGATTCCCCAAGGCAGCCTCAGTCAGTCTCTGGCAGCAAAAAAAAGAGCCGGCTGGGACATTAGACTGATAAATTGGACATTAGACTGATAAATAAGCACGAGCTGCCAAATAAATCAATAAGCTGCAGTTCTGTTTTATGTCAATAAACGACGCTGATTCCTACAAGCAACAGCTCTATCGGCGGTGTCTCTGCTCTTTCTTTCCTTAAGGTGCATCGCCTTCCGTTGAGTTTTTAATTTTCTCTGAGCCCAGTCCGTGATCCAGCCTGTTGGCGAGAAACAAAAGGAGCCTGTGGTGCTACTCTTGGCCCGCGAGCCTGGCACGTCCCCTTATTTGTGTGTTTGTGTGTGTGATAAATGGGGCGGGGGAGGTTCTGTAAGACTTGTAACACTTGCTAGCTTTGTGATTGCAAAATGGTAGCTTGTCCCATTTTTATTGTATATTCCGTTTGGACTTAAAGAGGATTTAATGGCACATACAATGAAAGATCAAGAGAAAATAGGAAATGTGAAAGAAAGGAGTCAGAGCTGCCAAGAGAGTATCTAGCTGAGATAACAGAAAGTAAAAGTCTGAGCATTTTTAGATCCAGGTTTAACAAATTACATCCTAGCTTTTGTTGTTGTTCATTTCCTTAGAAAACGTTGCAAACTCAGTTTATGAAAAAACCCAGAACAAAAATAGACCCAGGTACAAAGGGATGAAAACAGTATTCTAAGTCACAAGCCTTTTGAAATTGACTCAAAAGTCTGTTTTGAGTAGTTGAGGACATTTTTACTTGACGTTTCAATTGGTTTGTATTATAAATGGAAAGCAAAATGTTTAATTCTGTTATGGAATGATTGCTGCAAGATGTAGTGTCGCTCGGATGGTATAAAAATGATTAGGCAAATCCATGGAAGAGAAGTCTAGCGATAGATGTGAGCAATGACAGGCCAAAATTGAACCTCCCTCATCAGAGGCAGTTTACCTCTGATCGCTGGGTGCTGAGGCAAGCAAGGCATGGGGAGGGACGGCATCCTTGGGACAGCTGTTTGGCCATCTTTGAAGGCAGAAGACTGGACTCGTTGGAGCCATGTTCTGATGCTGCATGGCTCGGTTGTCCCCTTAAGTAGCCAACACAGGCAATGGGGGGGGGGGTTGCTTTAACAAGGCTGTTATCTGTCGCCAAGCATCATTTGCTGAGTCATTTTGCTGCATCTTGTTTTTCCCTCATTTTAATTTGGCAGGCATCAAACAATTTGGCAGTCTTAATGGTTTGGGATCTTGCGGGTTCCATTTCCATTGTCACTCTTTCAAGGAACCAAGTGAAACTACTCAATTAAAACGGTTGTGCATGCCTGTCATTATAAATCTTTGTTCTGCATCACTATTATTATTTGATTTACACTTCGCTTCCATGCCAAAATGTCTTCTAAGCATTTTGTAACTGTAAAATCCACACATTGTGGAAATATGCAGCAAAACAGTTACATTTAAAACATCCTAATTAAAATATGCAATAAAAGAAGCTAGTTAAAAACCATAGCAATTAAAACAGTTTAAAGCCAGGGCTTTTTCCAGCTGGAACTCCAGCATCTCTCCATTGGGCGCCATTGCCATTATTAGTGTCAGTTTGAACTGGTAACCTTTAGCCTTGACATGCTTTAAACATTTGTCTTGGTTCAGCTACAAGCCTACTAGATACCTCCATTGGTGCAAGATTTGGATGAGGTTGTTGGGCCTCTTCTGCTTCCCAAAGGCAGAAATGGCTCCAGCTGCAAATGGGGCAGAATGAATTTGCAGAAATAGCCAATGGAGTCTGTTGGATGAACTATTGGATTTCAACCTGGTGGATGCAGCTGACATAGAAACATAGAATTGTAGAGTTGGAAGATACCCTGTGGATCATCTCGTCCAACCCCCTGCAATAGAGGAATAGGCAGCTGTGAGGATTGAACCTGCAACCTTGGCGTTATCAGCACCAAGTTGTAACCAACTGAGCTATCCAGGCTTCATGTCCTTTTTTTAATATATATAATTATAGATATATAATTTTATTTTAAATATTCAAAATCGTACAGACATCACAGTTTAAAGAAAAATAAAAATAAAAAAACAAATAGAAATACATCCCCAACTCACCCTCACCCGTGCGTGATCTCAATATCTTACTTTCTAATCTTTAGTTGTGTTGATTTCGTTAAGTTATCATCCATTACATTTTGTTTTTTCCTTCTTATTTTCCCCTGCACGTTTTACACCATATCCAACAAAATACCAATTCCGGAGCAGTATACTTTCATATATTCCTTCATTCCTTCCCATTCCTTTGTTTGTTGTTCAGTCGTTCAGTCGTGTCCGACTCTTCGTGACCCCATGGACCAGAGCACACCAGGCACACCTATCTGCCTCTCGCAGTTTGGCCAAACTCATATTAGTAGCTTCGAGAACACTGTCCAACCATCTCATCCTCTGTCGTCCCCTTCTCCTTGTGCCCTCAATCTTTCCCAACAGTCTTTTCTAGGGAGTCTTCTCTTCTCATGAGGTGGCCAAAGTACTGGAGCCTCAACTTCAGGATCTGTCCTTCCAGTGAGCACTCAGGGCTGATTTCTTTAAGAATGGATAGGTTTGATCTTCTTGCAGTCCATGGGACTCTCAAGAGTCTCCTCCAGCACCATAATTCAAAAGCATCAATTCTTCAGCAATCAGCCTTCTTTATGGTCCAGCTCTCACTTCCGTACATTACTACTGGGAAAACCATAGCTTTAACTATACGGACCTTTGTTGGCAAGGTGATGTCTTTGCTTTTTAAGATTTCTTTTCTCCCAAGAAGCAGGCGTCTTCTAATTTCGTGACTGCTGTCACCATCTGCAGTGATCATGGAACCCAAGAAAGTGAAATCTCTCACTGCCTCCATTTCTTCCCCTTCTATTTGCCAGGAGGTGATGGGACCAGTGGCCATGACCTTAGTTTTTTTGATGTTGAGCTTCAGACCCTATTTTGCGCTCTCCTCTTTCACCCTCATTAAAAGGTTCTTTAATTCCTCCTCACTTTCTGCCATCAAGGTTGTATCATCAGCATATCTGAGGTTGTTGATATTTCTTCTGGCAATCTTAATTCCGGTTTGGGATTCATCCAGTCCAGCCTTTCGCATGATGAATTCTGCATATAAGTTAAATAAGCAGGGAGACAATATACAGCCTTGTCGTACTCCTTTCCCAATTTTGAACCAATCAATTATTCCATATCCAGTTCTAACTGTAGCTTCTTGTCCCACATAGAGATTTCTCAGGAGACGGATGAGGTGATCAGGCACTCCCATTTCTTTAAGAACTTGCCATAGTTTGCTGTGGTCGACACAGTCAAAAGCTTTTGCGTAGTCAATGAAGCAGAAGTAAATGTTTTTCTGGAACTCTCTCGCTTTCTCCATAATCCAAATGTTTGCAATTTGGTCTCTGGTTCCTCTGCCCCTTCGAAATCCAGCTTGCACTTCTGGGAGTTCTCGGTCCACATACTGCTTAAGCCTGCCTTGTAGAATTTTTAGCAAAACCTTGCTAGCGTGTGAAATGAGCGCAATTGTGCGGTAGTTGGAGCATTCTTTGGCACTGCCCTTCTTTGGGATTGGGATGTAGACTGATCTTCTCCAATCCTCTGGCCACTGCTGAGTTTTCCAAACTTGCTGGCATATTGAGTGTAGCACCTTAACAGCATCATCTTTTAAAATTTTAAAGAATTCAGCTGGAATATCATCACTTCCACTGGCCTTGTTGTTAGCAAGGCTTTCTAAGGCCCATTTGACTTCACTCTCCAGGATGTCTGGCTCAAGGTCAGCAACCACACTACCTGGGGTGTATGAGACCTCCATATCTTTCTGGTATAATTCCTCTGTGTATTCTTGCCACCTCTTCTTGATGTCTTCTGCTTCTGTTAGGTCCTTCCCACTTTTGTCCTTAATTGTGGTAATCTTTGTACGAAATGTTCCTTTCATATCTCCAATTTTCTTGAACAGATCTCTGGTTTTTCCCATTCTGTTGTTTTCCTCTATTTCTTTGCATTGCTCGTTTAAAAAGGCCCTCTTGTCTCTCCTTGCTATTTTTTGGAAATCTGCATTCAATTTCCTGTATCTTTCACTATCTCCCTCGCATTTTGCTTGCCTTCTCTCCCCCGCTATTTGTAAGGCCTCATTGGACAGCCACTTTGCTTTCTTGCATTTCTTTTTCATTGGGATGGTTTTTGTTGCTGCCTCCTGTATAATGTTACGAGCCTCCATCCACAGTTCTTCAGGCACTCTATCCACCAAATCTAAATCCTTAAACCTGTTCTTCACTTCAACTGTGTATTCATAAGGAATTTGATTTAGATTGTATCTTACTGGCCCAGTGGTTTTTCCTACTTTCTTCAGTTTAAGCTGGAATTTTGCTATAAGAAGCTGATGATCTGAGCCACAGTCAGCTCCAGGTCTTGTTTTTACTGAGTGTATAGAGCTTCTCCATCTTTGGCTGCAGAGAATATAATCAATCTGATTTCGATGTTGCCCATCTGGTGATGTCCATGTGTAGAGTCGTCTCTTGTGTTGTTGGAAAAGAGTGTTTGTGATGACCAGCTTGTTCTCTTGACAGAACTCTATTAGCCTTTGCCCTGCTTCATTTTGAACTCCAAGGCCAAACTTGCCAGTTGTTCCTTTTATCTCTTGACTCCCTACTTTAGCATTCCAATCCTATATAATAAAGAGCCTGTGTCCGTACGTACCACTTTCCGTGTGTCAAGGAATTCGCAAGTGCGCGTGCGTTCCAGTGACACACGGATTGGACGACGGGAGAGGGGGGCGTGTCCGAGAGGCAGCGGCGGAGCTCGCGCCGCTCTCCTCTCTGAGCGATCCGCCGAGGGAGCGCCGGCTCCTGAGGCTGCCCGTCAGGCAGCTCCAGGAGCTGCCACTCCCTCTGCGGCAGCGGCGCTCCCTCGGCGGATCGCTCAGCGGTGACTGAGCGATCCGCCGAGGGAGCGCCGGCTCCTGAGGCTGCCCATCCGTGCTGCTTTCAAGCAGCACGGACAGGCAGCTCCAGGAGCCGCCACTCCCTCGGCGGCGGCGGCGGCACGTGGGCGGCCGGAGCAAAGGTCGCTGTCGGCGGGCTGGCCGGGCGGAGAGCGCACCAGGCGGCCCAGGAAGCGCGATCCCCGGCGGACGCCCGGCTACTAACATGACTTTGGCCAAACTGCGAGAGGCAGTGAAGGATAGGCGTGCCTGGCGTGCTCTGGTCCATGGGGTCACGAAGAGTCGGACACGACTGAACGACTGAACAACAACAATAATGAGAAGAACATCCTTCCTTGGTGTCATTTCTATAAGGTGTTGTAAGTCTTCATAGAATTGGTCAATTTCAGTTTCTTCAGCACTGGTAGTTGGTGCATAAACTTGAATTACTGTGATGTTAAAAGGTCTGCCTCGAGATCATTCTATCATTTTTGAAATTGCATCCCAGTACAGCTTTCGCCACTCTTTTATTGACTATGAGGGCCACTCCATTTCTTTTACGGGATTCCTGCCCACAGTAGTAGATATGATAGTCATTCGAACTGAATTCGCCCATTCCCGTCCATTTTAGTTCACTGATGCCCAGGATGTCAATGTTTATTCTTGCCATCTCATTTTTTACCACATCCAGCTTACCAAGGTTCATGGTTCTTACATTCCAGGTTCCTATGCAATACTTTTCTTTACAGCATTGGACTTTCCTTTCGCTTTACTATTCCTTTACTATTTCCTGATTTGAGCAGCCTCTGATATTTGCAGTCAATTTTGCCGCCTCTACGAACTCACACATTTTGCTTCTCCATTCTATTAATGTTAGGATTTTCTCCCCCTTCCAATTTTTTGCAATTGGCAATCTGGCTGCAGCCGTAGCATAAAGGAATACATTTTTATTACTTTTGCGGATTTCGTCAGATATTAACCCTAATAAAAAGGATTCTGTTTTTTTTGTAAAGGAAATCTTAAATAATTTCTTCAATTCGTCATATATCTCATTCCAGAATTTTTTTATAACTTTGCATCCCCACCATGTATGATAGAAAGTACCCACCTCCTTTTTGCATTTCCAGCATAAATTAGATTGTTTTTTTATAAATCTTAGGTAATTTTTCGGGGGTGATGTACCATCAATAGAACATCTTCATCGTGTTCTCTTTTCTCGTTGAGTAGGCCGTAAAATGCATGTCCACCTTCCATAACCTCTCCCATCTTTCCAACTCAATTACATGCCCTTTGCCCATTTAATCATCACCTCTTTAGTTGTTTCATCTTTCAGCTCCCATTCCAGCAGGAGATTATACATTCTAGAAATGATCTTTTTCTTAGGTTGTAATAATTCACTCTGTAATTTTGACACACTTTGTTCAAATCCCTTCTTTTTATCTTGATTAAATCTATGTACTAACTGATGGTACTGTAACCAACTATTACAATAATTTCTTATTTCATCATATGATTTTAATTTAATATCCCCATCTCTCTCAATTATTAACTGTTGATATGTGGGCCATGGTGTTTCCGTATTTCTTTTCTTAACCGATAAGACCTCCAGAGGTGACACCCATTTTGGAATTTTCGGTTCTAAAAGCCATCTGTATTTTGTCCAAATTATATATAGAGATTTTCTTACTATATGATTTAAAAAATCTTTATGGACAGCTACTTTTTCATAAACCAAATATGCGTGCCACCCAAATCGGTTGTTCCAGCCCTCCAGATCAGAGATTTCTATATTTTTTAAAGTGATCCAATCTTTTATCCATTCAAAGCAACTTGCTTCATAATACACTCTCAGATCTGGAAGGCCGAAACATTGTCTTTGACCTCCATCAGTTAGCAATTTGAATTTTATTCGCGGCTTTTTTCTCTGCCAAATAAATCTCGATATATCCTTTCTCCAGTTGTCAAAGCAATCATTTTTACCTATTATTGGCAGCATTTGAAATAGAAACATTAGTTTTGGTAAAATGCTCATTTTAATCACCGAGATTCTCCCCCACATGGATAATTTTAATCTGTGCCACATTTCTAATTGATTTTTAATTTCTTTCCACGTCTTTTTATAATTGTCTTTGAACAAATCTATATTTTTCATTGTCAAATTAATCCCCAAATATTTTGCTTTTTGGACTACTTTTAATCCTGCTTCTTGCTCCAATTTCTTCTTACTTTGCTCATCCATGTTTTTTATCATCACCTTCGTTTTTTCTCTATTGACTTTAAATCCTGCCACTTTGCCAAACTCCTCCACCCTTCTCAGCAGCTTTTTTATACTTTCCAAAGAGTCTTTTACCATAATAATCATGTCGTCAGCGAATGCTCTTATTCAACTTTTCCTAAGGTTATTCTTTTAATCTCTTTTTCTGATCTAATCACTTGATTTAATATTTCCAATATTACAATAAATAACAAGGGGGATAGGGGGCACCCTTGTCTTGTTCCCTTTTCAATATCAAAATATTCTGTCATTTCCCCATTGATTATTATATTGGCTTTTTGGTTTTGATAAATTGCTTTAAGGCCTGTTAACATCTGCATATCCTTTTTGCTCTCTTAGTCCTGAACTTTACTGGGAGAAATTCTTCCTGAAAGCTGAATGTATATATATTGTTCAGTTCTAAATGAGCATCTATCTAGTTTTTGTTTTCCCAATTCCATTTTTAATGAGAAATCCCATTAGCACATTTATCTTAAGAGGAAAATGAGAAAAAGTGGGATTCTAGTTCTATCAGCCTTTGCTTTTGCATCTTGTAAATTATAGCTGTTTACTGAGTCTTCTGAGGCGTGGAACAAGTAAATTATTAGGAAGTCATTTGCATGTTTTAAGTGTTCTATGGATGATAAATCATTGTAATAAAGGCAGACACAGCAACAGCCTACTTCAAAGATGAGAGTCCCCATTCTTACCATGGGTGTAGCCAGGAGGTGAGCTGGGGGCAATGCTCCCCCGAAATCAAGTAAATAAATAAAAATACTTAACTAACTGCCCAATTGCATCGCAGATAACACACACACACACACACACACACACACATCCCCAGAGAATGCCTTTGGGTGAAGAAGTGCTGGAAGTGGTTTGAAGGTGCCTGCCTTGACCTAGGACAGGGGTCGGCAAGGGGTGGCTCTCTTACAACTTTGCCGCGGCTCCGGGCGCTGTACTGGCTGCGAAGGAGCGAATCAGAGAGGGGGAGGGAAAGGCTCTAAGTACCCCGGCGCTGACTTGCCTCTCTTGCTGCCTTAGTGATCAGCAGCCAAAAAAGGAAAAAAAAGCTCAACAACGTCTTTCTCCCCCTCCCAAAATCTCAATGACAATGGGCAATTGCAGGGAGAACTCCTTCCGACACACAGCTGGTCACTGTGTGTGTGTGTGTGTGTGTTGCACGGGCTGTTTCCCCCCTCCCTCATGCCGACGGGATTCATCGTTGCAAGGGAGCTTGGGAAATTGAGTTCCCTGGCATGTAGTTCCTTTGCGAGGGCTGAGGATCCTGAGAAACTTCTTCAGTAATCAAAGAATTCAGGATTTAGTGTGCTCTTGCTAAAGTTTCCAGTGCTACTGCTTACAAAATTAATTAAAATGAATAAAGCAGCACAAGAAGAACCATTTTTTTCACTCCTAAACTGACAAGCTGTTTCTTTGCAAGGAAGGGGAGGCTCTGCCTGAGTGCTAGATGATGGGCCATTTCCCTCACAAAGGGAATATCATTCCACTTTAATTTGTGGATTTGGGCCGGGCTAGAACAAAGGATAGTCCTTAGCTCTACATTAGCCTTGCCTGGCCAGGGCAGGAAACCAGTTTTGCAGAAATGTGTGTCTGGGAGGGGTCAAGGAGAGATGGCACAGGTGTGAGAATTCTCAGGTTACCTCCTCTGACCCTCCCTATTTGTGATGTAGTTCTGATGTATCTGTGATGTAGGATGATGTGTCTGGGGGTGGACTGGACTCCAAGGGGGGGATTTCAAAAATCTATATAGGAGCTTGCACACCATTGCTGGGGGTTCCTCCATTTTTGACAGCTGACTGCACGATCCTGTATATATAGCATTAAGGTAAGAAACAATATATGCAGTGTTATATTTGTTTTAAATGTCGCAATGGTTTTGCGGCTCCCAGGTTTTGTTTTTTCTTCGGAAACGGGTCCAAGTGGCTCTTTTTGTCTTAAAGGTTGCAGACCCCTGACCTAGGAGGTGTATATTCCCACTGCAGCTCGAGAGTTGAGGGGTCTACAGTTCTATTAAGTTTCCATCAGATCAGGGCAAGGCCAGTCTATTGACTAGTGCCCTGACACCACCACATTTCCTCCCCACTCAGTGTTTCCTTGCAGTTGTTCTTTTTTTATTATTTAAAAAACCCTGTAAATTGCTGTTTGGGTTGGGACACAGGTTGATTTGTCTAGTGCAGGATAAATGTAAATGCTGCTTTTTTAAAAAGCAGACTGCCGGGCTGAAGCGGGAGGGTTGGCAAGAATGAGAGCTGTTTCAACATGTGTGTAAAGACAGATTGCAAAAGGGAGTTCACAGTGTGGGTGACTGTTATTGTGATGTCTGACTATTTCAGCACTCCAAGAAAACGGAAGTCCCCAGGATTGAGGGGGGCAAGTCCAAGAGCTTTTAGGGACAGATTGCTTTTCAGCCCATGGACCTATGCTGGCGTCATGAGTTCAGTTTAAGAACTTCAGCCCAAGGAAAAACAAAATAAAAAATAAAAAAATTCCTTCCAATAGCACCTTAGAGACCAACTAAGTTTCTTCTTGGTATGAGCTTTCGTGTGCATGCACACTTCTTCAGATACACTGAGACAGAAGTCACCAGACCCTTATATATCTTGGTGAGGTGGATGGACTTCCATTTCATGCGGCTCAATGTGGTGCCTTCCATAGTTCCAGTTACAGGTAGCCCAAGGAAAGTGATGGATGGAAGCAGCATCTCATATGGTATATATAGCATACCCTCCAACATTCCTCAGATGAAAATAGGGACATTTCTCACTCCCCCCAACTGACCCTCCTTGACCCCCCCCCTATTTTTGTCCCTCCGCCACCACAGAGAATTTCCACCACCCCTTTACCAACGGGATACAGCACTCACCCTCTCCGCCATCCTGAGAAAACCCCTTTATCCTGATGTTATTTTATTCTTTGGTGGATTTACAAACAGAAAAGCACACCTCAATAAATAAATGTTAGAAAAGGGCAAGACTAGACGCAAGTGCACCCAAGTCCAGTCTCCTTGTGCTCTGCTCTGCCTTTCTCCCCACCCAGGCCAGCCCTGCCCTCCTCCTGCCCCTCGGCAGCGGCAGCCTGTCCTTCTCACCTGATGTCCAGCAGCTGCTAGGAGCTGCCCAAGGGAGGAGGCCGGCAGCAGCCAGGGAGAGGCCAAGGGGCGCTCCCTCCCTCCCTCCCTGCTCAGGACAAGCACCGGCTCATCCTTCTCTCTGAGCTCAGTGGTGGCAGCAGTGGAGGGGGAAATAGGGACCGTCCCTGGGAAATCAGGACATTTGGAGGGCATGATATACTACTTACAAAGTCTGCCGTGTGCCTAACTTTCTGAAAGTGGGGATTAAAAACATGGAGCAGGATCATGGTGTTTGTTCCTTCAGTGAATTCTGTTGAAAAGTCTTTCTTTTCCTCTGTCCTCCAGAACTTGGAAAAATTGACCAAGAGATCCGTAAATACAACACCCCAGGATTCTCCGGCTGCCTGTCCAGAGTCCAGTTCAACCAGATTGCCCCTCTCAAGGCAGCCTTGAGAGCCACAAACATCTCCTCTCGCATCCACACAGAAGGAGAACTTGTGGAATCCAACTGCGGTGCAAACCCACAAACCATCCAACCAATGTCTTCCGCAACGGATCCGTGGCATTCCGATTCAGGTAAGTTGAGTCCGGATGAGAAAATCCTGAAATCGACCCCTGAAGCTGCTTCCAGAATGTAGGGTTAGAATATAGTTCACCATCTGTTATGATGGTGAGATTAGAATAATAGTGAACATTTTCTCTTTCTTTTCTTTCTTTCTTTCTTTCTTTCTTTCTTTCTTTCTCTCTCTCTCTCTCTCTCTCTCTCTCTCTCTCTCTCACACACACACACACACACACACACACACACACACACACACTGACAATTGCTTTAACTTCTAAACTGATGGCTTGAGTATCCATTATAGTTTATTCTTTCATTGCTGCTATAGGTTTATGACTACTGCATTTATCTTAAAGACACTAACCTCCCGTGTGAAGCAGATTGACCTGTGGGTTGTCTTGTTGTTTTACTGGTGCTTCTAATTTTGGTAAAGGCGATGAATGCAAGTTCAGAAAATTGGCATAGATTTTTCTTTCTTGGCGCTGATAATCATAGCACTTTTTACCAGAATAATCATTGGAAATGATGAAAAGTGGCAGATCAGTTTTCAGCCAGATCCACTGCTAGAGCTAGGGCCAATCTGAATATTATGAGGGACTTCCCCCCCCCCCCCGGCTTTCCCTTAGCGAGCTGCTGCAAGGGCAGAAGAAACCTGGGGGCTTCTCAAGGTCAGCTAAGGATGCCCTTTGAGGGGGTTGTTGCCCCCAGGCAGGCTCAGATCCCCACCCCAAATTCCCTGTTATCTCAGGGCTGAAGCCTCACATTTCCAGAGATAACATCTATTTTGACCTTATAAATACGGCTTCTGTGACCATGTTCATATTCT
The DNA here is from genome assembly GCA_034641385.1 of Darevskia mixta. NCBI lineage: Eukaryota > Metazoa > Chordata > Lepidosauria > Squamata > Lacertidae > Darevskia > Darevskia mixta. The sequence continues at coordinate 860,912 of JAWWNH010000169.1, read as the reverse complement.
GCTGCAGAGCCAAATGGTTATCTGAAAGCCTGATATGGTTTTGTGATTGCCCACCTTTCCCTGTGGCCGGGTGACTTTTCGTGCTGGCGATGGAGCTGCAGGACTCGGCCAGTCCCTCTTCCTTTCTGAAGATGTGCAAAGGGCCAAGCAGCCAGAACCCCAACTGCGCCCTGTGTTTAGGTAGATGAGGCAAAGGAAGCATGAGTTAAAATAATAATTGGTTTTACATGTAGATTTTAATTGTCATCAAATTCAAAACCATCGCATACAAACACACAATTGTTTTTGTTGTTTATGGAGTAGAAAAACACAGAGATTTCAAAGACACACCAATGCAAAATTTCCCGTAGCTGTTCTTAAAATAACTATACTTTAAAAAAAAAAAAATTATCCTATCCTTAACTTCTTTGTCTGCCTTTTTTGTGTAGGACTATATAAACTTGAGTGAAAGACACGCTGCACCAGGAAATAAAAAAAGAAAGACTGCTAAATGTGTAGAGAGCAAAAATAACTGATTCTGCTTTCCACATAGATAGCAGCCTCACTGCAGCCTCTTCAGCCATGGTTTAAGCAACAGACTAGTAGAGGTTTCAGTTTCCAAAGGAGTAGCTGCATTTGTTGTTTTCTCAAGTGCAAAAAATTGAACCATGTTCAGGTGAAGTGGCTTAGAGGGAAGACTTATTTTATTATTAGGCTGTCTGTCAGTATGCTTTTTATTATGTTTTCACCATTGATTATCTATAATGTGTTTTTAATGCTACACACCATTCTGGGATCGTTTGATAAAGCAGTATATAAATGAAATAAATAAATAAATAAATAAAATAAAATAGCTCCGCTTCTAGCCTAGCGTTGCCTAATCTGACTGGCAGTGTCCCTCCAACGTCTCAGGCAGAGATCTTCCACCTGATCATTGTTGCTGGAGATGTTGGCAGTTGAATCAATGACATTCTGTATGCCACTGAACTGTGATCCTTTTTCACAGTACTTGGCATTACAACTAATTTAGTGCATACCTGAGGGAGCATATATTTCCTTATGAGGGGGGGGGGGGGTTCTGCCGCAGAACAAGGTAAAGACTTGCTGCAGACATGGGGGGAATAGATCGTCGTCGTCATCTTCGGGGGGGGGGTTAATAAAAAAAAATGCGGCCATAATAATGTGCTGCAAAAGACACATGTGGTGGGAGGGGCTTCTTAGCTTTTCCTCCTCATGGTTTTCCTCATGTATGACAGCCCTGCTCCTTCCTCCACATGAGTCTTCTGCTGCAAGAAACCAAGCAGCACATCCAGTTTGGGCCCAGTTATTTCATAAGCCCAACGGCCCTTTCCTCCGTTGTCTCCAGAGATGCCAGCCACAACCATGTTCTGTGCTAAACTGTCCTGAATGTTGGCTGCCCTGGGTAGAAATAATTAGATACCAGAGAATTAAAGTGGAATACATCCGTGGGTCCTATTTATTTATTTCACTAGTATTTCATTTGCTCTCTGGATGGTTTATGTAATTTATAAAACTCAAAATAAAATTTCAATAAAAGTTAAAGCCAAGATGGAACACAGCCACAAACAGCTGCGAACACCGACTGCCGTACTAAAATGAGCATAATGCACAGTAGTGCATGTTGTGCACACAGAAAACCTTCAGGCCAGTTCCCGAAATCTCTAGGTGGGCTCAGCAACATTCGTTCCTGGGTCAGCAGAGCACATAGATGGACCCAGTGGTCTCCTTGGTGATAAGGCAGTTTTCTACGTTCCTCCTTCATACGCCATCCAGTATAGCAAAAGCGCACATGTGCTGAAATGTTTGCAATAGCTCCATTTAATTAATTGCTTTAAAAGCAAGAGTTGAATCAACTTAAAATTATTTAATGAGTGGATGGCCCCAATTTCTTCTCATAGGAATACATGAGAGCAAGCGCGATCTCTGGCTCGGCTTCTTTGGATCCCAAATGACTTAATGATGGCGCTTGAATTTCCCATAAATCTTCCGTAATGGAAAGGAGCGGGAAAGAGAGCTTCAATCTTGCCTGGTTCTTGGACGCGACCCTCCCCCCCAACACCCTTTCTCCTCCTGCCCAACTTAATGGCAATATATACTCCACCCCAGACACTTCATCAGAAGCTACAGACAGTTGAGACTCAGCTGCCTGCCAAAGCCATAAATTCTAGCAGCCCTCCCTGAGAGACCCGGGCATTTCAAGCTGCTCTGCGCAGCCCTGAGCAGAATTTCAATGCCATAGAGCAGCAGGAAGATGAGGATAAGCAAAGGCAGACGCTGCTCTCCCATGGAAAGGCCGTCTTTCTCCAAAAGATCATTCCTAGAAATTCTGCCTGTGTGGAGTTATCGGGAACAATTTCAGAAAGGAGGGAGAAGGCATGGAAATAGCTATTTCCTGGGTGCTTCTCTGGGTCTCCCTTGCCCTCTCTCACACACACGCTATAACGGGGCTGGGGGGGGGGGGAGAGAACAGCCACTTTCTCTAACTGCTGTTTCAAGCCTTCTGAAATTGAAGCTAATTTGGACCTCTGGAAATCTGGGTAGATTTCAAATAAATACAAGCAATATATAAATATATGTACCTGAAGAGAGATTGGTGTTAGTACAGTATTTAAAACAGTTAGTATTCTGCCACTAAATTCACTGGCACATGTTGTTGTTGTTCAGTCGTTCAGTCGTGTCCGACTCTTCGTGACCCCATGGACCAGAGCACGCCAGGCACGCCTATCCTTCACTGCCTCTCGCAGTTTGGCCAAACTCATGTTAGTAGCTTCGAGAACACTGTCCAACCATCTCATCTTCTGTCGTCCCCTTCTCCTTGTGCCCTCAATCCTTCCCAACATCAGGGTCTTTTCTAGGGAGTCTTCTCTTCTCATGAGGTGGCCAAAGTACTGGAGCCTCAACTTCAGGATCTGTCCTTCTAATGAGCACTCAGGGTTGATTTCTTTAAGAATGGATAGGTTTGATCTTCTTGCAGTCCATGGGACTCTCAAGAGTCTCCTCCAGCACCATAATTCAAAAGCATCAATTCTTCGGCGATCAGCCTTCTTTATGGTCCAGCTCTCACTTCCGTACATTACTACTGGGAAAACCATAGCTTTAACTATACGGACCTTTGTTGGCAAGGTGATGTCTTTGCTTTTTAAGGTGCTGTCTAGGTTTGTCATTGCTTTTCTCCCAAGAAGCAGGCGTCTTCCAATTTCGTGACTGCTGTCACCATCTGCAGTGATCATGGAACCCAAGAAAGTGAAATCTCTCACTGCCTCCATTTCTTCCCCTTCTATTTGCCAGGAGGTGATGGGACCAGTGGCCATGATCTTAGTTTTTTTGATGTTGAGCTTCAGACCATATTTTGCACTCTCCTCTTTCACCCTCATTAAAAGGTTCTTTAATTCCTCCTCACTTTCTGCCATCAAGGTTGTATCATCAGCATATCTGAGGTTGTTTATATTTCTTCTGGCAATCTTAATTCCGGTTTGGGATTCATCCAGTCCAGCCTTTCGCATGATGAATTCTGCATATAAGTTAAATAAGCAGGGAGACAATATACAGCCTTGTCGTACTCCTTTCCCAATTTTGAACCAATCAATTATTCCATATCCAGTTCTAGCTGTAGCTTCTTGTCCCACGTAGAGATTTCTCAGGAGACGGATGAGGTGATCAGGCACTCCCATTTCTTTAAGAACTTGCCATAGTTTGCTGTGGTCGACACAGTCAAAAGCTTTTGCGTAGTCAATGAAGCAGAAGTAAATGTTTTTCTGGAACTCTCTAGCTTTCTCCATAATCCAGCGCATGTTTGCAATTTGGTCTCTGGTTCCTCTGCCCCTTCGAAATCCAGCTTGCACTTCTGGGAGTTCTCGGTCCACATACTGCTTAAGCCTGCCTTGTAGAATTTTTAGCAAAACCTTGCTAGCGTGTGAAATGAGCGCAATTGTGCGGTAGTTGGAGCATTCTTTGGCACTGCCCTTCTTTGGGATTGGGATGTAGACTGATCTTCTCCAATCCTCTGGCCACTGCTGAGTTTTCCAAACTTGCTGGCATATTGTGTGTAGCACCTTAACAGCATCATCTTTTAAAATTTTAAATAGTTCGGCTGGAATATCATCACTTCCACTGGCCTTGTTGTTAGCAAGGCTTTCTAAGGCCCATTTGACTTCACTCTCCAGGATGTCTGGCTCAAGGTCAGCAACCACACTACCTGGGGTGTATGAGACCTCCATATCTTTCTGGTATAATTCCTCTGTGTATTCTTGCCACCTCTTCTTGATGTCTTCTGCTTCTGTTAGGTCCTTTCCACATTTGTCCTTAATTGTGGTAATCTTGGCACATACCCTCCAACATTTCTGGCACATACCCTCCAACATTTCTCAGACGAATATAGGGACATCCCATTCCATAATGATAATTTTACTACTTATACCCCACACATCTACTAGGTTGCGCCAGCCACTCTGGGCAGCTTCCAACATATATAAAAACATAAAACATTTTTAAAAAAAACTTCCCTACACAGAGCTGCCTTCAGATGGTTTAGGGGGTTGGATAACTCCATCCTCTCCAACATTTCTCCAATGAAAATAGGGACATCGTAAGGAAAAGCGGGGGCTACCTGAGTCTTCCAGGGAGGTTGAAAAAACATGAGCATTAAAGACAGAAGACTTTGCCCTATTTTGGGTTTTACTCCTGGTTCCAAATTTATTTTACTTAAACCTCTGTGCACCGTAAGGCAGTGGAGCATAAAACTTCCTCCCGCATCAAATGCTTGATTTGGCCTGGAAGGACGTCTGAGTGGGCAGCGGAAGGCGTGTGCTATTAACAGACTACATTGCAGGGCTGCTGCAAACTCCTTTTTCTCTCTCACCATAGCCTTCCTACTTGCAATAAGGGTACAGCATGCGACTCTGTCAGCCCAACCTGCAATGTGGGTGTAAAAGCAAGGAATAACACTGCAGGATGGTTGTGATCTACCTTCTCAGTTTCAGGCAAATCTGCAATCGGGGTTTTATAGTTATGGACAACATTGCAGGGTTGTAAACCACTTAGAACCAGGAAGGGCAGGATATAAACGTAATCGATCAATAAATCAAATTCAGTGCAGGGTTGGCATAAGTCACTCTTTTCTAGAAATAGCCCACAATTTGGGGACAATGAGCTGCTTTTGCCTTGGAATTGGCATTGGCATGGTTATATTTTTGAAATGTTTCATACTACATCAGGCATCCCCAACCTTCGACCCTCCAGATGTTTTGGACTACAATTCCCATCATCCCTGACCACTGGTCCTGTTAGCTAGGGATCATGGGAGTTGTAGGCCAAAAGTCCACAACCATGCCTTGCAAAAGAATCTTCCTTTGCAGTCCTAGTTTATTATTATTATTATTATTTTATTATTAAAGCTGGAGGTGAGCTAGAAAGAAACAAGGGGACTGTGATCACCCAATATCATATGACTTCCCTGCCCATTTGTCAAAATGGCCCATGGAAGGTGATCCAGCTCCCCACACTGAATGTGCACCCTAGAAGTACAGCTATCAGGTATACAGCATTGGGTGCAACTGACTCCCTGCTGGCATACACTTGATGGGCAACCTGGATTTGCCCTGCATTGTGTGTGAAATGGCCTTTTTGCACGACTCACTCCTTCATGAAGAGACCATTATGTGTCCTTGTGTGTAAACTGCATCTGTGATCAGTGAGAGAAGGAAGCTGATGCTGCCCATATATCGTACATGAAGCACTCATCTAGAAGGCCTGTCATTGGAAGCTGATTCATATGCACAACTTTCCCATAAAAGCATTTTCCTGCCACCAAAGCAGGCAATCCTTTGGGTCCATTACTGGTGACGGTATATCTTTGTGTTCGAGTTTGGTGAGCATTCAGCTTTACAGTTCCTTGGAGGGCACGGCCGTATTTCATATTCTGCATTAATTGTGAAGAGGGCATGCTCTTCTCTCCTTAACAGGTGAATTGTAAGCTCTGCTCATAAAACTCTATTGGAGGCAATAACTTAAGCAAGCATAACCAGTGTATCCGCCATCCTTCTCTGTGGTCAAGCTAGGCAAGCAGCGAGGTTGCGAAATACATTACCAGAAGGGGAAAGGGGGTGCGCCATATGAACAACGCACTCTATATCACTTTGGAAAAATTGATGTATGGCATTGTTGGCTATGCATTGTGACTTCCAGGGCAGAAGCTGTGGCCGAACAGGGCCCCTTACCGATATTCCCTGCCCCCATTCATTTGTCATGTTTCAGGAAAGGAAAGTTATGGTCCACTAGTTGAAGTTAGCCCGTTGACTAACGGGCTCTAGAGGAAGAGGAGGCAGGAGGCGGCAGAGCGGCTCGCGGGGCCCCGGCGCGCCCTGCTCCCGGCCCCCGCTTCGAGCACGCTCCGACCGCTCCCGCCTCGCCGCCCCTCCGAGCGGCTCGCGGGGCCCTGGCGCGCCCTGCTCCCCCCGCTTCGAGCGCGCTCCGCGGCACCCGCCAGCGCCCACCTCGCCGCCCCTCCGCAGGAGCAGCAGCGCCAGGGCGAGCTGGTTGCCCGAGGCCCTGGCGCCGCCGCCACGGCCTGGCCCAGGCTCCTCGTTCTCCTCACTGCCGCTGCCTCCAGGCCGGGCCGGCCGTCCTCCGGCAGGGCTGTGAGGGAGGCGGGCGGGCGGCCGTCACTTCCTGTCCGCTGGCCAATCCCTGCGTCCGCGTGTGTCATGCGCAGAGCGCACTTCCGTGACACACGGAAAAGCAGGGACACTTCAAGATTATTATATAGGATTCACTTCCAGAGATGAAAAGGGAAACAGACAGCCAATATTCCACCCAGTTGCTCTGCAAAAAGTAAATCTGTTCCTGTCTTCCAGCAGGTTGGCCAGTTAATGTTCAGTCACTGGGATGACTGACAGGCACTTAGCTCTCAAAAATAAAAATAAAATAACCTCAATTCAGAACCTAAACTTTAAAAAATATGTTACTTGATGCCATACTGGTTTTAAGACCCAAGACTGCCTGGAGCACTTGCTTCAGAGCTACAAGATCCTGACTTAAATCAGTTTGTGCTTTGCTTTGTCTGAGGGTAACAGTTTGTGCCTGGCCAACAGTTTGCCCTTCGTGGCTTGTTGTTGGTGCTTTTGGTGGTCAGGAGAGCCAGGCTCCGAGGAGATGGTGTCAGACCACCACCATTGGGAGGTGCAGGAGAGCAAAGCATGGCCAGTGTGCGTGGGAGAGGTGCTTCACTCCAAGCGTTCTGCTTTGCATGGATTTTGAGTTTACATAGTGATGTGTGTCCCCAGATGGGGAATTGCATGACCTGCAAATTTCAAAAATTAGTGGAACTGAGGGTGCAATCATAACACCTGGTGTTGATGCCTGGGGGGGTGAGATTAGGATGGCACATGGGCCCCTCTCTACCTATGGGAAAGGGGCATAGCCTCCAAAGGCAGCTGGGCCTCACATGTGGCAGAGGACCCAGCCCTCCATCCTCCCCGCAAAGCTCCTGCTAGGATTCCTCGATAAAGACATAGTAAAATGCAATCTGAACAGGAGTTGAAGCATGCATGGAAAATAATTGTGGAAATTGGCATCATGCCATAGATAAAAAAGAACCAGTTTGGCATAGTAGGAGAACTGGAGTCCTATTTCTCCTGCCTGTTGCAAGTATCCTGAGCTGTAAGACTGAAGACAAAGGATGTAATCCAAACAGGATAAGCAAGAGGAAGGGAGATCCAGGATCTGGGCTGAGCAGGGACAGCCAAGCAATTAGCCAGGAAGCTGTTGACAGTGGAGAAGGTGGCTGCCAGCGTGTAATATGCATGTCGAGAAGGCAAGTCTGATAACGGAGCAAAGAACAAGCAAAATAGGGAGCCTTTGTTTCCCTCTTCCCCCAACCCCCTACCGCAAGGCTACAAATATAATCCCAGAAGCAGCACTGACGTTTTTTGCAACAGAACAAGCTTTGATGAGGAGCTTAGCAGATTGCCATGTTTTGTGAGCTGCATCAAGCTAGGGGTTGGTCAAGCAGAGTTTTGACATCTGTGGAATGTCAGAGAAAAGAAACAAGGAGAACCAAGTGCTGACAGAAAGATGGAGGTTGACTCAAAAACATATGCGCTGTTTTAAAGTTTCACTTTGTACAGATGACTGGAGAAACGGCTATATTTTATCTCCAATTTTTGTGATTCCTTTGGTTAGGCTTCTAATTTCCAGAACACTAGATGAGATTCTCATGGTCATTTTTATCCTGCTGTTATTTCCATCAGGTGAATCCTGTTTATGCCACTGTAAAATGTGCAGTGAGACATGTTCCTATGGATGTCGTCCAGGTCAGAGAGGAGCAACTAATGGCCTGCAAGCCAGATGTGGTACTTGAGGCCATTTTTTTCTGGTTTCCGATAGCTCTGCTGCATTTTAATCCAATAATAGGGAAACATTTGCCCAGAGTCTCATTTGTAACAAAAGCCTGTTTAGACAGGCCTTTAAAACATCAGTTTTCTTAGCACAATCAGAATTTATTTGTGCTTTTATTGATATCTTTGTTGATTTATTTTTATATGTTGCATTTTGCCTTGCTATATTTTTTATGGAAGTGGAGATTATACATTTGTAAATGAATGAATGAATGAACTCTGTCCTGAGTAGTCCTGGGAGTATTATTTAGGTATTATTTTATCATTTAGGGAAGTGGTAGTGTTAATATAATGGCTGACCAAAGCCCCCACCCAGGGAGCTTTTGGCTGAGCTGAGATTTTAATCAGGGCTTTCTTAGTTCATAGACAAGGCTCTTAACCAAGCATTAGTTAGTTCCTCAATGTTCCTCAATAAAACCTTTAATTTTCAGCCTTTTGAAATTTATTTTTATTAATTTATTTATTCAACTTATACACTGCCCTATACCCAGAGGTCTCGGGGCAGTTCACAACATGACCACAACATATAACATCAAACCAAAAGCAATAACCCAATAAACCCCCCCAAAAGAACCACATTCTAAAAGGGTGTTGGATGTCAATAAGTTCAACCAAAGGCCTTTTTTAAAAGGAACATTTTTGCCTGGCGCCTAAAGGCGCCAGGTGAACTTCCTTGGGGAGAGCATTCCAGAGATGGGGAGCCACTGCAGAGAAGGCCCCTTCTTGTGTTGCCACCCTCTGGACCTCTTGAGGAGGAGGCACATGAAGAAGGGCCTCGGAAGATGATCTCAAGGTCCTGGTAGGTTCATATGGAAAGAGACAGTCCATCAGGTATTGTGGTCCTGAGCCATTTAAGGCTTTATAGGTCAAAACCAGCATTTTGAATTGGGCCCGAAAACTATTTGGTAGCCAGTGCAGTTGAACCAGGATCTGTGAAATACAGTGGTACCTCTGGTTAAGTACTTAATTTGTTCCGGAGGTCCGTTCTTAACATGAAACTGTTCTTAACCTGAAGCACCACTTTAGCTAATGGGGCCTCCTCCTGCTGCTGCGCCAACAGAGCACAATTTCTGTTCTTATCCTGAAGCAAAGTTCTTAACCTGAAGCATTATTTCTGGGTTAGTGGAGGTCTTAACCTGAAGCGTATGTAACCTGAGGTACCACTGTATGCTCAAACTGTCTTGCTCCGGTGAGCAACCTGGCCGCTGAATTCTGCACTAGCTGAAGTTTCCAAACCGTCTTCAGAGGCAGCCCTACGTATAACACATTACAGTAATCTAGCCTTGAAGTTACCAGAACATAGACAGCAGTAGTTAGGCTATCCCTGTCCAGATAGGAGCATAGCTGGGCCACCAACTGAAGCTGATGGAAGGCACTCCGGGCCACTGAGGCCACCTGAGCCTCGAGTGACAGCAAAGGATCCAGGAGGACCCCCAAGCTATGAACCTGCTCCTTCACAGGAAGTGTTGCCCCCTCAAGAGCAGGCAGTCTCCCATCCGTCTTGTCAAGGGAACCACCCACTAACAGTGCCTCAGTCTTATCTGGATTGAGCTTCAGTCTGTTGGCTCTCATCCAGTCCATTACCGAAGCAAGACAACGGTCCGGCACTTCCACTGCCTCACCTGCAGATGTAAAGGAGAAATAGAGCTGAGTGTCATCAGCAGACGTCATGACAACGTACTCTGAATCTCCGGATAACCCCACCCAGCGGTTTCATGTAGATCAGACATGTTCAACCGGTCGACTGCAATAGACAGTTAGATCCCCAGGGTGATCGCGGTTGATCACGGATGATCCTTATCGATTGTGGCATTAAATCGATTGGTCAAGGAATGCCACCGCCCCTGTCGCTAGGTCCCTCCGCTGCAGCCGCAGACATCAGTCGCAATTAAGCGTGATGCAAACTCTGCCCCCCCAAAAAAGCTCAACAACTCTGGGCAATCTCTCCCCACTTCCAGTTAGCCCCCACCTTCCACCCACCCACCCACCCCACACACGCTCCTCCTCCCTCTAATGACAATGGGTAGATAGCTGACAGTTTTTTTATACTGGGAGTAGATCACAGTCCCTTTGGAGTTGGACGTGCCTGATGTAGATGTTAAACAATATAGGGCAGGGGTCCCCAAACTAAGGCCCAGGGGCTGGATGCAGCCCGAGGGGCTCGTTTATCCGGCAACTGCCGCTGCCCACTCTTACCGGCGCAGCGCAGCTGCCCATCTCTGGGTCGATGCATCACCAGAAATAGTGTTTGCGCATGCGCAAAAGTCATTTCCAGGTCCATGGAGGGCCCTGCGCACACACACAAGCTATTTCCGGTGCCGTGCTGGAAAAAGCGAGCGCGCACATGTATGGGCGCGCGCTCCCCTGCCTTCCGGCCCACCCTGCAATCGTTGTCAGAGGAACCGGCCTGCTGCGTGGTGAGTCTGGGGATCCCTGATATAGGGGATAGGATTGAGCCCTGCAGAACCACACAATGAAGGCTCCATGGGGCTGAAAAGCACTCCCCAAGTAGCACCTTCTGGGACTGACCATCCAGGTAGGAGGAACCACCGCAAAGCAGTGCCACCCAACCTTAGTTCCGAGATTTATGTTGTTCCACATAAATATCAAATATGCTAGTATGTATACTGAACTTCCTTTCTGGAATATGCTATTTTGGTTTTGATAGATGAGGCCATGGAAGTGTCCCTTTTGGCTGTCCAGTTATATAAATTGGCTTAAAAAGAAGAGGAAAAGCACAGGTATTTTTAAGTGAACGGCTAAATATCTAAAGGCCATGGTGTAACTACTAACTTGTGCTTTTTCTTGTGCACCAGGTGCTGATCTTCCTTACAATGGCCAAGTGATTGGCGGTGGTGTTAACAGGAATTCAGCTATTATTGGAGGTAAGTAAGTACATGTCCCGCCTTTCAGAAGGGACTGTTGATTTCTACGCTGATAAGATATGATGTTTGGAAGTATCTTTTTAAATACCTAATTTTAAAAACACATATAATTTCCAAGGCTAAGCTAGCAAAGAGAAAAGGGTTTTCAACTATACTTGTCTTTTGTTTTAAAATGCTTAGTTTCCCAGAACTGTTAGGACAGAGTGCATAATAAGAAATGGAAATAAAGACATTTAATTATGAAGCAGTACATGACTGGTAGTTGGACTTCTGATGGCATATCCTGCTACACTCAGCATGTGAACTGGCTGCGCTGGGAGCAAACAGCACCGTCTGCACTGGGCATCCCACCCACCAGCCCTGCATGGTGCTGCTCTGTCCAAAGGGAAGTGGCCTTGCTGTGGAATCAACCTGATGCCGCATTTGGGGCCAGGGAGGAATTTGCCCGCAGACAAGTTGGGCCTGTCTGGGGGTTTTGCCTTCCTCGTAGCAACTGTCACAACTTTTGGCAGAAACAGGCATTGGAGACTCAGCTATACAGCTGCAAATAAAATGTTTTAAATGTGTTGTAAAGTGCAACATACAAATGTGACACTAGATTGCAAAAGTGAGCTATCCAGGTTCAAATTTCAGGGTACCCCAGTGAATGTGTCGAGGGGGAAGGTTTCTGTCCAAAGGCCCAGATGGCAGCTAATGGGCTGTAAAGGTAAAGGTAAAGGGACCCCTGACTGTAAGTTCCAGTCGCGGACGACTCTGGGGTTGCGTGCTCATCTCGCTTTACTGGCCAAGGGAGCCGGTGTTTGTCTGCAGACAGCTTCCAGGTCATGTGGCCAGCATGACTAAGCCGCTTCTGGCGAACCAGAGCAGCATACTGAAACGCTGTTTACCTTCCCGCCGGAGCGGTACCTATTTATCTACTTGCACTTTGACATGCTTTTGAACTGCTAGGTTGGCAGGAGCTAGGACTGAGCAACGGGAGCTCACCCTGTTACAGGGATTTGAACCACCAACATTCCGATCGGCAAGCCCTAGGCTCTGTGGTTTAACCCACAGCGCCACCTGCCATAGATCTCCCCAAATGACAATCTGGCAGGTTTGCCCTATTTGATTTGCATCTTGGGGGGGATCCTTAACCCAGGATCAACTGTAATGGAGTAATCAGCCAGCTATTGAGCTGGTTGATTCAGGATACATCCCCAATGCCTATGCCACACTATAGTTAGAATTAAGAGTGTCATGAAGCGGCTCTCCCAGTTAGTGTCAGCCGCACAAGCCCCACTGAACTATTTGCCAGTTAATGGACATGTGTTAAGAACGGAGCAATAAGACGGGAGGCTTTCTCTGTTACCATGAGAGAGGTTGCAGAGACAATATTGTAGCCATGTCATATCAGACAGTATATGAAAACTAAACTGTTTGCTCATTTGTTTTTGAGTCTGAAACCTTCCGCCTTTCTCTCTCTGTTAGGTGTCATTGCTGTTGTGATCTTCACCATCCTCTGCACCCTCGTCTTCCTCATTCGCTACATGTTCCGCCACAAGGGAACTTACCACACCAATGAAGCCAAGGGGGCAGAATCTGCAGAGAGCGCTGATGCAGCCATTATGAGCAATGACCCCAATTTTACTGAGACCATTGATGAGAGCAAAAAGGAGTGGCTGATCTGAAACTGGAAGCAGGAAGAAAAGCCGATGGCTTGGGGAAAGGGGGTGGGCAGGGGGCGGGGAAGACTTTTACAGCAAGAAGAAGAGAGCTCTCTTGCAGACTCTTGAACAAATCTAGTTTTTAAAAAAGATCAGCACAACCGGAGGAGCAAGTGACCAACAACCATTAGGACTGGAGGTGCCACAGCATTGCAGAAAAGGACTTTTTAATATTGGTTTACTGTGAATTTGCCCTTCTTGTATCCATCTAAACTAAGAGCATAATTTAAGAGGTTCACACTTGTCAGTCACCACCTGTCTTCTTTGTCTGTGGCTGGAGGTGTTCAGAAATACCTGTGGAAACAGGGACCACTTTTCTATATTTTTTTTAGAAGCCCTTTAGAATGTAAATACTTCTCTCCTGAGAACAGCAAAGCAATCCTAAAGCCTGAGACCGTTCTTCTCTAGCATTCTTGCATAGATAATTTCCTAGAAAGGATGTTGTACTCACATACAGTGTCAATGATTGTTATTTTAATGCATGGTTAAACGTTTCCACTTTGGTGAATCTACACTATAGATTTAAAATGGTTTAACAGTCACCTCCTCTCCCAGAGAATTCAGGGAACTGTGGGGAAGGCTAGGAATTTCTCAGTGTCCATCTGATGTTCCCTTGTATGGGAGCTGCTGCATCAAATGCTTGAGGAATCTCTATTGCAGCTCCTTCCCTCCCCCAATGGCTCCAGTTCCTGGGACTCGGAGGGCTGATTCTGGCATCTTAAGAGGTGGGTTCCTCCCATGTGAACTTTGAACTTCCAGTATTACTGCCTGATGCAGGACACAACCGTGCTGCAATGGCTCCCACAATTTTAAGTTTAGCCCTAGCATATAATTTTAGCTTCCTCACTAAAGTACAGTTTTCTGGATTCTTGTGGGGAGCGTAGAGAGAACATGATTGTTTAAAAGGATTAAAGCTAGTACACATTTGTAGTGTAGATCTGCCTGCAGAGAGCAAGAAACCTGGAGCATAGGAAGCACTTGAGAGAAAACCACATTTGCCTGTTTCAGTTGCCTGCCATCTGTGCCAGCACCTTCGAATCTGTCTGCTAAGGGCACATAATGATGATTGTGTAAAAGTACTTAACAATAATGTTTAAAAACTCCTCATATTATCATCCTTGTAGTTGTCAGAGAGGAGTATCATAAGGCACAGGAATCCTTAGTTAATTTCTTGCTGAGATCTGAAGAAAGACCTTTCCATTTGACTCTGTAGTGACTCTGCTGACCTGAAGTCCTCATGCCACATCTGTTCCACCTGTGACATATTGGCATATGCTATACGTATGTAGACATAAGCATTGCAGTAGGGAATTAGAACCAGATTTTAGACTATTTTGCTTCTGTTTCTTATATATAGGCTGCTGCAGAAGTACTGATCTTGGAGATTTCATGTAAAACACAACATACTGCTGAATTCTTCTCTTCTCCTTTACAATTTCCCAATGGAACACTGTTGTGAAGGAGATCTGTGAAGCAGTTTTCTCCCAAGATGAGGCAGAAATTAAGAGATCAAATAGTCCTGTGTGCAGAGAGAGCTGCAGAATTGCACAGTCCTAGAGCATGCCTTTTCTTTAAAGCACAGATTTCCCTGGTCTTTCTCGTTATCTCTGTTCAGGCAATTGGAAGGCAGCTAAGGCAGCAGTCAGTGCTTCAGGGACATGGCTCATATAGACACCTCTCTAAAATGGAGAAAGCTGGGGCAAGTCATACACCTTGAAGTGTTGGAAAGCTATGGTTGAGTGAAAGTGCTGTCTCCGCTCCGGCATGTGGCTTGAGGTTTCTTACAATGCTGTTTCCACCAGTGGAGCTCTGCTTAGTGAATTATAAACTGGTTTAACCAACGGAACTTCCCCCAAGAACATTGGAGGTGGCAGTTCTATGGGGAGGAGTTCTTTGCAGTGTGACCATAGCTCTTTCATTCAACAGCAGCATCCTTGGATTCCTTTGGCAAGAACCTGGTTTCAGTTTCTTTAATGTACAATCACCACATCCTTCGATAACAGCCGCCTTTGACTGGCCTTGGGAAAGGGCCCCTCCTTTGCAGTAGGCAGGATTAGTCCATGATTCTCTTGAATGACAGGTGATGTTTTAAAAAGAATTCCCAATGCTGATTGAGGAGATTCTACACTGACAAAGCCTTATGGAAAGTTGTATAGTACAACCTTAATGAAGATATATGATTGTATGGCCTCTTGCTTATTATGTATTTTAAAAAATGAATTATTTCTTGTGAAAAGTTTTTTGCTTATGACGGCTGTGGATCCATGTAATTCATCTGCTCACAATTTTGGTATGCACAGCTTTGAAACATTTCTATATCAACTACGTCTGAGAAAGAATGATGGGGAAATCAAAAATAACTGTAGCTCAACATACTAAAGACTACTATTCTCTTTTAGCTGAATCCTCACTTTATTTTTCTTGTGTACAGAAGGGAGTGAAATTGTTTATATTTATTACAAAAGCTTTGCAAATGGGAGAGAATTTCATTTAGAAATCTTTTATTGTACCATATATGCCTTTGCATTTATCTGTCTGCCTTCTGAATCACTTTGCTGGTCTGGATGGGAGAGCTGAGGGCAGCCAGAAGATGCTTGAGGGCTCTGCAACATTTCTTCTACGGTAGGAAGAAGGCCCACACATTCCCATTTACCCAGAGATCCCACTGAGGAATAGCACTGTGCCCCCCAGTTTTACGAAGCCACTAGTGCATTTGTGACAGCAATAACTGACGCTGAGCCCTTTCTGCCCTTTTGTACCTATTTGCATCTCCTGCCACCAGTATGCCTCCAACTAAGGAAAGTGGCATAGTCTGCCGTGTTTAACCAGTTTGGGAGCCAGGAGTTATCAATGGTTGTAAACAGAGAGAAATGAGCAACAACAAATCCACAACATGCCTATCATTTGGTGGATTAATGACTCACCTGAAAAGATACACCTGGTTTCCTTTTCCCATTTTCATATCCTGGTGGGAGCTTTTCATTATCATAACCAATTTATTACTTTCCTCTTTTTGTGGCTTTGGATTTTTATAAAGAGTTCTTCAGCAAGTAAGTGATATAAACTTGTTTTATGGCAGCTTTCTCAATCAACAAAGATACCTTTCTAACCCAAAAAGCTGTTCTTTTATTAATTTTTGAAGTTGTGATCCTTGTGAAAACCACATTTTAATTTTTCTTTTTTGTAAGGCAGGCAGAATGGAAGGAAGGTCGAGTGAATTAGATAAGGCAGATTCACATTTATGCCCTATCAGTTTCTGTTTTTATTTGTCTTGAGTCTTTTAGGCAACAGTTAAAGACAGTAGCACGGCGGACGTGCCTTATGGGCATCAGCGTGATTAGAGGCAGCATTTGAGAACCAAAGATTGCTACAAACTGATGCCTGTGCAGGCGACCATTTTTTCTACTTCATTTTGCACTTGGGAGTTGGGTATGACTGGTGGCAGACCTTTCCCCCGCCACATATCCAATTACAGAGCTGCAGGTTTCAACGGGGAATGTTCTGATGGACCCTGTGTGCCCACGCAACCCCTCTGCACCAGCCAGGTGCATAGAAGCTTGCTGCTTGCGTTGCCGCTCCCTCCCCCACGCCAACTCAAAAAGAACCCCTGCACAGAGTTTCCATGGCTGGGCCAAAAGTGTCCACCACCTGGCAGCTTGGGTGTTACCAGCTGGTCCTTGCATTAACTTGCTCCGAGGCTTTGGGGCTTCCGTGTGGTCTGGTGAATACATTGTCACACTTGGGACCAGGAAAACCGACAGGCAAATATCTTCTGGGCTGTGGGGCTCAATAGGCAAACGGGCTACTTTCCGTGTCTCAGCCTAGTCTACATCGCAGGTTTTCTGTGAGATAAAATGGGACAATCCTCTTACAAACATCCTCAACACCTAGCTAGGAGGAATGGTGGAGGGGTGGTTACCCAAGTACATTTATAGATCTCTGAAACCTAGTAACCAGATAGGGCTATGGTACAATTGTGATGCCACAGTTCTTGAATTTTTAGGTGTGTGTACAAAATAGTTGCAGTAAGGAAGGAAGACAGTGGTTGGTGGGGGGGGGGTGTATGTCCCTGCTGTGCACCTGGAGTCTGGGAAGAATGGGAATCTTCGCTTGCATGCAACAGATTTTTAGTTGTCCTTTATTTTAATTATTTCCTCGGCCACAATAAGAATCAACCTTTATTTTGAATGTTAAATTGCACACACTATTCTGTGTTGTTTTTGATCTTAAACTGAGGAGGAATGACAAATTAACATTCATGAGCTGCAAAACAAGAAAAACAGCATATATATCTTGGTCACTCATAATTATATACAGTTTCTATGATTTATCAGTATGACCACATTTAACACTGACATTTAGCACTATTACCTAGCATGCAACAGTGGCATTCACTAAATTAGGTCACTTGAAACCTCGGGAAAATATCGATTAGTGATATAACATAGTGTAGGCTGTGTCATTATTAATCTCAATAAAAGACTCCTTTAATAGACTCTAAAGGTTTAATGAAGCTTCATCAGGCATGTTAAAGGTGGACGTGGCTGTTTCTGGGCAAGAAGAATTAGAAATGATTAGATTTGTATGCCAAAATTTTATGCACATTTAAATGAAGGTAAAAAATCAGACGGACCCATTTCTGAGTTAAATATAACCTAGAATTGGGCTGTCAGCCAGATCTTTTCACTTCACTTCCAATATTAAATGTTACTTTTTCCATATGCTTCAGAAATAATAATAATAATAACAACAACAACAATAATAAATTTATTACTTATACCCTGCCCATCTGGCTGGGCCTCCCCAGCAACTGTGGGGAGTAGAGTAATAACAGTTAAATCCCTTTGAAATTAATGCTCACAGGCAAAGTCATCCATACATTCTCACAGAGCAATCGCAAGTCTACTGACAAGTAAGTCCCATTGAGTTCAGTGGTGCTTACTCCCAGAGAAGTATCTATAGGATTGCAGTGTTGGTTTAGTGAAAGTGGTGTGAAGGCAACATTTTCTAGCCTGGAAATCAATGCCTAACATAGGAGTTGATTGAGATGGGAGCCTCGGATGATGACTGGGCAGCAGATCCACGTTTCTGGCCCAGGCATGGAGCAGATGGCCTGATGCTGCCTTTAAACATAAAGCAGGGGTGGGGGAGGCATGCTGAATGCGCCACGTGAAGGAAGCTCCCTGGACCTCAGATGTTCTGAGTAGACAGAGGCTCATATTTCTGCCTGTCACTAAAGAGTCTGCTCTGGTGCAGTGAAAACTACCCAGTTCTTTACAGCAAGACATTGTTTCATCAGGCACCTTCAGCTGCCCCACTGCAAAGCGCCAACTACACAGTGCTAACCATGTCAGGTTGAACTCAATGGGAATGGCTTCCAGGCTGGAAGTAAGTCAGCTGGTCAGTAGTGGCGCCTGCCCTGTGGAACGCCCTCCCACCAGATGTCAAGGAAACAAACAGCAAATAAATAAACAACTATCTGACTTTTAGAAGACATCTGAAGGCAGCCCTGTTTAGGGAAGTTTTTAATGTCTGATGTTTCTTATCATCATCATCATCATTAATTCTGTTGGGAGACACCCAGAGTGGCTGGGGACATTATTTATTATTGTTGTTATTATTAATATCATCATCATCATCTCACGAGATGAGATGGCAGCAGTGGTGCCAAGACATTCAGTGCGCAGCAGGCTTGCCTTCCGGTGCTGCCCAGAGCCCACAGGTGCTGTGCTGCATGTTCCTAGCCACCTGGATGACCTCTGTCAAGCAGAGCCACACTTGGGTTGGACTGCTCTGCAAGCAAGCTCTCCTTCAGCATTTGCTTGTGGGTGGAGAGAGGAGAGACTCTCAGACCCTCCAAGTGTCCCTATTTTCCACGGACGTCCCTGATTTAGAGAAGCCTCCCTGGTTTCTGATTTGATCCTGGAATGTCCCGCTTTTCCTTAGGACGTCCTTATTTTCATTGGAGAAATCTTGGAGGGTATGGAGTTATCCAACCCCTGAGCCATCTGAAGGCAATCCTGTATAGGAAAGGTTTTTTTAAATATTTTATTTAATATTTTATTGTGCTATTATATATGTTGGAAGCTGCCCAGAGTGGCTGGCGCAACCCAGTAAGATGTGTGGGGTATAAATAGTAAAATTATCATTATGAAATGGGAGGTCCCTATTTTCATCTGAGAAATGTTGGAGGTTATGAACTCTGCTTATTGCTGCGCTTCTGCTGATGGACTGAGTGATGCAGCACCATTTGCTGTGGTGCCAGCCAGACGAGGAAGAAGAGTCAGAAGAGAGACCGCCATCCCCACCCAGCCTGACAAAAGGGCTCACTCCTTTCTCTGGCAGGGGAGGGGAGCCGATGGAGAAAGGGGCAGCAGCCAGAGGATGCATCAGTGGTGGAAAAACAGCCATGAAGTAAATGGGGGCTGAGAGGGAGGTCCTGAGTGCAGATGCGAGGATACAGCAACAGCAGGCAGACCAAGGGACTGGGAGGGTCAGCCCTGGGTGCCTGCTAGCCCAGTTCCCTACTGGTGCAGCAAGGGTTGTGAGACAGTGGAACAGTCTCCCACGGGAAATTCGGGGCTCTCCTGCCTTGGAGGTTTTTAAGCAGAGGTTGGATGGCCATCTGCCACAGATGCTTTAGCTGAGTTTCCTGCATTGCGGAGGGTTGGACTCGATGACTCTCAGGGGTTCCTTCCAACTATGATTCTATGGGGCCTTGCCCCAGTGAGGTTACTGGACCAGCAGGTATCCGTCTTGCTATGGCAGGGTAGCTCTTAACATTGCCTCTCAACACATTTTCTTTTCTACTTTGCCCAATATTTTCTGGGTGATAGCAATGATTATGGGACCCCTCCCCAACCTCCAGCTGTAGCAGCATGGACTGCATCAAGGAATCCTAATACTCCTTTGGGTGGTCTTTCTGTCTGTACACTGGCAGATAGAGAATTAGGTGTGTGCTTCTTGGGGCCTCTCAACTCTGAAGAGCATCTCACCCAGGGACTTCATTTTTCCAGGCATACCTGATTCGCACATGATCATCCAGGCAGTTTGGGAGTCACTGCTCTTAAAGGGGGGGAGGGTTCAACTGGGGGAGGGAAAGTTATAAAGTTTATAAGGTTTCAAAATTCAGATGATGTGAATTTAATGTTTTCAGCAATATTCAACAAAGACAGAAAATGGCATTCTTGTTAGAATGTCTGCTTTAGGAACCAATCTGAAATGCCAAAGGAAATAGAAATATCTGTATAATAAATGTCAGTTATTGCTAGGGGTTATAATTTGATGTTGGAGATCCAAAGACAAATTCACAAAATTCACAAATGACCCCTATCATTGAAGGCCCTGAGCAAGGACTTCTGCTTGTGCACTGCATCCCTGAAGGTGGCTCTGGGGAGGGGTCCGGGAAACCCCTAGCACAGTGCATGGAGGGAGGAGAGGATGGTCATTCTGTCTGGCAAACTGAAATGCTTGACAGACAGAACGTTCATTATGGCTCCATGCTTCCGCTCAAGGGCTGGAGGATACATCCTGTATCATCATCATTGCCACCCTACTAACTGAATGACACCACAGAACTGCATAAAGGGTGACTCTTCCTGCAAAACTAGGTGGCTATGCCTGCCAGAAGCTGGGCTCAACATGCATTGAGGAGCAGGAAAGGAAGTCAGAATAATTGGTTCAGCAGTTGTATGTCCAGACACACAGCTTCAAAAGAAAACTGCAGAATAATTACCGATGGCGACAACCACATTTCCTTTCTAACGATTTCTAGTTCTATGTAGTTGGTCATATTTCTGGATCCACCTGAGGACTTTTAAGCCCATAATGCTACAGGTGCACTGCTGCTCTTCTGGGTGTCAGCATCGAGTTGAGAAGGTGAAATGGGACCACAAATTCGCAGGGGAAGCTGGCCTTACCAATCACTCTTTCCTTGAGGGTACAAGTTCAAGTTGTGGCCAAGCCAAGATGCTTCCTGCCCTCGTCTATCTAGCCCAAAGTTCCTCCACTAGGGAGATACATTTAGAACCGCAGGGTGCCCTTCTGGAAAATGTATCTGGGATTCTTCTAGCCTAGGCATTTGGTCTTTAGTCAGTAGCAGCAATGTTTGCTGGGCCATGCCAACTGAAATACAAAGAGAATGAGAAAGATCCATCTATCTATCTAAGCAGAACAAATTGTGTTGAAATTAGTACAGTAAGCCCAAATGTAACACAGGGGTTACATTCTGAGGATTGTGCCTAAAGCCAAAATCACATATAGTTCAAAAACATTGGGTGCAATGGCAGATGGGATTGTCCAAAGTCTTTTTTTCTCAGATGCCCACCCTCTTTTTATTTTATTTTTGCCAAGTATGTAAAGCTGAATGTGCACAAGTTAAACACATGTAAGTTGTGGGCTTACTGTAAAAAGTGTAACTGTATAAGGTCTTATATTATAGATAGATAGATAGATAGATAGATAGATAGATAGATAGATAGATAGAATGCAATATAGGATCAGTTTGAGCATGTTTGGTGTCTACCTGTTGAATGATATCAATTATCACAATACTAAGCTTCTCATGTTATAAACAGGCCGTCTTAAGGGAGAGGCACCGCGTCACTATGTCTTATTTTCGGGGTATGGCTTATATTTCACAAATGCGTAGAAATCCTGCTATGGCTTATTTTATGGCTGCGACTTATTTTAGGAGAAACAGGGTAGAAGTCAGAGAAAAAGAATCTAAAGAAGGAAGATTGCCAATGACCTTCTTCCAACTGGTGGAAAACATCAATCTACAGGATGTATTGAGACTTAAACACCCAAACGAGAAAGAATTTACTCACTTCTCAGATGCAAAATATTCAGGAGGGAGGTTAGATGTCAAGTAACTTAATATTGAATGTCAAGTAACTTAATATTGAAAACACAAAAATCAGAAATCCAACCAAGACTGATCTCAGACCACAATCCAGTCACCTTAGAGCTGAGAAACACTAGAAAAAGAAGATGGAGATGGAGAAGGAATGAAAATATTTTGAACGATGAACAAATATTTTAAAAAGCACAAGAGACCTTAAAATATTTTTTTGAAATAAATATAAATCAGGAAACTGACATCAAAGTGGTATGGGATGCTAGCAAGGCCGTTATGAGAGGTTTCTGTATCCAACAAAGTGCTGTCCAGAAGAAAATTAGAGAAAACAAAATGGAGCAAATTAGGAAAGAGATAAGTACAAATGAGAAAGAACTGTCGGGAAAACCCCAAAAACAATATTGCAAAACAAAACATCAAAATGTTGGAAACCCAACTCTCCATATTTTTAAATAATGAAAAGGAACACAAAATAAAATAGTTAAAGCAAAAGAGTTTCAAATTTGCTAACAAACTGGGAAGAATGCTGGTTTGGCAATTAAAGAAGAAACAAAAAGAAAAGACGATAGGAAAACTTATAGAAGGAGGGAAAATAATTGATGAACCTGAGGAAAGAAGCAAAAGTTTTACAATATATTTTAAAGGTCTCTACCAAGCAGGAAAGGAAGACGATGAGAAAATAGAAAAATATCTAAGTCAAAGTAAATTTCCAAAAATCACAAATGATAAAATTGAATATTTAAACTCACCAATAACAATGATGGAAATTTACCAAGCAATTACAAAGGCGAAGCTAGGAAAATCTCCCAGACCAGACGGACTCTCGGCAATTTACTCCAAGAAATTGGAAGATGTGCTTTCATCACCACTTAAGACAGGCATGAATAAGATCCTAAAGGAGGGGCTGGTATCAGAGTCATGGCAAGAAGTGTTTATAACGTTGATCCCAAAGCAGGGAACAGATTTGACATCAATCAAAAACTATAGACCAATATTACTCTTGAACAATTATTATAAACTATTTGCAGATGTGATGGCAAATAGGTTAAAGAAAATATTGAAAGACATTATAAACGAAGATCAGGCAGGGTTTCTACTGGGTAGACAAATGAGCAACAACATGAGAATGGTGATCGATATTCTAGAATATTTAGAGATGAGACCGGGCAAGCAGGCGGCATTGATGTTTGTAGATGCTGAAAAAGTATTTTGAAGAACTAATGGAAAATGTACATAATTAGTCAATGTAAAACTCAATAAAGAATAATAAAAGAAATGTGTGATTAAATAAGAACAAGTGCAGCTCTCTGTTGTCTGTTGTCTCTTTTTTTCCTTTTTACAAGAAAAAATTTACAGAGCAAATTACAAGTAGCCTGATAGAGTTCTTCCAGCCCAGAGATGGTGGGGATGCCAACCAGAGACCACTAAGACCACGAAGACCAAGGTGAAACGGACCAGCCATCATTTTGCTTACCAAGTTAAGAGGCTCCTGGGAGATCGAGAGACAGAAGATGCACCAAAGGGAACCTGAAAAGGAACTGTATTCGGGACCGAGATATGGGATGGGAGGGGGATTAAAACCAACTGCAACCACTGGATACACTTTACCTTGACCAGGGGAACCAAGGGGACACCTCTCACACATTTCCATTTTATAGTAACACAAGACAACAGTTACTGTAAAGACGGGAGGTGATCTGTGGCGATACCAAAACCCTCCTGAAGTGGTCATTGTCACAGGGAGGCCAAGGGAACGTCTTGCCAAACTCATTGTCCTGAAACCGTTCCAACTGTCACCGCAATGAAAGTCAGGATGTTGCTCTTTGGCCCTGCTTGGATTTGGGTAGGATGGGAAAGCAATACTTTCTTAGCATACACCAATACGATAATGAAACAGGTTAACCTCATTAATTGCTCCCCATGTCCTACTCCCAGGAAGCATTTCCTTATGGTGCACAACCCCTGAGTATTTCAGAACAAAACATCACCCGAGTGTTCCCAGTGATACTGCAGGTAAATATTACTCACATTTCCCATTGCGTGGTGCAAACGTTTGGACAGTTACTCCCAAACACTGAATGGGTCCCAGTCGAGAGATTTTTGTGTGCTGCAGAAGTATGTTTCCAGTGGGAAGGAGAAATTCCTAAGGATAAGTGTACTAGGCCCTGGAAAAAAGCAGAAAGTTGGCCAGTACCCAAATTGCCCATTTATTGTACCATTAGCTAATGTGTCAAGCCTCACAAATCTTAGTGACCACTGGGTCTATGGGAATCATAGCAACATTCTGTTGGGAAATAGTGTAAGGACAGAATGTGAATTTGTCCCTTTTGACAATGTCAAGGTTTCCTGGTGTTACCCAAACTGTAGCTGCCCTGCAGAAGTCTGTGTACCAACCTCAGGTACTTTGTGACTTGTCAGCAGTAATTTACTGGGTAAGTGGAACATGGGCAGGTAAATTGCTTCCTCCATGATGGGATGGAACCTGTACACTGGCCTATGATTTTCCAGCAGGGTTCCATCAATTAACCCCACCTCAGCACAATGTGGAAAAAAAGTGCAGTAACACCACAGAAGGGGATTGGTTTCCTGCAATAATGTTCCCTAACCTAGGAGTAGCCTGATCTATTCAAATGATCCTGGATTTGTTGACCACTGATTTTAAAATCACGATTATTTAAAAAGGATTGATTTTAAAAAATACTGATTTTAAAATCCCCTTCGCTATGCTCATGACTAGGAGAGATTCCCTCCCTGAAACCCTAGTGAGCTGCTGCTACCAAGGCATATGGGTCAGTTGTCTTACTCAGTAAAAGGCATCCGCCTAGGGACCCTTGATGTGGCCCATTGTTCTGAATAATGGGATGGATTAGATAGGACTACAGGAAGCTTCCCTGTACAGAGTCAGACCACTCGTCCAATGCACCTGGGCCTTTCACATGTGAGGCAGATGTTCTAACCACTGAGCTAGAGATGCTTTTCATGAACACAGGTGGCTGCATAGTTGTACCTAGGGGTGCGCCAGGGATGCAAATTCACGTATCAGGCATTGGCACCCTCCCACAACACCTGGAGCATCGCCCCCCCCCCCCAGCTCAGGACTCCAGCACCTGCTTTGCCCTTGCTGAGATCTGCTGCAAGAGTGGGAACCAAGTGGTCCTTGGAGCAGCTTCCAGGCAGAGACCAGTGCAGGCATCCCGTCCAGCCACAAGGAGGCATTCCTCCTGTACAAACAACCTTGACTGTGTCTCAGATTTTGGAGGGGGGGTGAGGAGGGGAGGATGGCAATGCATCTCTTTGCTGAAGGCTCAAGGGTCCCTAGGTGGATGCCTTTTACTGAGTAAGACAACTGACCTATATGCCTTGGTAGCAGCTCCCTAGGGTTTCAGGGAGGGAATCTCTCCCTCCATAGCGAAGGGGATTTTTAAATCAGTATTTTTTAAAATCAATCATTTTTAAATAATTGTGATTTTAAAATCAGTGGTCTAAGCAGGGGTGGCCAACTCCCAAGAGACTGCGATCTACTCACAGAGTTAAAAACAGGCAGTGATCTACCCCATTTTGGGGGGTTCAGGTTGTTTTTAGGGAGGAAAGCCCGTTTTTTTAGGGGTTCTGGTCAAAGTTGTTGAGCTTCTTTGAGGGGAGCCAGTGATCTACCAGAGATCTACCACAGACGACCAGTAATCTACCGGTAGATCACGATCTACCTGTTGGACGTGCCTGGTCTAAATCATCGATTTCGGAGGCATTGTGTTAAGGGGCACTGATTTTCAAAAATCATAATGATTTAAATCACTGACTTTAAAATCATGGTGATTCAAGCCATTGATTTTGAAACTATGATTTTTTAAAAAATATATCTGTGATTCAAATCATATTTCAAAATCGAATCATCATGATTTAAATCACAGATTTTAAAAATCGTCATGATTCAGATAATTGATTTTGAAATCATCATGAAATAGATCACTGATTTTTAAAATCACTATGATTCAAATCAATGATTTCAGAACCATCATGATTGAAACCACCGATTCTAAAAAAAGTCATCATGATTTAAATAGCTGACAATTTTTAAAATCTGTGATTTAAATCATAGTGATTCAAAATCACTGACTTTAAAATCACAGTGATTCAAGCCATTGCTTTTGAAATCATGATTATTATTCTTAATAATAATAATAATAATAATAATAATAATAAATCCGTGATTCAAATCATATTTCAAAAGCAAATCATCATGATTTTAATCACAGATTTTTGAAACTGCCACATAGGTAGATTGTGATCTACCGGTAGATCACTGGACGTGTGTGGTAGATCACTGGTAGATCACTGGCTCCCCTCAAATAAGCTCAATAACTTTGACCTGAACCCGTAAAAAACAGTCTTTCCTCCCTAAAAAAAAACTCAACAACCTGAACCCCCAAAAATGGGGTAGATCACTGCCTGTTTTTAACTCTGTGAGTAGATTGCACTCTCTTGGGAGTTGGCCACCCCTGGTCTAAGGGAATGGAGTGCCTAGCAAACAGCACTTACAAGGCCATAATTGGACTCCAGACAGAAATAGATTCTTTGGGGAAAATAGAGATGCAAATAAGATATGGGAAGTAGGGGCTCAGCTCAGAGCATGGGGGGTGGAATCGGAAGTCATATTAGATCAAACGAAGGATGAACTCAATTTTGGGGGTATGCAAGAAGTGTAAATCGTCTTTAGTTCTCTTTTGGAATGCCTTGTGTTGATTACTATATATTGTTTGATTTGGTCTTTTTTGTTCTGTAATGTTTTTTATATTTGAAAACCAGTAAAGCTTAAAAAAAATACAATTAATCCAGAATGCGGCAGGGCCTTGTTGGTAGTGGCACCCACCCTGTGGAACGCCCTCCCACAACAACTACCTGACTTTTAGAAGACATCTGAAGGCAGCCCTGTTTAGGGAAGTTTTTAATGTTTGATGTTTTATTGTGTTTTTAATATCCTGTTGGAAGCTGCCCAGAGTGGGGAGGGCGAGGCATGGAGTGGTGGGCAGACGGAAGATGGAATCCAGCAGCAACAGCTGCAGAACGGCCTCCTGGGCCTTGCTCTGCGTTTCCTTGGGTAATTATGATTACATGGAAATTGTCTTGTGTACTTTCTGGTGTGTTTTATTTATTGGCCATCGTGGCTTCTGTTGTGGTTGCTGCTATGGTGCGACTCTTGCCATGCTGTAAGCCGCCTGGAGCACTTTTCACTGTGGAAAGGCAGCATACAAAGAAGATGAAGATAGATGCCTTGCATTTTTGGGCTGAGGTTCTGGGATGAAGGGCAGCAGGTCAGCCTAAAGCCCATCAATCGCGATACAGATACACCACCATCTTTGCGGCGGGGGGTGGGGCACTCGCGCGCCCGACGCGCCCTGAGGACTCCAACTCCCAGCATCCTCGAGGGGAGCCGGGCCAGGGCATGGGGTCTCCGGCGCCCCGGCCTCGCTGCGCGGGCGGAGCAGAGCCGGCTAGGCCGCCCGGCGGGGCCGTGACGCAGAGATGACGCTGCGGTGACGCGACTCCTCGGCGGCGCCCGACCCGGAAGCGGAAGAGGCGGGCTGCCTTGGCCTGTGTGGAGACGAGGCCGCCGGGCCCTGCCTGCCTGACGGACTCTGCGAGGCGCGCGTCATGGGGCCGGTGAGTCGCCACGGGGCCCGTCGCCCGAGGGGCCGAGGCGAGGCTGGAGTCCGGCCGGGAGCGGGAGGCGGCGCGGGGCCTGGCCGGGAGGGAGGGAGGGAAGGCCCGGAGGGCGAGGAGGCGGCGGCGCGGGCCTGGCCGGGGCTGTGGCGCAGCCAGAGAGAGAGAGGCCTTCAGCCGAGGGGGGGCCGCTTCTCCTCCCGCTCCGGAGTCTGGTGGCGCAGGAGGGCGGCCAGGAACCGGCATCTCCTCCCGCCGCCAGCGCCGCCGGCCAAGGCCTCGCGGGAAAGGGGCCTTCGTTGCTGGCGCCCGCGGACCCCGGAGCTTCCCTCGCTCGTTGGTCCCGGAAGGGCTTCGGTCGGCGCTGCCTTGGCCTCTCTTGGAAAGCCCCACCTGGGGATCCGGGACCCCCTCCGGGACCCCCTCCCCTCCCCCTCCGCGGGTCCCCCATGGCTCCCGTCTCAGCTGCGCCCGCCTTGCGCTTCCCTCGCCCAGAGATCCCTTTCCCCCTCGAAACCCGCCGCGTTGCTCCTTCTGCCCGCACGTTCCTTAGGCTCTCTCTCTCTCTCTCTCTCTCTCTCTCTCTCTCTCTCGCTTTCTGGTGGACAGGAAGGAAACACGACTGCTTAGATTTCGTTTCCCTAAGGAAGCAAGCGCATCTCTGCAAGCGCATTTGCTCTTAAATTTGCTAATAATTCATTTCATTGAACCCCTGCTCTAACTGTCCTAATACGTGGCTATATTTTGAGAGAGAATATTGATGTTTGAAAGGTCATCTGCCAGACACCTTAATCAAGAGTGCGGGCTGAGAGACCGGTGAGGAGAAAGCTATACTGTACGGTGCTATTTTAGGATTATGTATGTTCTTTTAAAAGTGCTCTTTCGTAGCTCCTAGTGGAGTTCCCGTTTAAAGTTTTTCATACAAACCCCTGAAATTTGCCGTATTTCAATAATGAAACAAAATTAGCCAGTATATATGTTATACGTACCCTATCTGAATAGATAGCATGGGAAAATTTAATGGTTTGTTAGCGATTACAAGTTTGATTATAGCGCATTGATTTCTGTAGTATGAAAAAACAAAAGTATGAGACTTTGGGAGGGTTTTTTTTTTACTCCGCCTAACCTACATCACAGGGTTGTTGCAAAGACAAAATGGATAAGTGACACTGAGTAAATTAAACGGTAAACAGCCAAACTTAGTATGGTTTCTTACTGTGGTAAAACATTTGCATGTAACTTGCATCGATAAGGGTATCATTCAGTCTCTAGTTTGCACATCTGTATTAAGCAGGGGGGTGGGGGTTGATGCTAGTGCATTTTGGAAGAACCTGAGACCTGACATTCTGTTCTTTGGCAGGAGAAAATGAGGAAGTGCATACTCCTAAGTAGGTTTGTGGAACTATTTCCTGATCAGACAAATTGAGTGAAATCTAATTGCTAGCTTGATTAGGGATGTCACTTGCATAAAAGCATGAACTGGGGTAGTATTAACTGCCACCTCCAAAATGTGCTTCTTGTTCACTGCATTTGAAATTTATTGGCAAAATGGTATTGTGATAGAGATGTGATTTACCTAAAAAAAGTACAACATAAAATGGCTCATCAGGATCTTGAGTTGGGTGTAGAACTGTAGCTTTGTGGTTGGTGGACTGTAAATAAATTATATTGTCATAGAAGAGTATCTCGGTAGAACCACCAGGGGAAACATGTATATATAATGAAATGTGTGCCATTTTTCATCATAAATACTGTACCTCTTTATTACAGACACTTGTTCTTGGGGTACTTTATAATCAATTCCTATAATGCTTTGCTCAAAACTTGCTCTGAGGAGTGTTAGATGACTTGTTTATAAGCTATTCTTTTTTATTTGTGAATTAAATAATTGCTCCTTTTTCTACAGTGGATCAAGTGTTAGCATAATTTTACAAATGATCACATTGATTGTAATAATTGGGAGAACCCTTATGTGAGATGTAATAATACTCTCTGAATACACTGTCAAGTAGGTTAGGGCCTGTGAGTGTGAGTCATGGTATATGTGTTCAGAAGGAGTCTTGAAAACACAAATCAGTTGAACACAAAACAGTAGCTAGAAAGGGTTTTCTTTCATTGCTCTGCTACACATGTTTTCTGTATTCAGATGAGTTCCTCTTTTACAAAACTATGTGCAAATAAGAAATAAGACACCAAAATTGAAGTACTTTAATGCTTTCTTGTGTATAACAGTGCAGCATAGGCAATTGGATCTATTACCATGACTCCTTTTGACTTTACCAGTTCTTGTGCATCTTCTCCTCTCTTGGTTTCTTCATTTCATTTCACTTTTTTAAAGTTTCCGTTTTTGTTTCTGAAGCATGGTGGATATTCCATCTGTTTCAGCATTAAAAATATATGTTACTGGTTTACAACCTCTCTTGGATCTAAATTAGGTTGGTTACCTACCAGTATTTAAATAAATATTGCTTATGTGAGCTGTAATAGATTGATTAAATTTACTTGAATGTGTATTTAATAAAGTAATTGCACTGAAGAAGATGCAAGCTTTAACTGGTGAAGTATAAATGGACAATAGAAAATATATTCCATCTTCTGAGACAGCACCTGCAGTTTCTGTAAATACAGTCAAACCTCGGTTCTTGAATGTAATTCGTTCCAGAAGCCCGTTCGGCTTCCGAAATGTTCAACAACTGAGGCGTAGCTTTCGATTGGTTGCAGGAGCTTCCTGCACTCAAGTGGAAGTTGCGTTCGGCTTCCAAAAAAGGTTCGAAAACCAGAACATTTACTTCCGGGTTTTCAGCATTTGGGAGCTGAAAAGTACCAAAATGGAAGTGTTTGGGAGCTGGCGGTTTGACTGTACTTTTTAAAAAATGAGCTTTTCTTAAATAAAAGGGGTTGGCAAACTAAGGCCCACAGGCCGGATCAGGCCCAATTGCCTTCAGGATCCTGCTGTCTGTGAATCGGCGTGAGGATTCTGTTTGTTTGGGCTGTTCCGTTTCCCCCCCTGCGCCATTCCATTCCCCCCCTCCCTCACACACACTGCGGCGGCGCCTCCTCCCTCCCTCCTGGATTCTCCCCACCCTGCCTAGAGGAGGAAGGGGGCTAGGCTGAGCTGGGTGAGTGCCATTTTAAGCAGTCACTCTCTGGAGCCAGTCCTTTCGTGCCGCTCATCTTCCCTCCTCCGCTGCCACTGCCCTGGTGCTCCTCTGGGCCAAAGAGTGGAGCGGATGAGTTCGCTCTGCCTACCCACAAGAAGCAGAAGCAGTGGTGGCGACGGCTGTGGTGGCAGCCCCTGGGAAGGTAACTGCAGGGGCTGGGGCTGGGGAGGAAGACTACTTGCCCCCCTCGCCTTTTCTTCCAGCTCCCCCCCCCCCAGTGCTGCTTCTCCGGCCCGCCACAAGGTCTGAGAGACAGTGGACCAGCCCGCTGCTAAAAAAATTTGTCGACCCCTGCTCTATACTAATTGGCTGCAGGGCAAATGGAGGTGATGTAGCAGGGGCATTTGGGCCAACTCTCATGTGCAAAGTGGGAGCTCAAATGTAGATAGCAATGTTACCTATCATAAACCCCTGTAAATACCAAATCAGTCCTGAAATTATGTACCTAGAACATATTTTGTGGTTTCACATAATTGCAGATGAACTGCTGTAGGATTTATTCAGTCAAGTGATTTTTTTACATAGGGTGGCACCTGACTAAGCACATTCTTAACCATTTACAGGTGACCAGGGTGGATAAAAATCAATGATTTTTTTAAAAACAAAAAAATCGGATTTTTTTGATTTAAATCGGATTTTTAAAATAAAATGCTTTTGGAGGAAAAATCTTTCTAAATACAGTCTTCTGTTTAAGTTACATTGTAGTCCAAAGGCTATTCATCAGGAAATAAGGATTTGTTTTAAGTTTATCAAGTGTGGTAAAACTCAAGGTTTTTTTTCAAAAATAATGTTTAACTACATCAGTTAACAAACATGGATACATATGCTATCATGTTATTGTCTTAGTTAAATAAATTGTTTAAATGGTTATTAAGGAAATGATTATTTTTCTCCTTCCAATAAAGTACAGCAGAAAAGTTGTCCAAATATAAACAGTTAACTTATTAAACCTCACCATAATTTCATAATTATCTGTCTATGTATTTCTAGTAGTATAACCAAATCAGTAATTTTTGATATAACTGTAAAAACTACTCTGAAAAGTTATTATTCCAAAAATGAAACCTTCATATGGTTGTAAATATTAAGATTATACCAGCAAGAATGAGTCTTTCTGTAAAAAAAAAAAATTTAAATCAAGCCTTACTGACTAGTGATTTAAATCAAGCCTTACTGACTAGTGATTTAAATCGTGATTTAAATCGTGATTTAAATCAATTTGATTTAAATCAAATCCACCCTGCAGGTGACCATGTTTACTAAGGAGTGAGACTGCATTTACGTGGGGCTTCTGTTTCGGGCCCTTGCGTGCGTATGTGAAATCACATATAATGGGGAGCAGAGCACCCTGGAGAGTCCTGGTGGCTTACGAGGAGAAAGCTCTTCGGGCTCGGGGGAGGGTCTCCTTGCAAGCCAGGAGGACTCCCCAGCGTGCCCCCCATTTCTGGGATCCCAGCACTGCACATATGTGTGGTCATGTGCAAATAGAGTATGTGCAAATGGGGATTTGCCTGTACTTCTAAATCAGTCATTCTATTAATACTAGTGGAAGTTTTGTAATTCTGTTCATTGATGCTAAAATTCACATGCACGTCCATCGATGCCATTGTTCAAAACCCCCTCTTTATGTCAAACAACTTGAATGGTAAAGCGATCTTAGGCTGCTCCTCTTGTACAAGCTGATAAAACCGCAAGTGTGAGCCCAATGCTAAAATTGATTTAAAAAATTACAGCACAAAATTATGCATGTTTCCTGAGAAGTATGTCTCAGAGGACTTAGCTGTCTAGTAAGTGTGTGCAGGATTGTAGCCTTATATGCATATAATGGAGGTAAACTGACAATGGGCATCTGTAGAAAGGTGTTCAGCTTCAAATTGGATAGGGACTGTGTGTGGAGATTATTGCATTGCAGGGGGTTTGATTAGATCAGGCATCTCCAAACTGCGGCCCTCCAGATGTTTTGGCCTACAACTCCCATGATCCCTAGCTAACAGGACCAGTGATCAGGGATGATGGAAATTGTAGTCCAAAACATCTGGAGGGCCGAAGTTTGGGGATGCCTGGACTAGATCGTCCTTGGGATCCCTCCCAGCTATAATTCTATGACTCAAATCAGTGTGCATCAGGGTGGATTTGATTTAAATCAAATTGATTTAAATCACGATTTAAATCATGATTTAAATCACTAGTCAGTAAGGCTCGATTTAAATCACTAGTCAGTAAGACTTGATTTAAATATCTTTTTTACAGAAAGACTCATTCTTGCTGGTATAATCTTAATATTTACAACCATATGAAGGTTTCATTTTTGGAATAATAAATTTTCAGAGTAGTTTTTACAGTTATATCAAAAATTACTGATTTGGTTATACTACTAGAAATACATAGACAGATAATTATGAAATTATGGTGAGGTTTAATAAGTTAACTCTATATATTTGGACAACTTTTCTGCTGTACTTTATTGGAAGGAGAAAAATAATCATTTCCTTAATAACCATATAAACAATTTATTTAACTAAAACAATAACATGATAGCATATGTATCCATGTTTGTTAACTGGTGAGGTGGTTAAACATTAAAAAAAAAACTTAGACTGAGTTTTAGCACACTTGATAAACTTAAAACAAATCCTTATTTCCTGATGAATAGCCTTTGGACTACAATGTAACTTAAATAGAAGACTATATTTAGAAAGATTTTTTCCTCCAAAAGCATTTTATTTTAAAAATCCAATTTAAATCAAAAAAATCCGATTTAAATCAAAAAAATCCGATTTTTTTGATTTTTTTAAAAAAATCATTGATTTTTATCCACCCTGGTGTGCATATTGTCAGAGACACTTAGATTCTGACTCTTCATTGAACCCCCTTTGCATAAAATGTGTTCTGTCTTCCTTTGCAAATACTTCTTTGTTCTGGGTAGCCCATATACCCTTATGAAGTGTGAAAATGTGGGAAAGGGTGAGATTGGAACCTGATCTGGTTGTTGAACAGAACAGTGTATTTATTGGTGGGGTGCCAATTGAGCAGCAAATCTCCCAATTATCAGGACACTATTAGCTCCCCCTACCCCATTAATGTAATTAAGAATGTCCTCTTTATATTATTCCAGGAATAACACTGTTAGTTAATAATGTTCCTTAATTTTCTGGTGCATTTAAAATGTGAAATTATATGTTCTCTCCTTTTTTTTAAAAGTATGGTAGGCTGTGCTGAGAAAAAATGTGGTAAGCATCAAATCTTATAAATAATAGAGAGAACCTTTTTGTAGAAAGTAGTAAGCAATATAGATATGACCACTTCTCTAACTTAGCTGCATAGCCTGCTGTGTTCAAAAGGCATTAAATTGCATGTTAGGCTTAATATACATGGCCTTGGTATTCATACTGTTCTACACAGTATCATGTGAGCTTGTACATGCAGTTCTGAAATCAGAGAAGTATTGCTCTGCTTCTAGTGTTGTTCCCCACCCCCTTTGGGGGCAGGAAAAAGAAAAACACACAGCACTCAGTCAGGGTGGATTTGATTTAAATCACGATTTAAATCACGATTTAAATCACTAGTCAGTAAGGCTTGATTTAAATCACTAGTCAGTAAGGCTTGATTTAAATCACTAGTCAGTAAGACTTGATTTAAATATTTTTTTTACAGAAAGACTCATTCTTGCTGGTATAATCTTAATATTGACAACCAGATGAAGGTTTCATTTTTGGAATAATAAATTTTCAGAGTAGTTTTTACAGTTATATAAAAAATTACTGATTTGGTTATACTACTAGAAATACATAGACAGATAATTATGAAATTATGGTGAGGTTTAATAAGTTAACTGTTTATATTTGGACAACTTTTCTGCTGTACTTTATTGGAAGGAGAAAAATAATCATTTCTTTAATAACCATTTAAACAATTTATTTAACTAAAACAATAACATTAGCATATGTATCCATGTTTGTTAACTGATGTGGTTAAACATTTTTTTTTAAAAAAAAACTTAGACTGAGTTTTAGCACACTTGATAAACTTAAAACAAATCCTTATTTCCTGATGAATAGCCTTTGGACTACAATGTAACTTAAATAGAAGACTATATTTAGAAAGATTTTTCCTCCCAAAGCATTTTATTTTAAAAATACAATTTAAATCAAAAAAATCCGATTTAAATAAAAAAAATCTGATTTTTTTGATTTTTTTAAAAAAAAATCATTGATTTTTATCCACCCTGCACTCAGTTGTCTTAAATGACTTTCTGAATCCACAACCAAGTGTCTGATATCACATAACAGGTGCCCCTTAAAAGAAATATCAGTCAAGCCTTGAGAAGTACAGTATACCCTAACACTGAATTCTGATTGTCTTCTGTATATTGTTTGGTTCTGGAGTCTTGCATTCCAGTCTAAGTTACAGTTGCCTTACATAGGCACCAAGCACATAGGATATTTCATTCTGTATTTTCTAAACAAGGTTTTGAAGTATATGTTCACTCTTCCTAATGTACATGTTCCAGGGATAGTGCCTAAAGCCAAAGTCAAAACACGTTAGGTACAGTGGCGGGTGGAATGCCAAGGTTTTATTTCTTGGATGCCCCCCCTTTAATTTTTGTTTTAATTCCCCCAAGCACATAAAGCTGAATGTGCACAAGTTAAAGGTGTGTCAATTTTGAGTATACTGTACTTCATCTCCCTTGTTAATATTCTAATGTTTAATGCTGGCCTCATCCCAGAGGAAGAAAGAAGTAGAAAGAAATACAAATAAATTAAATAGGAGTAATATCTATGTAGCTTGACATTTTTAAAACAACAGCATTGAATGCAGGTATAACTTGGTTATGATAGTATTATATAATCACTCCTCTGAAATGCAGTTTACATGCATTTCTGTGATAGGTTTAATATATAATAAAAAAATTCCTTCCAGTAGCACCTTAGAGACCAACTAAGTTTGTTCTTGGTATGAGCTTTCGTGTGCATGCACACTTCTTCAGATACTTTAATATATGTTCATGGAATTTAGTAGAGGGTTTGTTCAGGAGAGCTCTTCCTTCCTATACCTGTATCCAGTACGTGTTTAACTGTGGCATTTAATTGGTGATGTCTTATCTCTCACCTAGCCTTTGATGAAGTGTCATTGCACACTTGTGGTATTCAGAATCAGAAACCTAGTGGTTATTCTGATCTGTGAACAATTTGGGTCACAGTATCTACATCATTTTTCATGATTGAGAAAATTTCTGCCTGTTCTTCCAGCTTCCATTCTAACTATATGAGCTCTGAGCTGTGTGTTCTATTGAACTAATAATAGAAATATTAATTCTGCTTTATATTTTGCTAAAGGTAAAGGGATCCCTGACCATTAGGTCCAGTCGTGTCCGACTCTGGGGTTGCGGCGCTCATCTCGCTTTATTGGCCGAGAGCCGGCGTACAGCTTCCAGGTCATGTGGCCAGCATGACTAAGCCGCTTCTGGCGAACCAGAGCAGCGCACGGAAACGCCGTTTACCTTCCTGCTAGAGCGGTTCCTATTTATCTACTTGCACTTTGACGTGCTTTCGAACTGCTAGGTTGGCAGGAGCTGGGACCGAGCAACGGGAGCTCACCCCGTCTCAGGGATTCGAACCGCCGACCTTCTGATCAGCAAGCCCTAGTCTCTGTGATTTAACCCACAACGCCACCTGGGTTATTTGCTAAAACTAATAAATACTAAGAAATACAGCAAAAATTATCTATCTATCTATCTATCTATCTATCTACATGTGATCTACAGGGTTCTAACTCTGTATTTATACCTTTTAAAAAATAAAATAGAGGGTGGTAGACTATTTTTTTAAGTTTACTGATTTGTTAACTGAAAATCTAATAACCACTCTTCTGTTGCTCTCGGTTGGCTTGCTAATTTGAATTTTGAACATCACGCTATGACAGTGTGCCTAATGGGCTGAATTAATTATAAAATTCAAATCAACTGAGTTCTTTTTCCACACCACAGGCTAACTCCCCAAAGTTACAAGGCCTTTTAAGGGAAACCAGTTTTTACAAGATCCAAGAGTAATAATAATTTTTTATTATTACTTACATTTGTCTCAGAAAGGTGTCTCTACCTATGTTATGCTTAATGTCATTGTCTTTCTTGTTCTTTAAATATCTAGCAAAGGCAACAAGATTTTGTATTTTGCAGAAATAAGACATTTGCGCCTTGTTCTGATGGCTGGCTACAAATGGTCTTAGATTTTTGTATTGCAAGGGATTGAATTACTAGATGACCCTCAGGATCCCTTCGAACACCACAATTCAATGATTCTAACTACAGAGAAACCTAATAGGTCTCATCTTATTTATTTAAAGCATCTATATACTGCTTAATGGATAGCATTTCTAAGTAGAGTACATTAAAATAAAACATATGGAGGATAAGACAAAGAAAACACCAAAAATCAAGCAGAAATCTGACTGCTACCCTAAAATGCCTACTGGAATAAGGAAGTCTTTGTCATCCACTGGAAGTTAAACAAGGAGTGTGCCTCACTGTTGGGAGGGAGGTCCACAGGCTTAGGCCCACAGCACTGAACACAGTTACCTTCCTGGTGCTACTAAATACAGTAATACCTCTGTGAACATCCGCCCTGTCTAGCGTCTATTCCGGTGAACATCTGCGGCAAACCCGGAAGTACCGGAATGGGTTACTTCCGGGTTTGCCGCTCGCGTGTGCACAGACGCGGCGCTTTGCCATGCGTCCTTTTTGGCTAGCGGCTGCTAAAGTTGCAAAGCTGACGGAACCAATGCTAAATGATCAATATGGAGGTTGCAACTTTACCAGAAATGAAAACTAGGGCTGGGTGTCATATTGTTCAAAACCTGTTTGAAGACTATCATTTTCTTCTTTGGCGATCACTCGTAGTGAGTAAGATTGTCTTCCATAAACATGGCTTTAACAGTGAGTCAATAATAATAATAATAATAATAATAATAATAATAATAATTGTTTGTTTGTTTATACCCTGCCCATCTGGTTGGGTTTCCCCAGCCACTCTGGGTGGCTTCCAACAAAATATTAAAAATACTATAAAACATCAAACATTAAAAAACTTCCCTAAACAGGGCTGCCTTCAGATGTTTTCTAAAAATCAAATACTTGTTTATTTCCTTGACATCTGATGGGAGGGCGTTCCACAGGGCGGGCATCACTACTGAGAAGGCCCTTTGGCTGGTTGCCTGTAACCTCACATCTCGCAGTGAAGGAACCACCAGAAGGCCCTCGGCGCTGGACCTCAGTGTCCGCGCAGAACGATTGGGGTGCAGACGCTCCTTCAGGTATATTGGGTCAAGGCCTTTTAGGGCTTTAAAGGTCAGCACCACCACTTTGAATTGTGATCAGAAACGTACTGGGCAGGGTGAAATTGATTTAAATCACGATTTAAATCACGATTTAAATCACTAGTCAGTAAGGCTCGATTTAAATCACTAGTCAGTAAGACTTGATTTAAATATTTTTTTTACAGAAAGACTCATTCTTGCTGGTATAATCTTAATATTGACAACCAGATGAAGGTTTCATTTTTGGAATAATAAATTTTCAGAGTAGTTTTTACAGTTATATAAAAAATTACTGATTTGGTTATACTACTAGAAATACATAGACAGATAATTATGAAATTATGGTGAGGTTTAATAAGTTAACTGTTTATATTTGGACAACTTTTCTGCTGTACTTTATTGGAAGGAGAAAAACAATCATTTCCTTAATAACCATTTAAACAATTTATTTAACTAAAACAATAACATGATAGCATATGTATCCATGTTTGTTAACTGATGTGGTTAAAAAAAACTCAGACTGAGTTTTAGCACACTTGATAAACTTAAAACAAATCCTTATTTCCTGATGAATAGCCTTTGGACTACAATGTAACTTAAATAGAAGACTATATTTAGAAAGATTTTTCCTCCAAAAGCATTTTATTTTAAAAATCCGATTTAAATAAAAAAAAAAATCTGATTTTTTTTATTTTTTTAAAAAAATCATTGATTTTTATCCACCCTGGTACTGGGAGCAGGACCATTGTTATGTGGTCTCGGCAGCCACTCCCAGTCACCAGTTTAGAGATAACTAGAGCATGTACCACTCTGGTGAGACAGTCTGCCGGTAGGTAGGGTCTCAGCCGGTGTACCAGATGGAGCTGGTAGACAGCTGCCCTGGACACAGAATTGACCTGCGCCTCCATGGACAGCTGTGAGTCCAAAATGACTCCCAGGCTGCGCACCTGGTCCTTCAGGGGCACAGCTACCCCATTCAGGACCAGGGAGTCCTCCACACCTCCCCATCCCCTGCCCCCCCCCAAGAGTACTTATGTCTTGTCAGGATTCAACCTCAATCTGTTAGCCGCCATCCAACTGCCTCCAGACACTCACACAGGACCTTCACACGTCCTTGCACAGTGGGGACATAGGATTCTGAGCTGGTGTTGATCATTGTGAGGGTTTTCCAAGCGTGCCTTCCTCTTAGCACGTTTCTCCCTTTCGTCCTGAGTTTGAGCATCTTCAAAGCCCATGACACCTTTGGTAAAGGCTGTTCTCCAACTGGAGCGCTCGCAGGCCAGTGTTTCCCAGTTGTCTGTGTTTATACTTCATTTTTAAAGATTTACCTTGAGAGCATCTTTAAACCTCTTGTTGTCCACTGGTATTCCGCTTTCCATTCTTAAGTTGGGAATAGAGTATTTGATTTGGAAGACGATAATCAGA
The DNA here is from genome assembly GCA_034641385.1 of Darevskia mixta. NCBI lineage: Eukaryota > Metazoa > Chordata > Lepidosauria > Squamata > Lacertidae > Darevskia > Darevskia mixta. Next base: position 821,519 of record JAWWNH010000169.1, on the reverse strand, counting down.
CATCCGAACAACATGACCAGTCCAACGAAGTTAATGTTGAAGAATCATTGCTTTGACACTGGTATATTGTGATACTGGTTTCATAATTTTTGACCTGGAAATATATTGTGAACCTCTGTGTGTGTGTGTGTGTGTGTGTGTGTGTGTGAGAGAGAGAGAGAGAGAGAGAGAGAGAGAGAGAGAGAGAGAGAATGCAAAATTCACGATATGGGGAAAAACTTGAAGCCAGCCAATGCCTCTACATGGCTCCATCCTTATTTCAGACATTATGATATATCAGTATATCACGTTGTTAGCTGGTTTCTATCACGAAGTTGAAAACCAGACATCTCCCAGCCCTACTGTTCACCTCTACATAGCTCTATCCTTATTTCAGACATCGTGATATATCAATACATCACTGTGTTTAGCTGGTAATATATCGCGATGTTGAAAATCAGATAATTGTGCAGCCCTAATGAAAACCATTGATTATGAGCATAGCTTATAGGTGCACCAATGCTATTGATTATGGGTTATCAATCTCACACAGCCATTCTCACACAACCTGTCACCCAGCTCCTCTTCCCCTCCCAACAAGCAGCATTCTGTGGCTACTAAGTGTTCTCCGTCCTCATTGTGCTGTGTTTTTTGTTTTTTTTTAAAGCTAGTATTAATACAAACCATAGGATCCCTTTATGTCTGCTGATGCTGCCATTTTGTGCATGGCTACATAAGTGGTGGTAGAAAATTTGACTGCAATTAGAGTCCAGGATAATGATACTCCAATCCAGTTGCATTGGCCAGGTGGTGTTGTGTTTCACTAGAGTGGGAAAGGCATTGTCCATCAGAAGAGCCTGCAGGAATGGGTCAGCTTCTTGGTCTCACAGTAGCCAGCCAGATAGATGCTTGTAGGGAAACTCGCAAACAGGATTCAAGCACAAGCGTATTCTCCCCTTCCTTGTATGTTTCAAGAGTTGTCATATATCTTCTCTCCATTGATTAATGAGGGCCATAGATTTGGATCAATATCAGTCTTTTACCCATAGTGAAGATGCGGAGAATCCATTTACATTGACAGGTTGTCAAATTCCATATAGTAGGTAAATAATTTAGAATATTATCCTGTGATAGTATACTATATACAATATAGCACTTTCTATTATAAGGATAATGCTTCTTTGAAACATGTGCAACATCTAATCCAGGCTTCCTCAAACCCGGCCCTCCAGATGTTTTTGGCCTACAACTCTCATGATCAGGAGTTAACAGGACCAGGAAGGTAAACGGGGTTTCCGTGTGCTGCTCTGGTTCGCCAGAAGCGGCTTTGTCATGCTGGCCACATGACCTGGAAGCTGTACGCCGGCTCCCTCGGCCAATAATGCGAGATAAGCGCCTCAACCCGAGAGTCGGTCACGACTGGACCTAATGGTCAGTGGTCCCTTTACCTTTAACCAGCCATAGCAAACCTGGTTGTGCACAGAGCACAATGGGGCTTAAGTTTAGGCACGAATAGGACAGTAGCATCCAGTGAGCTTCATGGCTGAGTGGGGATTTGAACCCTGGTCTCCCAGATCCTAACCACTCAGTGGGAAGAACCTTTTACTTTCAGTTTGCAAAGTCACAACTTCTGTAATAGGTGGAGCTGCCAGTGAGGGGCATTGTCTCATTCTGTCCATTCATGCCCACATCATGTGCTTCTTTTCAGTTCTAATGTTTCTATTTCTGTAAAGGAAAGCACTTCCCTGTAAATGGTGCAGGAGCACTCACACAGAGACTGTTAACCTGTAACTGCTGCCTCCCATGTTATGTTTGCTGTGTTAGCAGCACCACAGTGACATCTCTGCCAGGGCAGGGTGTATGGAGGCCCTGTCATCCAAGGGTCCAACCGCCTTCCTAATTTGGTGCTATTGCATTACCATCTGAATCTACATAATGGGTTGAATCCAGAGTTTCTTAACCAGAGTTCTCCTTATGGAATAGGACACTTGGGGGTTGGTAGCCCCTGAAGAGGGTTGGGGGGACGCTAGAATAGTGTGGGAGTCAGTGCAGAAGGATAAAGGTAGCAAAGCTGCCGGCCTCTCCTCCCTGCCCCTCTTCTGTCCCTAGAATTGGATCCATCATAAATGAGCAGGTAGCAAGTTTGTATTTTAACTGCTTTTTATTGGAGTTGTAATAAAGTACTGAATAGAGGAGTCAGGATAACCAAGTATTAAATTATTCTCATTCAGGAGTTGTTTTCAGCTTTCTTTTTTTTTAAAAAAGAAATAGATAAAACTAGGCTTGTAAAATGGTCAGTTGCTTAGCTGCTTGCAGCTAATACAAATTAATCCTACGTAGCCAAGCAAGGATATTTAGTAAATAGAATGCTGGTTTGCTTCATGCTGCTCAGTAACTGTTATTTAATGCTGCCCATTTGAGTACTCTTAAGTTGCATGAATAAATATTGGTGTGTGTAATGCCAGTTTGAGAGTCTCTCTCCTTTTTGTTTTGTCTTTATAAAGTAGCCATGAACAAATACATTATACCTTGGGATATTTGTATAGACCAGGGGTAGGCAACCTTCGGCTCCCAGATGTTTTGGGACTACAACTCCCATCATCCCTGACCACTGGTCCTGTTAGCTAGGGATCATGGGAGTTGTAGTCCCAAAACATCTGGGAGCCGAAGGTTGCCTACCCCTGGTATAGACCATAATCTTATCACTTGCCCTGCTACCCAAATTCATATTTACTTTCAGTTGGATTATGTGAATTGAGAGTAAAGCCCGTGGTGTGGTCCATCTGACTTGCTACTAAAATGCCTTGGAATTGTGTATCGTTGCACAAATTGTAGGTGGTAATTCGCAAACTGTTTCAAATCAGATGAGCTAATGCAGTTTAAATCCTGCTATTCTGATTCACTGGTTTGTGTTCAACTGATAATATGGTGATTAGTACATTGAGAACAGAATATCTGACCACCACAGGGGACACACGATTTTAAAATAACCAGACACACTTGCAAATGTTCCAGGACCTCTTTCCATTTGGTATTAAAGCAAATATGTTACAGCTTTATATTAGTTACTGGTGAAATTAAGTGGACAGTTGAATAAACATCCCCTTTTCTCTTCCTCTGCAGGGTTTCTTGTGAGTCCATATCAGCCTGCATATGAAAAGAGCATCTCTTCTGAGTGACTGTGGCAGAACTTGGAATGTTGGTTTGTTTCTGCCTCTGATGGAGGAATAACCAGATTTCTCATTCCTGCACTGAAAGACTTCACAGGAGATAAAAATGTCATCAAATCGGAGTCAGAACCCACATGGACTTAAACAAATTGGTCTTGACCAGATATGGGATGACCTTAGAGCTGGAATTCAGCAAGTTTATACAAGGCAAAGTATGGCAAAGTCCAGATATATGGAACTCTACACGTATCCTAACACATTTCTAAACAATCAACTACTAATCTTACTGTTGATACAGAATTATTCTACATGGGCAACTTTAGTTGTTCACTTACGATGATACAATTTAATTAGTTTTTTCCAACCAGGCCTTGAATGCCCAGGATCTCAATATTTGGGTGTAGAGAGAGGAAGGATGTTTGACTTCACTTGAACCTCTGGTTTGTGTTTAGGTTCACTGTATAACCTAGAAACTTAAATGAGAGACTCGGAGGCCATTTGGCAAAACCAGAGTCTTTGACTCACCTTTGATATTCTGTAAAAAAAAGTTGTTAAATGACAACAGTAGCAGGGTCATCCTCTTTGGTATAAATCTCATCCTAAATTATTCTGTCTTTGTTATGCCATGTTGCTGCCGAGTACATGTAGGTAGGAATGGTTGTTGCAAGATGACAATGCTCTGATGACAACTTTGTGAGTGAGCTATCCAAATATTTTACACCAGCCGCCTCCATTTTTACTTCTTTGTAAGAAGGAATGGTGTTTAAAAAAGGTAAAGGGACCCCTGACCATTAGGTCCATTCGCGGACAACTCTGGGGTTGCGGCGCTCATCTCACTTTATTGACCGAGGGAGCCGGCGTACAGCTCCCGGGTCATGTGGCCAGCATGACTAAGCCGCTTCTGGCGAACCAGAGCAGTGCACGGAAACGCTGTTTACCTTCCCACTGGAGTGGTACCTATTTATCTACTTGCACTTTGACGTGCTTTCGAACTGCTAGGTTGGCAGCAGGGACCAAACAACAGGAGCTCACCCTGTCGTGGGGATTCGAACCGCCGACCTTCTGATCAGCAAGCCCTAGACTCTGAGAGCAAAAACTCCATGCTTCATGGAGTTTTACAATCTTAATATAAAAAAGAAACTTAGAATAAAATTGAATATTGAATTGAAATTCCCTATTTGTGTTGCAATATTATTACTAGAATTCCAAATAGTAACATAAAAAAATACCTCAAAGCTGATTAAAGATTAAAAGAAGTTGTCAAATACTTAAAGGATATTTATATTTGAAATCTGAAATTCTTTGTGGAGATACTGAGCATTTTTATTATAAGCAGGCAAAATTTGTAGAAACTTAATTCGTATTTGACAGCCTGGTTTTATGCATATTTACTCAGATGCAAGTTCCACTGAGTAAATAATGTGCATAGGATTTTGTCCTTAGAGGATTATCAGGGACATATTACTAATGTGCTGTCTAGCTTGAAATTGGGACAGTGTTAAATTTAGGATAATCAGCATCTTGCATCAGAGTTCTAATATGTGCTGCTTTTTGGCACAAATCAACATTTATAGGACTCCTTGGAATTTCTGGCTTAGTTGCAGTGTACTTCGTTGCTACACTGCAGATAGATTACATGTTCTGTTGTTTTGAATCTATCCTTGTGATACTAGGATTGTTTTGTTTTTAAATCAGTCCTTGTGACATTAGCTGAGGCAGAACAGATGGCAGAAGACTGTAAACATCAGTTGCACAAGTAATTGATTTGGATATTTAATATAAAAAGTTTTATAAGAGCAGTATTCTGATAGATTACTTGGAAGTAAATTCTATAATTTTGGACATGTCTCTATTTACATAGAGTGTATCTGAAGAAGTGTGCATGCACATGAAAGCTCATACCAAGAACAAACTTAGTTGGTCTCTAAGGTGCTACTGGAAGAAATTTTTTATTTTGTTTTGTCTATTTACATGGTTATACCAGCTAACATTTTCCAGTTTCTGTCTTAAGCATGTTAGCATTTAGATTGAAAATGCATTGAGCAGCTTTTGTGTGAATGGTGCATGTAAAGTTATAATGGATTGGCTGATTTGCTTGCTACTTTTTATGCACCTTCTAGGTGATTTCCTACATGCTTAATGTTTCTGTATTTTCCTTACTGGCTAGCTGGCTAACTGAAAACCACTTATCAGGTTATTTACATATTAATCCTTCCATTCGTGGTTTTGTTCACATGGCAGGCATGGCAAAAATTAGCTTAATGTTGGTTACAGTAGGAATGATTGTTGAGTAGAGTGGGATTGTTATATAGCGATGATTTTGAACTACAGAACTAGTTCAGTGCAATCAAAGGGTCTTTTAGACTTTTTCACCTATCCTCCATGCCAAATGACTACAAGTCTGTTGTCAGAACCACAGCCTCTTTCCATAAGAGCAAATTAAATATTTGGGGGAAAGTATATTGAAACTTTCTCTGATCATCTGTTTCCATTTATATTTAAGCTCTTTGCCATAGTGGTGTGGGTAGGGTTTGGAAGAAACAAAGTCTGTTTTTGAGTCCCAGCGACACCTTCCCCTGAATTAGGTCACATCTCTTGAACATGCATTGGCTCCGGACTTCCTGGGAGGAATGATGGTGGACTACAACGACAGCTGATGCTCCCATCGGTACAAATAGTTATGCAGTGATTAAAAGTAATCAAGGTATAAATCTTGGTTACCAAACTCCATTTTGAAATAAGGGAGGTCGGGGATCAACTTAAACACACCAGAGACAAGAGGTTTTCAGGGATGGAAGAACATCTTGAGTGAGGAACTTTCATTGGGCCCACACACGGCATAATTCAGGGCACCAGGTCAGCAAAACCATCTTCTTTTGATTATTTCAAGACTGGAATTAAGCACAACTTGGATTTTCTATCTGCCACTTGATTGGCATGCAGAAAGCCAACAGACTGCTGGAGGGTGAAAAAGTACTAATCAACAGGCTAAGGAACAGACTCAAAGGCTTATTTTAGTTACTGGTGACTACAAAAGATGATAACAGATGAGACAGCTCTAAATTGGTATAAAATCTTTATATTACCTGCGATTCTCTGGTCGTGGCCGGGGGGGGGGGGGTAATGATTGCAAAAGTGAAGCTGCAGCTAATAAGTGGGGAATGGAATGCTGGCTTGAAGAGACAGGCCCAAAATTCTAGAAGCAGAGACTGCTAAGGGCGAGATGAACAGCACCCAGTATGGCAAAGATACTGATGAATGCTTCATTGATCGTTGGCTACATGCGGCAGCTGTTTGATGAACAGCTAACAGAACTTGAGAGATGTGCAGAATGGTAAATGCACTTCCAGCAGAGAAACAGCATGTTAAAGAATGCACAGGATCTGTGGGAAAAGATCTTGACCTAGGTCTGCCTGAAGGCAAGGTGGGTAACAGCAGACGTTGAAACTGAGTGTATACCCATAGAGCTCTCTGGAGGACTGAAGCAGACAAAGAATGCTGTTGGGATGCTGGAAGAGATGAATGGAATCAGATACACTTCAGAAACAACGAGATGGCAGAGACAGCTGGGAGAGAAAGGGCCTTGTGTACAAGCTGAAGTGAAGAAGAAAAAACCTCCAAACTTTGTGAATGAAAAGAAATGGGGTGTGTGTGACTTATTATCTAAGATGGAGAAGAATGGCCAACAGAAATGGGGCTGGAATACATGGAATTGGGTACAATTTAATGAGGACTCAAAAAGTAAATAATTACAGACTATTATATTGTTTGTTGGAACCATTGGAAGGAATTTCCTCATATTGGATCAGATAAGGATTATCTTTGATATTTAATAATAACAAGAAGAGCCTCTCTTGACTTTTTGGGTGGAAAAAGGAATGAATAATCTTGTGATATCTGGGGCTGAAATTAGGAGAACACCGACTAGCAGAGTGAGAAACAGCTGGATATTGTCTTGAAACACAGCTAGATCTTGGAGTGCACATTTTGAACATTTTGAATCATCTTCAAACTCAAAACTGACAGATGGAGACAGACGGAGAGTCCTTCTGATTTCTTTATTATTATTTCTCTCTTCTTTCTTTATGATTTTTCATTAACTCTATATGTTCTGTGAAGGATGAATGATGAAAGGCCCTACATGAGAGGCAGGGTACAGAGGATCTCCTAGGATGGGAGGCTGCGGGAAGAGGGGGAAGCGCCCGGGGGGAGCTGGGAGGGCTTTACCTACCTTTGTGTGGATTAAGAGTAAAGATATAATCTTGATAAAGGGTTTTATATTTTACTTTCTTCACGCACGCGCGCACACACACACACACACACACACACACACACACACACAATGAAATGTAACCTGCCTCGGTAGAATCCTAGGAACCATGGTTTGTTAAGGGTGCTGGGAACTGCAGTTCTGGTAGATGTAAACTGCAGTTTCCAAGATTCTTTGGGGGAAAGACAGGTGCTTTAAATATGTTGTAAATGTATTTTATGACTAGGACCCTATATCCAAAGAGGACATATAATGTTCTCTTAATTGAGAGTAAAAATGGCATTGGCTGTTACAGCTAGATCTTTTCCCCACTGTCAGCAATGTTGGTTTGCTGTCCCATGTTTTACTTTCCTTGGGTTTTCTGTTAGTTCTGTTGGCTTCTATTTAGGTAAACGTATTCACTGACTCTTCTCAGTACATGTAAATTTATTGTTTCTTCCTAAGATAAATTAAAGTTGGTCAACAAAGCTGAGACTGTGTTAAAATCAATAGTATGTAGAGAACTGCAAAAGTAATTATCCTCAACGGATGTTCACTTTATTTCCTTCTCCAAAAAAGAAGGTAAGGCAGGTTTTCCCTACATCCTATTTCCATAGCTCTCTTGCTGTTAGAAAACATGCCCCAACCGACCAATCTAAGTCTGCCATACTGAAACCTTCTAAAAGTACGCCGTTGTATGAATCGGGACATCCACCTCTCCCATGAACCTACTTCAGCTCTTCTGCAATATAGGGATAGTGCTAACTTACCTTTATATATGACTATTTTCAAAATTTAAAAGATAATGTAGGTGAACCATTTTGAATATTTGAAAGTATTAATTTCACACTCGTTTGTTAATTGTAGTCTATACTGCATATTCCTTAACTATTCTACCAGTCATGTTTATAACTACTGTACTAGTGTCCATCAGTCTAATCAAGCACGAGGGGCTGGTGTGCCGACTTCTAAGTCTAAAAAAGGCCAAACACCTGGAGGAGCTCAGTTTGTTGGCTTGGAACTGTACAAGCGGCTTAAAGAATTTCTGAAGAATTACTTGACAAATCTTCTTAAGGTAAGACAGTAATTGTATTAGGTCAAAAGCTATGGATTTAAGGTAGTGCACAAGTTGCCTTCAAACTTCTGTGGAGCTTTTTGCTGTCACTTTTAAAATACATGTAGTTATAAGGCGGAAATGATATATATTGTAAATGTCAGAATAATGATCTTCCTGATAGCATATTATTATTTTAAAGACATTGGCTCCCATTCAGTAAAATTCAGGGTTGCATGCAATTAGAATGAAGAAATAATACCAGAAATGTTGTTTAAACAGGATTACAGATAAAATGCCTAAGCTTTTAATATCAGTATTTTTATGAAAATTGTGAGAGTTGCTGTAATGCATTAAACTTTAAGCCTGAACTTGATGTTGGCTCTCAGGAAATTATTTGAAAGAATAATAAATAGCCAGCCACATATTGAGAAATGGCTGATAACTGCTTGACGTCAGTGGAGGGCACACATAAGGTTAGGTCCTGTTGTGTTGCTCCACACACTTTGTGGATGGAAGTGAAAGACAGGCAATCTGTTCAAAGTCCCCCTTCTGCAACCCTTCATACCAAATCTTAATTTCTTCCAAAGGGTCTGACAGCCCTGTTTCAGCCTGAGCTGTGGAAGGGTCATTGTTGAAAAGCACCTTCCCTTACTTCTGTTCATGGGAGATGGCTGAATTAAAGATTATTTTGTAAATGGAGTGAAATAATAGCAGTTGGTGTCAGTGGGTGATAAGCCTGAAATTATACAGATTTTTGCCTTTTTATTCTTTAAATAAAGTATCTACTTCCCAAGGCTTAGAATCATAGAATTATAGAGTTGGAAGGGACCTCAAGGGTCCTCTAGTCCAACCCCCTGCAATGCAGGAATCTCAGCTAAAGCATCCATTACAAATGGCCATCCATCCTCTGCTTAAAAACCTCCAAGGAAGGAAAGTCCACCTCCTTCTCAGGGAGTCCACTGTCAGAACAGCTGTTACCATCTGAAAGTTCATCCTGATGTATATGTCAGTTTGCATTTCTTAGTGCAAAAAGTATTGATTTGATGTGTAGAGGATCTTTCCTATTCTACTTAATTCAAGAGGCTTTTGGAAGCTTCTCTGTGTGAAAGAAACAAGCAGAAGGTTCATGATGTTTGGGTTTTTCCTTTAGAGAAGCTGAGTACAGCTGACTTAAACTAGTTCTCTTATCTCTTCTGTCAAGGTTATGACTATAAAAGTAGGGCCAGAAGGGCCTGGATTTCACTTTCTCTTTCTAAGTTATTATAAGTTTAAGTTAAGTCTACTACAACTGGATTTGCTGTGGACAGTGCAAATCTTGAATGTATTGGATTTGTGACCCATTCTGCTCATTTGCCTTCAGTAGCAGTAAAGCTCTGCTGAATGAAATGCTATTGCCTCTGGTCTACTTTTTGGGAATCCTGCAGCGTGTTTAAGTTTTTACTCTGCTAACTATACATTGAAATCTACTCTGGATCAACAATATTGAGTGGAATTTCAATGACAGTTTGATCAGAAGGATTCGCATTTCTTAGTATTATGACTTCCATTGACCTGGACACTAGACGTCTGTTGATGTGGCCTAGACCAACATTAGCGTTTTTGGCTGTTGCAACACACTGGTGACTCATGTTAAGCTTGTGGTCTATTAAGACCCCTAGATCACATGTACTACTGGCAAGCCAGGTCTCTTATATTGGTGCAACTGGTTTTTCCTGCCTAAGTGTAGAACCTTACGTTTTCCCCTATTGGTAATTTTGCCCTGTTCTCTAATCTGTTGAAATCATTTTGAATCCCGATTCTGCCTTCTATGGCATTAGCTCCCCCTCCTGTCTTGGTGTCATTTGTAAATTTGAGGAGCACACCCTCATTTTCTTCAAGTTGTTTAGAAAGATACTGAACAATAATGAGCCCAGGACACAACCCTGCAGCACACCACTGGACCCTTTTTTCCAGGACAATGAGGAACCATTAGGGAGCAGTCTGGGTTCGGTCAGTCCACCAGCTACAAATTCCCCATCAGTTACCTCATCCAGCCCACATTTTTATCAGCTTCTCCACAAGAGTATCATGGGGGATGTTGCCAAAAGTCTTACTGAAATCAAGATAACTATATCCACAGCACACAGCATTCCCCTGGTCCACAAAGCTTGAAAAAAAAGAAATGAGATGCTCTCGGAAGGCATCATCTAAGTCTTCAGTCTGGCTTGGCAGTCTATGGCAGACCCCCATAGTAAGGTACTGCTGTTGCCCTGTCCTGAAGTTATGTAAGGAGCTGATTTAGGCACAAGCTTTTAACAGAACTTCACCTGAAACCTGTTTCTATGTATAATTTTGAATATGAATGTAGACGAGTCGGCTGCGTCTCCTCCCTTTCCCAGAGCCCCTGGATAGTATTCTGCACTAGTATAACCTGCGTATTTGGCCACCAGTTTCTTTGGGTTTCTGCCTCATACTGTGGCCCTTTTGGATGTAAATTAAGCCATACTTTAGCACTACAAACACTGGCAGCTGGAAGTGTAGACCTTGTACACTTCACTCTTAGATGTGACCATGAGAAAGATAAATAATAAAAATAAATAAATAAATAAATAAATAAATAAATAAATAAAATAATTTTATTTGTATCCCGCCCTCCCTGGCTGAGGCCAGGCTCAAGAGCGGCTAACATCATAAAAACAACACAATATGCATAAAAACAGACATCAATTAATTAAAATGCATCTTAAAATTAATTAAGACAAGTTAAAATCTGGGCAGGTGGCAATTATCAGGTTGGAATTGAGAGTGGTTAATACTTGCCAGGACCAACTGTTTCCACTTATCATACAAGGACCTGGGAGCGGGTTGGGGGCCTCCTTCGGGCTTGTTTTATACAAAGGAAAGTAAGTCAAACTGCATCCTGCCCAAAGGCCTGGCAGAATAGCTCTGTCTTGCAGGCCCTGCAGAAAGATGTCAAATCCTGCAGGGCCCTGGTCTCTTGTGGGAGAGCGTTCCACCAGGCCGGGGCCACGGCTGAAAAGGCCCTGGTTCTAGTCGAGGCCAGTCTAATTTCCCTTGGGATCTTCAAAGTGTTGTTGTTAGCAGACCATAAGGTCCTCTGTGGGCATACCAGAAGAAGGCTTTTCCTTCCTGCTTAGATTATTCAGAGTTTCCCCAATTTGCTTGTCTGTTCTTCACAGACCTGTTCCCAGCAAACTTTTGTCATTCCAGTTGAAATAGAATTAAAGAGGCACTTTCCTAAAGATGATTTAAATTGAACTATGGTGGTTCTGCTCAGGTACAGAAGTATTAAGATGTCTGTCGTCTCTCATAAAATTGGTGCTACCTTTCTGCCCAGTGGTTGCATTCCCATTGTCAGTTTGGAGTAAGCCCTCTGGTCTTAATTATAAGAACAAAGAAATGCTTAATGTGGAGAGTGGGGCTTAAGCACATAAATAATATGGCAACAGTTGCAGAAACATCTCTGGCAATCTGAGATTATGGAGAGCTGTAACCGGTTTCCCAAAACGATGAAAACTGAAGAAATTCTATAAGCCCATGACTTTGCAAGAAGCAAAGATGGACATGCTCTCATGCCTTGGAAAATGTGTCTGCTTCGGATCCACATCACTGTGAGAAGCAATCAAGGATTGCTAAGGCTCCTGCTGTACTCTGACCTCGGGCATATCACAGACGTCCTGCTTGTGCCCCCCCCCCTTGTTTCTCTTTCAGGATGGTGAAGACTTGATGGATGAAAGTGTGTTGAAATTCTACACTCAACAATGGGAGGATTATAGGTTTTCAAGCAAAGTGCTGAATGGGATTTGTGCCTACCTCAATCGACACTGGGTTCGTCGTGAGTGTGATGAAGGCCGCAAGGGAATATATGAAATCTATTCAGTAAGTATTACTAGAAGGTGGTAGCTTTCAGTGGAAAAGTATTTGTGGGGTGGCTTGTTTGTTTTTAAATGGGTAGACACAAGAGCTTTGTGTGGCTTTGTTTCTACTACGGCATCAAATAATGTTCATAGCAAGTTTTTTTTATTATTATGAATGCTCTACCGCTATGAAACATGAGCAGTTAGCCTGTGGCAATCCACAACTTTTTGGACTCATCCCTGATCATTGGCCATTCTGGCTTGGACTGATAGGGCTGGAGTTCAGCAACTCCTGGAGGGTCACACTTCTGCTATAAAATAGAACATGCAGTACTGGCGTGAGAGGGGCAGTTATGTTCCTTGTCTTCTGGACCTCTCAGTGACTGCATTTGAACATCATCAGGACCTGCTGTTGAATCTTGCAGAGTTTCTGAATCTTGGCCATTCACTGATATGTGACAGTAAAAGAGTCTTGTACTCTCTCGAAGAATAATAAATGCATTATGGCATAAGTTTTGTGCATGAAGTGCCTCCAAAATTAGGCTGGAGAAACAGAAAGCTTAAGGGAAAGGCCACAATTGGTTTTTTCTGTGAAAGTGTAATTCAGGCACTGAAAACAATTTCCTGGACATAGGATTGTACTACAAGCTTATGCTCACTCCCTTTTCCTTCTCCTGCAGTTCACTATTTTGCACCTGATTGTAGGTGATAGAACATCGGGTTCTAATTTTAAAAAAAAGAAACCCCACATTCCAGTAAGCCTGCAGTCTGTCCAGCCTTTCCCTAAGGCAGAGGTGTTGCTCAGTAAGTCCACTTAGCAGGCAGTCTCCATACAGTTTTAAAGGGCTTGGGAATCCCTTGAAAGACAATGCTCATTAAAAAATGTTTGTTGAAAGAAGAAAGTTCTGAAAAGCACAGTGCGGCGCAAGCTATGCTGTAGACCCCACCAACTTCTATTTTCTTCTTTTAAATCCTAGCTTGCCCTTGTCACCTGGAGGGACTGTTTGTTCAGGCCATTAAATAAGCAGGTATGTATTTGCAGTGATTCCTGTATTTTCTTATAAGTTTTGCCTCAATTATTTATAGGACTAATAGTGTGTGTGTGTGTGTGTGTGTGTGTGTGTGTGTGTGTGTGTATGTATGTATGTATATATTTCCATATTCATTAAGTAAAAGTTATAACCTGTCAAATAACTCAGTATCCTGCCAAGAAACGACATATGCAGAATAAGGTTTAGCTATTTATATCCTTGCACACCTAACCTCTGTCTTTGCATTAATGTTAATGTTCTCATTTAAATCTTAAAAAAAAAAAATAATTGGTCTGCTGAAAAGTAGTTTATCATTATGCATATAGTTAATAGCTGCCTTAAAAAGTAGTTAATCGCATTTGATTGTACATAATAATAATAATATAATAATAATAATTTATTATTTGTACCCCGCCCATCTGGCCGGGTCCCCCCAGCCACTCTGGGCGACTTCCAAGGTATTCTGTGTGATATTTTAATGTATTTTAGTACATTAAATACTACATAGGTATTCTGTGTTATTAATAGCATACAGTAATGTTATAATGTATACTGTATAATGTATATTGTATACGCGGGTATACGCGGGTGGCACTGTGGTCTTAACCAGAGAGCCTAGGGCTTGCTGATCAGAAGGTCGGTGGTTTGAATCCCCACGATGGGATGAGCTCCCGTTGCTCGGTCCCAGCTCCTGCCCACCTAGCAGTTCGAAAGCACGTCAAAGTGCAAGTAGATAAATAGGTACCGCTCCGGCGGGAAGGTAAACGGCGTTTCCGTGCGTTGCTCTGGTTCCTTTACCTTTACCTTTACTGTTATATAAGTTCATAGTTCTAACTATAATGTTTTAAAAACAAAACAAATATGTTTTATATCAGAGGCATCTTGATAGCTCCTGATAACAGCATACTTTGGAAATGCATTTTTAATAATTTTACAGTGCTTATATCCCTATAGGAAGCTGTAAGAATGAAAGGGCTGAAATGGGTCAACATAGGAAGAGGGCATTGCCATGGAACTGGTCTCCCTTCAACCGCACCACTGTTCTCAGGGGAGGAGAGGTTGGTGTAGAGGTGGGAGCACCAGATTGACACCACTGCTGTGTTTGCACCATACTGGACCTCCCCCATCTCCCAGTAAGCCACTGGGCATGGCTGATGGGAGTCCAGTGTTTGGTGATGTCCTTCCCCAGCAGCCACTTGAGTGGGAGCCAGTGTGGTGTAGTGGTTAAGAGCGGTAGACTCATAATCTGGGGAACCGGGTTCGCGTCTCTGCTCCTCCACATGCAGCTTCTGGGTGTCCTTGGACTAGTCACACTTCTTAGAAGTCTCTCAGCCCCACTCACCTCAGAGTGTTTGTTGTAGGGGAGGAAGGGAAAAGGAGAATGTTAGCCGCTTTGAGACTCCTTCAGGTAGTGATAAAGTGGGATATCAAATCCAAACTCTTCCAAACTCTTTTTCACAAGCCATCTACCTGGAGGCAGAATGCTTCTGAAGATTGGATAGTTACATGTGATTCAAGAGAGCTAAACATGCTCCAGAGGAAAACAATTAAGATGAAAATAATTAATATTCATCTTTGATTTTGAACTGTAAGGATTTTTTGGGTGACCCTAGGCTTTCAAATGTATGCATGGGTGCTTTGTGTAATTTGTTTAAATAGCTAGTTTATCTTTACTTAATTTCCTTTTTTAAGGTAACAAATGCTGTGCTGAAGCTGATTGAAAAGGAAAGAAATGGTGAAACAATCAATACAAGACTGATCAGTGGAGTTGTGCAGTCTTATGGTAAAATATTTTTTATTGCTAACTTCTCCATGCCAGACCTGTACAACTCCCACATATTTGCAACCCTGTGGACGAATTTGAAATATCCCTTATTTGCAGTCCTTTCCCCACCCCATGCCTGGTGTTAGAGGTATGTTGTAGAGTTAGCAGAATATCAGCTTTTTCAGCTGCTTCAGCCAATCAGTTAAGTTGCATAGCCTTGTGTTTGAGACTTCGTGGCAACAACAAACTGTATGGCACAATCTGGGTCTAATGCCTGCTTCGTCATGAAGTTCAATATACCTGCCTACTCTCAGTGTGTAAATAGCTGGGAGAGTGAAAGCTTTATATGTTGCTTATATTGAATGCCCTTTTTATAATGACCTTAGAAACAATTACATCCACCCATTGTTAAGATGGCAGAAGGGAAGGACATCTCTTGCAAAGACATGTTTTTGTTGTCTGATGTAGAGAGGTATATATATCCTTTAGAAATCCAAATTTCTTGCCAAGACTTTACAAATTCGTGTAACAAAACTTAAAGGGGGAATGGGAAATGATTTTTTTGTGTAAAAGTCGGGGAGTATAAATGTAAACCACTATTGTTAGCAGTATTCTTATTTTTATGTGTGTAATGGCTTCTTGCTAAACACAGTACAGTGGTGCCTTGGTTTAAGAACAGCTTAGTTTAAGAACAACTTGGATTAAGAACGCTGCAAACCCGGAAGTAGGTGTTTTGGTTTGTGAACTTTTCCTTGGAAGCAGAACATGTTTCGCTTCCTGTTGAGTGTGTTCCATTTGTAAATTGAGTCCCCCACTGCTATGGGAAAGCATGCCTTGGGTTAAGAATGCTTTGGTTTAAGAACGGACTTCCGGAACGGGTTAAGTCCGTAAACCAAGGTACCACTGTAAATCAAACAATGATCCATTGAAGAGTATAAACAGCAGGGGAGAGAGGTAGGAATAGAGCAACAGAGAATTGAAGACTGAAGGAAGAAAAAGTCTGCAATCCTAACCCCACTTACTAGGGAGTAAGCACTGAATTCAGTAGTACATCTGAGTAGACATGACTAGGATTGTGCTGAAAGAAGGAATTGGAGAATTGGAGCAAAAGGTACACACTTCTGCGCTAAGCCTTGTGGACAACTTCAACTATGATGTGGAAGACAGAGCTCGCTTTAGATGTAGAAGCAAGAGACTTGAGCACTATAAAGGTATGTGGCAGTGAAAAGCCTTTTCAGGAAGCCACTTTTGCCTAATAAACAATGTTGTTTTGGGGAAAAACATGTTGTGATGCAGCTGCCACAAATGAAAACTACTTTGTCTAAATGTTTCCTTTAAGGCTGCTGTCCTAGGCACTTCTATCTATGAGTAAATCTTTTTAATCTTGGTTGGGGTTTTGCTCCAAGTCACAGATGGGGAAGTCCAGTCTGTGGATCAAATGTAGCACTCCAGGCTTCTGCAGTTTGAAGGAGAAGCATGGGGGGTGGTTGGTTGGTAGGAGCTCACCTTACTCTGGGTTTTCAAACACTCCTTCTGCATTTCTTCTTCAAACCCTCGTGGGGGTTTAAACAGAAGCACAAGGGGGCATTTGAAAGCCTTGTGGTTTGCTTTGAAGTCCCAATGTTGGGGGCTAGAACGAGAAGCATCCCCTGACATCACTGCGTCAGGAGCTGGCAAGATGAAGATACGGCTTCGTGGCCAGAAAAGGTTCATAATCCATGTTCTTGGGCTGCACTTACTGAAATAATAGTTACCATTTTGTCTACAGTTCTAACGGCTTGAATTTAAAAGAAAAAATATTTACCATTTTGAATTTTTTAAAAACACCTCTGCAAACAAAACAAAATTATTAGAATTTATAGCCATGGTGATATGCTGTGCTGTGAGACTGGCTTGAACTGCAGAAGCGTGCAATCTTGTAATTTTATGTGCAGGTTCTTCATCCCACTTTTAGCATTCTTAGATAAAGTTGATGGAATCTTTCTGAATGGATTGATAATTTTGCAGTTCACTAGGCATAGGTACAATCATAGAACCTTTCCTATTCAGCAGAATAACTGTATGATTTATTTATTTATTTGCTTTGTCCCTATGTTTCTAGTGGAGCTAGGTCTGAATGAAGATGATACTTTTGCTAAGGGCCCTACACTGACAGTGTATAAGGAGTCCTTTGAGTCTCAGTTTCTTGCTGACACAGAGAGGTTCTACACAAGAGAGAGCACTGAATTTTTGCAACAGAATCCAGTTACAGAATACATGAAAAAAGTAAGTGCACTTTCAGTACTTGCTGCCTAGATCTTGAATCTGCTTATGGTATTAGAAGTAATAGGATTGTTTTTGCATGGTAGAGGTTCGAGGGGTTACTTAGTTCTAGTCAAGTTGAATGCCGCTTGAGGTGCTTGTTCCCTTTCAGTGCCTCAGTCAGTCCCCGCACGATGAGGTAAACCTGACGCGGCCGTAGTTTTAGGACCCCTGTCTTGTCATGAGGGGTAATGGCCATTTCCTGTTTGTCTCTAGAAACACATGGTACTCACAGGTACACTGCCTCTAAAAATGGAGGTTCCATTTAGCTACCAGACGCCTATGTGGTGTCCACATATGTGGTGTCTGAGTTAAGAGCCCCGGAAGCCAGGCTCAAATCCACACATGACGTTCACTGGGTGATCTCAGGCCAGTCTTTGAGGCGGAACCTGCTGTGGCAAGAATAAAACAGAATGGAGAGGAGAAAGAAGAAGAGCTATGTACCCTGAACTCCTTGAGAAAAGGGTAGGATTAAAATGACAGACAACTAGAAAATTCCTCCAGGAATTTGTCTTGTTCTGATTTTATTTTATTTTTTTTAAAAAACACCACCACCACTAAAAGAAGAGCACAACTGGGCTTGACTTAATGTCAGCTGCGGAAGAGACATCCTCGCCCCTCCAGCTCCATCACTCTCAGCCCTCTCATCTTGCACCTCAGGAACACCAGAAGAGCCCTGCTGGATCAGGCCAATGGCCCATCTAATTCAGCATCCCGTCTTCCCAGTGGCCACCCAGTGCCTGTGGGAAACCCCCGCGAGGAGCAGGATCCGAGCACCTTGTGATTCCCATCAACTGGCATTCAGAAGTCCTGCTGCCTCCGACCCTCCCTCAAATAAATCCCTCCCCCTCCAACCTCACACTTTCCACGAAGCCTTGGGCACAATCTCCCTCCCTCCCCCCCCCCAGCCAGGTGCCTCTTGCAAGTAGGACCCTGGCTAGAATAAGCCCCTTCCGACCCCCACCCCTGCCTCAGCTTCCTTTCCCCCAGGCCTATCAGAAACACAGCTCTATCCATGTTTTTACTTGCTTTTTAATTGTTGTGCCCCCCCGCCCCCACGTTTCGGCTGTTTCCCAATCCCTCTGTAAGCTGCCTCAAGTCCCTGTCAGGGGAAACGGCGAGATAGAAATCAAATTTAAATTAGATGGCTAATAGGAATGGGATTTCCCCCTGGAGGCCTCCTCTCCCCACCCACCCAAAGCGAGCGAGGCTGGAGGCATCCCGTCCAGGGTGCCTGCCTCATCCTTGGGACCTTTGAACCCTGGCTGGAGTTTGACTCCTCTGCCTGCACACCTGCCGACATCCTATTTACCTTTTCACACGGCACCGCCTGGCACCGCACACGACCCACCACAATATTTAACGGGGACTCCAGGGTGCCCTGGGGCAAAGCGCCTTCCTCGCCTGACGCCAGGAGAGTCAGCAGCGGAAGCGTCTCCACCCGCCCAGTCAGTCAGTCCCTGCGCAGTGAGGCATCCGCGGCTTCTTTTCAAGGAAGCGCCTTGCCGTGCTGGGTTTACCTCAGCGCGCGGGGACTGACTGAGCGGGCAGCAGGGCCCGTGGGCCGGATTTACGAGCCTAGTGGGCCGGATGCGGCCCGCGGCCCTTAGTTTGAAGACCCCTGGTCTAACTTATAAGTATTGGCTTTAGCTGTGTTGCTGAAAATGGAAGAAATGGCTCCAATTCCCATCCTAGACGTTTGGGTCATTCAGACTTGCTGACTGAAGGGCACAAAGAACAGCAGCATTTCAAGAGCAGAGGGTTATTAGCAAGCAACTATAGGCAACATCAAGAGAAATCTTTCAGTACACTTTACAGTTCAGGAATTTTAAAAGTGCAAAAATAAATTAACATTGAAGAATTGACAGGCTTCCCCCATAATGAATTTATTGCTTGAGGTGCTAATAGTTTTCTTTTTTAAAAAATCTCATAGGAGGATGGGACATTCTACTTTACAAGTATTTATGACTTTCCCAAGTTGTTCATATGTTGCGAGTTTGTATAAGTCTTCAATCCAATCGTAGAAGGGAGCCACATTTTTATTTTCCCAATTCGTCAGTATCCGTCTTTTTGCTGTGGTAAGGGCAGGGAGAGGCCACTCATATTGTCCTTTTGTAAGGTTCCATGTGCTGGGTATATAATTCAAGAGGATATTTTGCTCTGTAAATATTCTGTACAGTTCTGTTGATAGTTTCAGTTATCTTCTACCAAAAATCTTTCAATATAGGACAATGAAAAAACTTACGTTTTAGAGAAGCATTATCTCTATGGCATCTCCAACAGTTAGACACCTTAGGTAGCCCTTTTTAAAACAAACTTAATGGGGTCCAGTATATTCTAAATATTATTTTTTGTTGTATGAGCATCAATTTAAGGTCCAGAGAACCCTTGTTATAGCATTTAAAGCAGTTTCCCACTGTGCTCAAAATTGAGATCTCTAATTCTTTATTCCATTCCTCGCTCAGTACATGTATATCAAATTGGTTTGCTAGTAACAAAATATTTATATATGTTGATGGCCGTTTTTTGTTTTGTTGCGTAAGAATTAACCAACTGCTTCAATATCGCTGGGGTCTCTGAGGCTGTAAAAGCTGCTAGTCCATAGATGGCGGTTAGCAAGTGTTTTATCTGGAGATATTGCCATTGAGCATTTGTAATCTGTATTTTTCTCTTAAGGCAGAATATGTATAAAATTTCTCCTCTTTGTTTGTCAGCTGGTCTAACGTTAATATATAATGTTAATATTCTAAGTTGGGGATGCTGTCCCAGTCTGGATCTGGCGCTACAACCAGCTCCAAATCTTGTCTGATCCTGGGCCAGCTCAGCCATGGGGGGCTTTCTGCCTGCCTGTTGTCAGGCGGAATGGCAAGCACTCTGCAGGTGGCAAGATGCCAGTGGATGCCAGAAGGCCCTGCCTGATCCAACCTACTCCCGCCCCCCAAAAAAAGTTGATGCAAAGGGGGGTTGGATTGCTCTGTTAGCCATCTTTCTACTAAAACCTTTCTTTAAAAAAGAGCATCCTTTTGCTATTTTTCTGGCACTCTGACAAGAATGGTGCCCAGCAGCTCACAGGCTCCTCTCTTGAATTCTCACTTCAACCACAGTTTGGAGAAGATAAGAAATAACAGGAACCTCCGCTGCTGTTCTTACCTTCTCCATATCCCACTACAAATGCAATAAATCTCTGCGTCTTCCCGCTGCCCTTTTTGCACACGTCAGAGGGTTTCAGGAAAAGAAAGTGGTTTGTGGTAGAGGCTGACTGTCAGCCAAGCCAGTACTTGTAAAACCCCTGATGCTCCAAATAAGTGCATGGGGGGTGGCACATAACTCAGTGGCACAGTTTGTGCTTTGTGAATTCATAGGTTATCAGGTTCCCCACCCATTATTTCATCCCCACACCCACCTGTATTGCATTTATTCCTTTCTATATGCCACCTTGGGATTCTTTTGGGATGAAGGGCAGCTTAGAAATATAATCAATAAATAATTAACAGCAGTAATAATTCCTGAGACTTGTTGAAAACTGATTCCATTTCAACAATATTGAGCTAGATAGATCAGTGATCTGAGTCTAAGGTAGGTCCATACAAGTGCCACTGGGAAAGGATTTGAAAACTTGTTCTTAATATGCTTCTTCAAATATTAATTCATAACATTTCATCATAGAAATAGCAGCAAAACCACTTGCAACTTCTTGCGACTTAGACGTTAGGACCATTTCAGACTTTGCTTTTAAGTCTTTGCTTATTTGCAGGCCGAAGCCCGCCTCCTGGAGGAGCAGAGGAGGGTTCAGGTGTATCTCCATGAGAGCACGCAAGATGAGCTAGCTCGGAAATGTGAACAAGTACTGATTGAAAAACACTTGGAGATATTTCATACAGAATTTCAGAACCTGTTGGATGCTGACAAAAATGAAGGTTAGCGTTCTCAAGCTTGACTTCTAGACATTTATGAGTAACTAGTAAATTAAGCCTGTTAACAAAAACAGGCGCTAGAAAGCTCTCTCTCTCTCTCTCTCTCTCTCTCTCTCTCTCTCTCTCTCACACACACACACACACACACACACACACACACACGGGGTGTGGGGAGAAGAAGAAGAGGGCAGCACTGGGAATGAGGGGCTCGGCGTCGGCGGCGTAGGGCAGCTTCGTTCCCGCGCGCGGCTCTTTTCCCTCTGCTGTGCCAGGGAGGGGAGCGAGTGATCTTGAGGCTGCGGAGCTCCCTCTCGCACCCCCCTTTGTCTGGCCGGCTCTGTGCGCGGTAGGCGAGGAGGAGAATTGGCAGCAGCCAGTCCCCTCGCGCTCCCTTCCTCTCTGCGCCCTCCTCCTGCTGCCGCCGCCTCCCCCTCTCCGCATTCAGAGAGGATCCTGCCGGATCCTGCACGGGGAAGGCGGCCGCCGCTTGCACCCAGCGGCCTCCCACGAAGCCTCCGGTGCGCACCAGGGAACTGGCAAGCGCCCCTGCGCCCAGGCTGGCGCTGCTGCTGCCGAGGCGAGCGCCGCCGGGCGCTGCTAGCAGGAAGCGAGGGCGGCGGGGAGGAGGAGGGCGAGCGAGCGGGGCTCGGAGGCCCAGCGACGCCCAGCGGCTGCTCCTTCTCGGTGTCCGCGGCTCGGGGAAGCGGGCGGAGGAGAGCAGCGGAGGCGGCGAGGTCCGGCACGGGCGCGCTTCGGCTCCTGGAGCTGCCTGTCCGTGCTGCTTTAAAGCAGCACGGATGGGCAGCCTTGCTGTTGCTGCTGGGCTGCAGCGCGGTGTTGGTGTGTCCGGAGCCTGGCGGGAAAGGTAGTTCTGGGTGCGTCGGGGCTGCGGGAGCCGCGTGGAGTGCAGCAGGAAGGGTGAGCGAGGAGAGAGCAGCCCTGCTGCCCCCGACGGCGCTTTGCGGGAGGGGGACCCAGGTCCTGCCCGTCAGGGGCCGGGGGAGTCCCCGGGCGGCCCCCGATTTCCTGGCCGCCCGCTCCCAGCCACTCTTTCCCCTCTCCCGCCCCGTCGGGGCTGCAGGTGCGGCGGCGCGGAGGATGGCCGCGGCCTCCTCCGCTTCCAGCGCCGCCTGCAGCCGGCGCTCCTCCGCGGGCCTCCTCCGGTTCCTACAACTCCCATGGTGGCGTCCTGCGCGCCTCCGCTTCACCTCCTCTCTCTCCCTCTCCCTCTGCCTCTCCCCGCTTCGCGCTCCGAACAGTTGATCCCGAGGCGCAATGGCTGCAGCAACCGCCGCGGATGCGGAGCGCGGGACGGGAGACAGGGATCTCGGGGGCGACAGGTAAGAGGAGAGACCCCCCTTGGGTGGGTGGGTGGGTGGAGGGAGGGAGTCCCGGTGGTTCTTCCCACACGGGGGTTCCCCGGGGAGAGGCGCGCTCCGTTGCGTCTGCTTGCAAAGGGAGAAGAGGCAGCTGGATGCGCGGAAAACGGAGTCTCAGCCGGGCTGAGCTCGCTGGCAGAGCGGCCGCCTTCTGGGCGGAAGGTCCCGGGTTCAATCCCCCGGCTTTGCAGGCTCCTCCATGGAGCGAGCGGCTTCTGTGTGAGGGAGGAGCGGCCAGCTCCGTGCGAGGCAGCGGCACTGACCCAACTGACTCTGCGCCTGCGCACGGCCGCCCTCTCGGACACGCCCCCCTCTCCGCCAGCTCCAATCCCTGGCCAGCCGAAGTCTCTGCGCCGTCCAATCCGTGTGTCACAGGAACGCACGCGCAGCTGCGAATTCCTGTGACACACGGAAAGTGGTACGTACAGACACAGCAAGATTATTATATAGGATGGGGAGAATGTGATAGACCTTTGCTCAGGGTGGCTTCCTCTGCTTAAAATGTACATAAAATTGGGTGTGGCGGAGAAGATCACATTTAAAAACACTTGATTTGCAATTTTTCAAAGAATTACAATGCATATAAGTGTAATTTTGCCATATGAAAAATCTACTTTCAATTTCTGTGATTAATAGCTTTTAAAATTAAATGGCAAGGATTTTAAGGTGACCATCACTTGCATTAGTAGACAAATTCAGTTTGGCCTAGCTATAAATGCTGCCAGACACTAAGCATAGGAAAATGGGTTAAACTATGCAAATAGAGGGATTTTTGTGTGTGTGGTATAGGACATTAGTTTCATGGGTCTGATTGAAAACTTCAGTATTTGTTAGACATGATGGACTTTCCAGGCTGTTTAAAAGCCATTGTAATAAAAATGTTTACCTAGAAGTATTATTTACAGCTTGGCCTGAAAGAATTCTATAGGATGGGTTTTAGGTCACCTGCTACCGTATGAGTAGATATAGTTTAGGGTAACAAATTTAAAACAGATGCCATGTTCATTTTACATTAATTTATTTATATTTCAAGTTTTTCCCATAGCCAAAATTAGTTGAACTGAAATATGTGATTAGGATAAAATTCAGTAAATGCACTTAGTGTAGTGTAGATTTTCATGCAAATAATATAAAACTTATTTTTATTGGACTATTTCTGAACATTTTTAGACATGACAGAATAATTTAAATTTTCAAAATAATAATAATAATAATAATAATAATAATAATAATAATAATAATAATAATATTTTATTTATACCCTGCCCTTCCCGGTTCAGAAACCTGGGCTCAGGGCGGCTAACAACAAATTTAAAACACTTAATGGTAATACTTAATTGTAATACAACATAAAAGCAGTATAAAATACAGTATAAAAGCATGAATAGCAATAAAATTCAAAGTTCAAAAATCAATTGGGGGGAAATCCATCCAATAAACATTATATAGTCACCAGGGCTAGCTGGCTAAATTAATCCTACTTGGGCCAGTGAGGAGGCCAGGGGAGAAGTAGCTGTGGGGTCCCAGAGGAGATAATCTTCATAAAAAGGGGAGGGGGGAAGAAGGGAAATAAAAGATCAAGCTGAGTTCAAATTAAAGGCCAGGCGGAATAGCTCTGTCTTACAGGCTTGGTGGAAGGAGGTTAAATCCTGATGGGCCCTAGTCTCGTGGGACAGAGCATTCCACCAGGTCGGAGCGATCACTGAAAAGGCCCTGGCCCTGGTGGAGGATAGTCTGACTTCCTTAGGGCCTGGGACCTCTAAACTATGGTTATTCATGGACCTTAAGGTCCTCTGCGGGGCATACCAGGAGAGGCGGGCCCTAGGCCACAAAGGGCTTTAAAGGTCAAAACCAGCACCTTGAACCTGACCCTATACCCCATTGGGAGCCAGTGCAGCTGGTAAAGCACTGGGTGAATATGCTCCCATGGCAGGGACCCCGTGAGGAGCCTCGCTGCAGCATTCTGCACCCGCTGGAGTTTCTGGGAAATTTTCAAGGGCAGCACCGTGTAGAGCGAATTACAGTAGTCAAGCCTGGAGGTGACTGTTGCATGGATCACTGTGACCAGATTGGGGCGGGAGAGTAAGGGACCAACTGCTTAATGCGGCGAAGATGGAAAATGTCGCCTTAGCTGTTGCTGTAACCTGCGCCTCCATGGAAAGGGAGGCGTCAAGGATAACACCCAAACTCTTAACGGAAGGCACTGGCACTAATTGGGCCCCCGCAAGAGAAGGGAGTTGGTCCCTCATCCCCATGCCATCCCGACCCAGCCAGAGGACCCCTGACTTCGAAGGATTTAGTTTCAGTCGGCTCCCATGAAACCATCCAGCCACAGCTTCCAAGCAGTGTGTCTGGGGCCGAGTTGGAGTGGCCATCCATCAGCAGATAGAGCTGAGTGTCATCAGCATATTGGTGACAACCCAGCCCAAAGCTCTGGACAATCTGGGCAAGGGGGCGCATAAAGATGTTAAAAAGCATGGGGGAGAGGATTGTGCCCTGCGGCACTCCACACACCAAGGAATGGCGCAACGGCATCTCCCTCCCTAGCACCACCCTCTGTCCCCGACCAGAGATAAAAGAGCACAGCCAATGTCGAGCTGTGCCCTGTATCCCTGTATCCCCACGTCAGCGAGGCGGTGGTCCAGAAGATCATGATCGACCATATCAAAGATGAAAATTAAGGCACTGTAAACCATTAACATGTTTTTCATACTAAAAAGTAATGCACAACAAAGTTTGTTTCTGAGGGATAGGCACTTGAAAAGTTTGTTATGTTTAATTTAAATTTGAATGGTATTGTATACTTTGTAGTTGCCTAGTTTGACTCGTGTTATATCCATCATTATGCTGCAAATAAATTTTATGAAACAAATGCGTATTACCTCTAAAAGCTTTCCACACAACTTCACTGGTTTTGAGCAATTTAGAACTGTCCACTGTGTTTGTGCGGAGCCTTATTCAGTAACCAAGTATTGTCCTATTTTTGTAGAACATCAAGCAACTGTAAACATGTAATAGTTATCCATAAAAGGATGAATAAACTTAATGTGGGCTTATAGAATTTAGTCATTTGCCTTACAACAGTGGTGGTTTGATTTTTAAAAACTACAAAGTTTATATCCCTCAAAACCAACATTTTTCTAAACATGTTTTTTGATTGCTAGCTCTAGGCCTACTGAAGGATTTTGTTGGCAGACATTTCTTTCACTTGCCTGCCCAGTTATAGGTGCCTTAAATTTATCAGGATTCCACTATTGGGAGGGGAACCCTTAACCTCAATGAAACTGTTATATGGAGCACCGCTCGTGTCATTTGTCATGAAGTTAACACTCAATATCATATTTTGTCCTGCTTATTCATGATTTTGGATAACATTGACAATACAGTGGAACCTCGACTTATGAAGTTAATTCGTTCCGAATGCACATTCGGAAGTCGAAACACTCGTAAGTCGAAACGCGATTTCCCATAGGAATGCATTAAAAACGGATTAATGCGCTCCTATGGGAAGAGAAATCGGGGGTCACTTACCTTGTCGATGTGGATGGCCAGGCTCCCGCAGCTCTCCTTTCCTCGCAGGCGGCTCTGAGGGGTGCTCGCCACCGCCGCAGCTGCCATGGCGCGCAAAAAAAAAAGGCGAAAAAGCGGCCGGCCGCCCCCCCAAAAAGCGCCGAAAAAAAGCGCGAAAAAGCGGCTGCGGAGCCGCCCGCCTCCAGCCATGGCGATCGGGGGGGAAGCGCCGCCATGGCGAGCGGGAAAACCCCCCGAAAAAGCAAAAAAAGCACTGAAAAAAAACGGAAAAAAAAGCGCAAAAAAGTGGCTGCGGAGCCGCCCGCCTCCAGCCATGGCGAGCAGGAGAAAAACCGCCGCCATGGCGAGCGGAAAAAGTAAAATAACCTGCCCGAAAAACGGAAAAAAAAGAAGAAGAAAAAACCGGGGAAAGCGGCTGCGGCGAGCGGGGAAAAAAAGCACGGGGAAAGGGGGGAGAGAAGGAAGGGGAGCAAAGGCTCCGCTCGCAACCAAAATGGCCGCTTGAGCGAAGTCCCGCCTCTTCCCTTCCACATGACCTACCTAAAAAAAAAAAACAAACCAGTAGAACCTCGGCTTCCGATTCGGAAGTCGAAAAATTTGTAAGCGCCCGGCCGGATTCTTCCATTCGTAACTCGAAAAATACGTAAGTCATGTTACTCGTAAGTCGAGGTTCTACTGTAGTTAAATTTAAACTTTAAGGTTTTAAAGTTGTCCTGCTCTGGAGTTACAATGGTTTGATGGTTCTGATATGTTTGCAAATGTATTGCTCGTTTCCTGAGCAGTTCTCAGATGCAGAACTGAAGTTTGTACAACTGAAAGGATCTGCTTCCTCTTTTCCAGACTTAGGGCGCATGTACAGCCTTGTGTCTCGAATCCAAGATGGCCTTGGGGAGCTGAAAAGACTTTTGGAAACACACATCCACAGCCAGGGTCTCTCTGCCATTGAAAAGTGTGGAGAAGCTGCTCTTAATGCAAGTATTTCTTCCAAAGGAACTTTGATATCTTGAATATCTGGGCACATTGCTCCTGATTCACCATGTGTTTGATAAGGAGTTGAAAGAGCAAGAGATAGACCAACTGCAGTGTAAGAATTACTAGACTTTTCCTGCAGGGTCAGGAATATCTACAGGGACTTCAAACATTGCTGATTCTGGACTGGGTCTGTAATAGGCGTGGCAGTATACACAGGCAGGGAGTTAGGGCTGGCGGGGTGGGTGCCCCGTGACCTCTCAAGTTGTAGTCTCGTGCTGTGATACAAACTGAGCTAAAGAGAAATGATGGCTTCAAACTACGGCTTTAAAAAGCTTAAATGCATCTCTGCCTGATAATAGACTGATGCTCTTACTTCATCTAAACTTGAGTATTTTTTCTTTGATAAAAAAGGGGGTCATTGTGTGTGAGATCCTGAGCCGCTTGGCCAGTGAACTTGCCCTAAGGAAGTAGACAAGTGACTTGTTGAAGATATCCTGGTCTCTCGTGGCTATAAGCATCTTCTTATTTTCAGTTACTGCTTTAGTCGCGGACGTAGAGCTTCCTGGATTCTGCCTCAACTCTCTTGTGCTTTTGTGAAGTTTTTGTCATTATTTGATTCGCATTTTACAATCATATTTGATATTATAGGGTGCAGGGGTGTTTTCTCCAAGTAAGGTGAGCTTGCATTGTGGTGAAATAATCAAAGGATTTTCTGTCGGAAGAAATGATGAAGTGTTCAGTGTAGTATGTTTTTCTGAAACTTAACACTCAGTCAAGTTCTGCTTTTGAAATGTCTGTATTGTTTGATAGTTGTTTAAGTGCTGAAAATGTTGCCCTAAAATCTGTAGCTGTGAGAGAATTCTGAACGTAGGGCAAGTTTGTCATCACCCTCTCTTAATTTCTAGGATCCCAAAATGTATGTACAGACTGTGTTGGATGTCCATAAGAAATACAATGCACTGGTCATGTCTGCTTTCAACAATGATGCTGGCTTTGTGGCTGCTCTAGACAAGGTAAATGGACTTAAACTTTGTAGTTGTCCTTGATAATTACTCATTTTGAGGATGTCTGCAAGTTTAACTTCTTTGTGTGTATCACAGGCTTGTGGTCGATTTATAAATAACAACGCAGTAACAAAAATGGCCCAGTCATCCAGTAAATCCCCAGAGCTGTTGGCACGGTATTGTGACTCTCTGCTAAAGAAAAGGTATGTGTTCCATGGGGAACTCTGTGACTTCTGCAAGTTAGTAGTAGACTAGAGTTGTTCACACACCATTCATGAAATGAAATGAAATGCCATTCTAACTGTTGATCAAGGAGTTTTGTGCACACTTCTAATCTTTGCCTGGGTTTGTAGGTTTCAGTCTGGTTATTCCTACATGTTAACCTCCTTCAATCCCTTACACACAGAAAAATTCTGTCAGAAATGCTCAGCTACATTACCTTTCTGGGGGCCTCTTTGACTCAGGATTTTCCCCAGGGAGAGACTGAAACTGTGTACCCTTTATTGAGGATGCAGTCTTCCAGGATTAAGAAAAATCTTGCACTAAAATATCTGCAGGATTTCCTGGTTCATTCATTCATGACTCACAGCAGTAAAGAGGGTAGGTAAACAGAGAGTGTCCAGTCTGTCTGGAAAAGACTTAACATTCCTGTTGGAACAATGCTTGGGAACGGTTAGATGCTGCTTAGCTGTTGTAAACTGCTGCCTTTTGGAGAGCTTTATTGCGCAACTAAGCTGTGCGGTTCCCGAGCTTGTTGTACTGGAAAGTAAAGGAGATTTTATGAGTTGCAAATGGTAAGCATGCTGAACTGTAACAAAAATGATGCCCTTTTTACCACAGCTCAAAGAATCCAGAGGAAGCCGAGCTTGAAGACACGCTCAATCAAGTGGTAAGGTTCTTACTCACTCGAAGCTGTATTCTGCATTCAAGTAATTCTTTTTGCAGACTGCTTTAGAATAAAAATTGAATCGTGGAAGAAAACTTATCAACATCCGTGCATATGTTTTAAACCATTTGTCACGACCCTTAAAAATAATTAAAGTGAACATTGGTTTGTGTATGCTTACATTTATGTAAATTTATATTGTGCCACATGTTGATTTGAAAGGCCAAATTTCCCGAGCTGAAAGTTGAGATTTTGCCTTTGAATACTTTTGAATTGTTTGCATTTAGAAAATAATACTAAGAATACATGCTTTTTCCAGATGGTTGTCTTTAAGTATATTGAAGACAAAGACGTATTTCAAAAATTCTATGCCAAAATGTTGGCAAAACGGCTTGTGCACCAGAACAGCGCTAGTGATGATGCTGAGGCAAGCATGATCTCCAAATTGAAGGTGAGCTGTGCCTGGGCCTCTCCCTCTCCCTCACCACCTTCCTTTCCAGGATTACACTGCAAAGCATCCCCTCCAGAAGGTGCTAGAATACAGTTTCCATCACCCTGACTGTCAGCTATGCTGGTGGAGACTGGTGGGAGACAAATAAGGCTCCCCACCCCTACAGTAAAAGAATCCCGAGAAAAATACAGTGGAACCTCGACTTACGAATTTAATGTGTTCCGAATGCACATTCGGAAGTCGAAAAATACGTAAGTCGAAACGCGGATTTCCCATAGGAATGCATTAAAAACGGATTAATGCGCTCCTATGGGAAGAGAAATCGGGGGTCACTTACCTTGTTGATGTGGACGGCCAGGCTCCCGCAGCTTTCCTTTCCTTGCAGGGGTGCTCCCACCGCCGCAGCCGCCATGGCGCGCAAAAAATCCCGCCCAAAAAGCGGCAAAAAGGGGGGGGGAACCGATAAAAAGCGGCTGCGGAGCCGCCCGCTTCCAGCCATGGCGAGCGGGAGGGAAACCGCCGCCATTGCGAGCGGAAAAAGCAAAAAAACCCGCCCGAAAAGCGAGAAAAAGGAAAAAAAAAACGATAAAAAGCGGAGGTGAAGCGGTGCTGCGGCAAGCAGCGCGGCCGCCCGCTTCCAGCCGCTCGGGGCTCGCTCCGCTGGCCGCAATGGCGGCCAAAACAACAACAACAAAATAACGGAAAACAGCGGAGGAGAAGCGGCTGAAGCGGCACTGCTGCAAGCAGCGCGGCCGCCCGCTTCCAGCCGCTCGGGGCTCCGCTGGCCGCCACGGCCAAAAATCAAACCCCGCGCCAAAAAACAAACTGCCGCCATGACAAGGAAGGAGGAGAAGAAGCGACCTCCAGCTGCTCCGGGCTCCGCTCCAACCAAAATGGCTGCTGGAGCGAAGTCCCGCCTTCTCTCCCCTTCCATGTGACCTGTACCAAACACACACACACACACACACACACACACACACACACACAAAACACCTCGGCTTCCGATTTGGAAGTCGAAGAAATTCGTAATCCCGCGGCCGCTGTGATCACTCGTAACTCGAAAAATACGTTAGTCGAGTTACTCGTAAGTTGAGGTACCACTGTACATAAGCATGCTGGTTGGATTTTCTCTTTTTTATGTACTGGGATTCTTACATACTTCCTTTACTAGAGTTAGATGGCTATAGAATAGTAATCAGCCTCCAAACTGCTCACCAAACTTTCTTAGTGAATGTTGCTGAAGCATCCATAAGCCAAAAGAGCCTCTACAAATTCTGTCACACAGCAACTCCTGGGGATTCATTTGTGTGGCTGCGAAGAGCCTGCATAGTGGCTGCCACACTGTAGTCTTAGTTTAGGGTTTATTCAGGATAATTAAACAGCATAAGAACCATGAAGCTCTTAGGTATAGTATTGAACTCAATATGTCCATGCTGACTGGTGTCAGCTCTGCAGTCTCAAGTCAGAGATATTTTCCAGCCCTGCCATTGGGTTTTTTTTTAAAGACCTTCTACACGTGAAGCCCGTTCTCTGCCACTGAGCTACGACATCCAAAGTAAGCTCACAAAAGTGACAGTCTGGGCTTTTCTCAATTGTCTACATGCCTGTGAAAAACAAAAGCGAGTGAGGTGAAGCAACAATTCAACTTTCCCATTAGGTTTGCCTTTGGGGAACCCATTCTAGCCCAGTGACTGGTGGGGTCAAATTAACAAGAGGGGGGGGAATCAGTCTTCTGCAACTTGAGGTAGACCTCAACCATGACAAGTTACAAATTGATTGCTGTGTGGTTGCTCTTTCTGTTGGCTTTGGTGTGTTCTAGTTCTGCTCAGCAAGGGCTGCCTTACATCTGGAATTTCTGCCTTTTTAAATAGGTGGGTTTTGTTGTTGGTAGTTTCTACTATTGGATAATTTTGGAAACTGGGTCCTGCTGTAAGATGTGTGGGTCTTTTCCCCTCTTTCATATACTGTTCTGTGGTTAATTACAGCAAGCATGTGGCTTTGAGTACACCTCAAAGCTTCAGAGGATGTTCCAAGATATTGGTGTAAGCAAAGACTTGAATGAACAGTTTAAAAAGCACCTGTCCAATTCGGAGCCATTGGATTGTAAGTTAATCTAACTATTTGTTTTAAAACCTGAATGCTTGAGTAGCCTTATTTCTTTTTTTATGTGATGAAAGTGAACAATTGATGAAGAAATGACAATTCTTTCTCTCAAGAACAGATTAAGCAAGTGTTGGTAAAATGTGTTTGAGTTGAGCAAAGTGTCTCGTGCCAGAAGTGTCGGTCGTCTTGTAGGTTTGGTTAACTCAGATGTGCATTGAACATACTATTTGTGCAGCTGTTAAAACTGGCTCATATTTGGTCTAATTTGGCAAGAGCCATTGTTATTCAAAATGTGATCTATTAGACCCTAAGTTTTAAATACAAGCCTATTTAATCTTCCCCAATACATTTTATTTGAAAGAATAGAAGGCTCTGTTTTTATATATTCAGTATATAAATACTGAAAGAAAGAGTGTATATGTGTTTTCCTTTTTTCTCTTCCAGTGGACTTTAGCATACAGGTTCTGAGCTCTGGATCTTGGCCCTTCCAAATGTCTTGTGCATTTGCTCTCCCCTCAGAGGTGGGTGTATTAGTGTTTTAAGCTTGCATTTCCATTTACCTGAGAGTTGTAATCTGTGGGACCAATGAAGTCTGGTTAAGCCAAGGTGCTTTGTGCAATTTATAAAGGTGGCTTCCCCGCCTCCCACATCTATGAGGTGCACAGTTCAGTGAGCACTTACTACAATGTGTTCAGTTTGGATGAGAGCCGTCTGTAAATTGCTCCTTAAACACTTGAAATGGTGGGGTATTAGTGGGTGGGTGTCACTGATGAAGACCGAGAATCATAGAATGGTAGAGTCAGAAGGGGCTCCCAGAGTCATCTAGTCCAACTTCCTGCAGTGCAGGAATCACAACACCCCAGAGAGGTCCGGTGAAACACATTGAACTGTGATGGTGTCTGCTCAGATTTTACAATGAACTACTGTTCCAACCACTCCACTTCATTTCGGGAGCAGTCCAATTTCAGCATGCTTTCTGTACTAGGCAACACTTGAATCTCTGCAGTCAAAAGAAAGGGAACTGTTGCCTTCTGTCTGTCTGCTTGCTTTTGGACTGCCTTCCTCAATAAGAACCAGGCAGTTCTTGCAGAATTGCTGGTGGATGAATGATTCACAGTAGGGGGGAGTGGAAGAGGATGTGGGGAGGAGTCAAAGTGAGCAACTGGCTGGAAAGTGTAGCTGCAAGGGAGGGGGGTGAAACAAAATATTTTAAAAAGGATGCTATTCTGAAACCTAAGATATCCCTTTTATTACGGTCAGTGACATAAGCTGGACAGTTATGTTAGATCAGGAATCTGGAACTATAGTAACTCTGTGCAAAGAAGGCATATTCTGAATGTAATTAGGTCCCTTAATTAAACTAGTGTATTTATTTGGAACTGTGTCTGGGTGGATTCCAAGGGGACTCACACTCTCCAACTGTCTGGGTTAGCTGTAATGGAGTAAAAATATAAAGGGAGAATTCTCCTGCTCTCTTAAGTCAGTGGCTAATGGCAGCAGGTATTTTGAAGGAAGTCTGAACTCAGTGGGGCAGTTGAGGGACTGACCTTAGTGACCTCCAGGGGACAAGCCCTTGTTGGGAACCCAGGGAACATCATAAGGGTTTTTTTCTGTTATAGTGCAGGAGATTACTGCAAATTGTTTCAATTCTATTACATGCATATTGCAAATGCCTATGAAGACATGCTGATAACAGGTCTAATCTGATTTTAAAACTTGGTTGGTAAAATAAGGCTGAAAATGTGACATTTACATGGCTGTGTTTTTTGCTTTGCTTTGCAATATGTAGCTGGAGCGCAGTTACCAGAGATTTACTGCTTTTTATGCTAGTCGCCATAGTGGAAGAAAACTGACCTGGTTGTATCAGCTCTCCAAAGGGGAACTGGTTACCAATTGCTTCAAAAACAGATACACTTTACAGGTAAGGTGCCCCCTTGTGCTGTTGATATGAAGGTTCTACAAGTAATCCGTAACCGAGTACAGAGTTCGTAGGATCATAGGATTGTAGAGTTGGAAGAGACCCCCGAGGGTCCTCTAATCCAACCCCCTGCAATGCAGGAATCTCAGCCAAAGCATCCAGGACAGATGGCCACCCAACCTCTGCTTAAAAACCTCCAAGAAAGGGGAGCCCACTAGCTCTTGTGAGAGTCCATTCCACAAATTTAGAAATCTGTACTTGACTGCTGCTCTTAGAGTTACATTTGCATATGGAGAGCAGCTTGCAGAAGCTGCTTTATCTCCCAGAATAAGGAAATATACAGGCTGGAGTGAGGTCTGGTTAGGGGCAAAGGAGTGAGACACAGGAGCTGCAGCTCTCCTCAGGTTCATTTTTGTGCTGCCCGTTGATGCTTTGAATAGCCACTTTCTACTTTCTTCTCCCTCCCCTGCATCGTTCTCCCTTCTATAAGGCTCTTGGTTGGCTCTTGGTAGCAAAGCCCTGAGCATACCCATGCGCCCGTTTTAGGAGTCCTGGGCGAAGGGTGCTCTGTAAAGACAAAATAGCTGACGCTTCCAGTTGGCTCATTTGAATCCATTTGAATCCATAAAAGCAGGCATGTCCAAAGTCTGTTTCAGGGGCCTAATTCGGCCCCTGTGGCAGTTTATTTCCTGGGGTAAAATCGTAAAAAAAGCCCAACAACTTCAAGCCTAAAAAAAGGTTAACAACTTTGGCATGTTCACTTCCTCAGATCTGACCCTCTTTGGACGCCCCTGGAAAGGGACTGAAATGCAGACGAGCTCTTCTGTTAATTTGTCTGCTTTGTGTCCTGGGGCTCTTGGGGAGAAAGTCTTTTGGAACATTTCATGAATAGGCTTTTATACATAATCTAGATTTTTAAAAATGATCAGTACCTAGGAGGAAGGGGTTTTTAAAAATATGAATTTGTACAAAAAGCAGAACGGCTGAGTCTAGGAGAACAGGTTTGTTCTAGAGTTTGCTTTGCTTTTTGTATGAAGCAGTAAAATCATTTCTGAGTTGCTTGAATTTGGATTTTATTTCAAATACAACATTTGTCACATTTTTTTTCTTGAAGGCATCTACATTCCAAATGGCAATCTTGCTGCAATATAACACAGAAGATGCCTACACTGTTCAACAACTGACAGACAGTACTCAGATAAAAATGGTAAGCGTTTGTTACGCTCACAGTAGGTTTCCCAAGCATTTGTTTTTGCTGTAGGCCTCTGGAAACCCAACAATATCCTCCCTTTTATTGCACTCTTGGAGGCTTTTTATTTATTCAAAAATTTAGATCTTGACAATTTCGTCTTTCATTTTAAAAAGAAAACAGGCTTCCTAGCTCTGATGACTAATGGCAGGCTTGAAAGACATTAATATGGTGAAGGATCAGGGAAACCTTCAAAGCCATAAAAGGGTTCTTGTTGGATTTGGTTGAGGGAGATAGAACTGGAGTGCCCTAGATAATAAACTCTTTGACCTTTCCCATATCTAGTAGAAGTGAAGTAAAATACTTAATCTGCACCATTCCACTTTTGTTGATGTTGAATTTGGGTTACCTTCAAGCGTAAATTTTATAGTGTTCATTTTATATTTGGCCCTTCTTCACAGTGCAGAGCCCAGGATGGCATTTTGCTTTTCTTAATTCTTCCTTTCTTTAGGGTATAATATTTGAGGGAGGGGAAACCTAACGCACTAATGCAGCTATGCACTTGCAGAGAAGCACTCTGCTTTCTTCCCCATCAGCTGCAAAATAAGTATGTGTGCTCCAAACTATAAATGGAATGAAGGACTAATATTTCCCCCTCCCCTTCGTCTTTTAGGATATTTTGGGACAAGTTCTACAGATTTTGCTAAAGTCAAAGTTGCTGGTAAGTCCTCTTGATTTGTTGGGGTAGGATGTGAGAGAAATGATTTGTTGACAACGTTTTCCTGCATGTTTCTATTGTTTGTAGGTGTTGGAAGATGAAAATGCAAATGTCGACGAGGTGGAGTTGAAGCCAGATACCTTAATAAAACTTTATCTTGGTTACAAAAAGTAAGGAAGATCAACTAATATAAACCATTTATGCATAACCATAGAAGATTTCTTTCTTAGAACTGTGTAATTTTTTGCAGTATATTTTTAGAATTTGAAAGACCTCGTGAGCTCCCGTTGCTTGGTCCCTGCTCCTCCCAACCTAGCAGTTCGAAAGCACGTCAAAGTGCAAGTAGATAAATAGGTACCGCTCCGGCGGGAAGGTAAACGGTGTTTCCGTGCGCTGCTCTGGTTTGCCAGAAGCGGCTTTGTCATGCTGGCCACATGACCCGGAAGCTGTACGCCGGCTCCTTCGGCCAATAATGTGAGATGAGCGCCACAACCCCAGAGTCGTCCGTGACTGGACTTAATGGTCAGGGGTCCTTTACCTTTAAAAATTTAATAAATAATAATAAAATAAATTATTGGGGTAAAAAGCGTTTTGAATCTGCCATAAGGTAGATTAGTGCTTCTGGCAAATGCTACTTGTTGGAAGAATAGTGATTGCTGCTGCTGCTGCTGCTGTTGTTAATAATAATAATAATAATAATAATAATAATAATTTACCGTTATCAATAATTTGATTTGTTACCTACCCTACACCCTAAGGTGCCCTGGGTACAGGTGCCAGGCCACAACAATTCACAGCACAGCATTAAAAACTGTTTAAAAGAAATTTCAATGACAAAAGTTGAAGAGGTCCTAAAAATATATACCTCTGGTATAGTTGCAGGAAATTGTTTAGCGAAGGTGCTAGACATACCTCTGGGGAGGGAGTTCCACAACTTCCCTGGGAATGCCCTCATTTAGTCATATTTGAAAATAACTTGGATGTTAATATTGTGATTCTAAATGGTTTAGTTGGCGTTGTTTAAACAACAGGAGTTGGCTTGCAAGTAATCATAAATGTAAGAAAGTGCATATATAGGAATATTTAAAGAATATGATTGGAACCATTGCATCTCCATGGAAATGTCTTTATATCAGTTTTTTTTTAATGAAAATAGGGCCAAAATAAACAAGCCACCTTGAGTACTCAGAAGTGGTAAGGGAAATGCTCAGGAAAGAGCAGTGTCAATTTTTGGTTCAGATGGCATTGTCTCCCCTGCAGCCCCTTACTGTCCCCAGTTTCCAGCGCATTTCCCCTGCCATTTAAAGTCTTATTGCAGCCTTCTACTTAATGAGAATGCAAGAGAAGTCCTGCTGTGTCTGTCCCCGTGGCCCATCCATTGTGTCCATCCATCCAGTGTCTCAGTCTACCAAAGTCCATGTCTTCGAGTGCCTTCCACAAGATAGTCCAGCTGCCCTGGGCAGAACATGCTGGAGGGAGAGTCTGCCTTCTGCCTTAGCAGCTACTTCTGGCATGATCTTGCACAGGAGCAGGCAGTGGCCTGGGAGGTGGAGAGGGAGAATGAGCGGCTGGGGGGGGGGGAAGGGAGGAGATGCTGTGGCCAACCCCAGGATGCCTGCAGCCCTCGGCCAAAGGAGAACATTCCTCAGTGCACCTAGTAAAAAGAAAAAAGGCAAAGCCAGTAAGTGGAATAAGGCTCATACATTTTTTATCTAGTAAAATTTCCAGGCAGTTCTATAGTTGTTGTTTTTCTTTATTTGTGCATTGTAAAGTTATTTATCTGCCTTTCTCCTGGCAGCAAAAAATTGCGAGTGAACATAAATGTGCCAATGAAGACTGAGCAGAAACAAGAACAGGAAGCTACACATAAGAATATAGAGGAAGACCGAAAACTACTAATCCAGGTGACTTGGAATAGGTAGCTCAGGAACTTGGACCATGTGAATATTGCTGATCTTTATCTAGTGGGATTCTCCTTGTTCTCATGGCTGGTAGAATTATGAAATGGCAATGAAAACAGCTTAGAAACAGTAGACATAATAAAATGAATACCAACAGTTTTTAAAGCAAATGCACATATAAAAGTACATGTCTGCTTCAGCTTATCTAAACAAACAAACAAAGGTTTTTTGAGGCAGTAGAATGGTGGCACTTGCCCAGGTATTTTAGTGTCTCCCACATTAACTTCCAGCTCTCCGTCCTCCATGCAACAGCCAGGGGGGAGGTCAGTCTCTTGACTAGATTGAGGGAATTGCTCGTTGATCTTGTGGGGTGTGTCATGCAGAGCTGGCTTTTAAATTTACTTAGTTCAGGTGATACTATAAAGGAAATATTCTGCCATTTAGGAATTTAAGATTGTGTGTTCCAAACACATAAGTGAGCAACATTTAAACTGCAGTATATAAATTTTATGACATAAAGTAAGAAGGGGGAAAATCTATAAGATTGGCTATTTCTGCTGAAATGTTCCTACAGTCAAATAGATTCGTTTTGCTGTAAAACACGGTCTCCATAATAACAACTAAGAAGGCTTTTCAGTGATTGGTCAAAAGTCTTTGGTAACCAGTGGCTGATCTTGGATGACTAAAACGATTCCCCCCCCCCTTTGCATGCTAGGCTGCCATTGTAAGGATTATGAAGATGAGAAAAGTCCTGAAACACCAGCAGTTGTTGGGAGAAGTTCTCACCCAACTGTCATCAAGGTTCAAGCCACGAGTTCCAGTAATAAAGGTTTGTCTAAAGAGCCATCTTGTAGTTGGAAAAACAAATCTTTCTCCTGAAGTATGCATTTGCAGCCCTTTCCACATACAGAAAAATAGGGATTCGCATAAACTATACCAAGCTTCAAGTAGAATTATGACACTGTCTGATCCTGTTTCATTATATTTCAATGTAAAACTTTCAGCAACACTTTGAAGGGTGCTTCCACACGACAGGTTTCCATAGTGTCTAATCTCACATCACCCCACTTAAATATGGATTTTCCCTTTCTGCAGCAAATCCAAGAAATAAAATCAGCATCTGCAGTCGGTGCTTGTTTATAAGCTGGTTAGTGCATTTTTTGTGGGGTTGGGCACATGTGACTCCAGGTGCAGGTGACCTCTCTCTCCACACTACCACAGTTTGATCCTCCTCTGGACACAAGCTGCCCAGTGTGCCCATTTCTATCAATTGCTTCATCCTGAAGACAGCTCCAAATTTCAGCAGCCCCTTTTGGAGGAGCTGCTCGCTCAAGATCTCCACACAGTAGATCCCAAAACACAGGTTTTGGGAAGGCCGTAGCTCAGTGGTTGAGCGCTTGCCTTGCAAGGAGATCCCAGGTCCAACCCCCAACAGCATCTCCTGGTCAGTTTGGGAGAGACTCCTGCCTGAAATCCTGGAGAGCTGCTGCTGGTCAGTGTAGACAATACGGAGGTAGATCCACCAATGCTATAAGGCGTTGCTATAAGGCAGCTTCGTCTTGCATTTCAGTGCTTGGGGTTGTGGGGCAGTGGCAGTGAAATCAAGGGTGGCTGTTTAAAAATGTACCAGGCCCACAGTGTATTGCAAGGAAACACTGCAATTTTGGCAAACTGACCTAGGATCAGGTGACTCCTGGACATGCACCCCAGGCTCTTGTGCAAGAGCACCACATAGAGACCACCGTTCCTTACCTCCCAATATATTGTCTTTGACTATTTTTTGTTACAACAGCACCAGCTGTTCTTTTGCTCTTGCAAAAGTTGCCTGCCTTTTGCGGGATTTCAAAAAGACTTCACTTTTTTCACTATAAAATAAAAAAATTCCTTCCAGTAGCACCTTAGAGACCAACTAAGTTTGTTCTTGAGCTTTCGTGTGCATACACAGAATCTGAAGAAATGTGCATGCACACGAAAGCTCATACCAAGAACAAGCTTAGTTGGTTCTAAGGAAGGAATTTTTTTTATTTTTTATTTTATTTTGACTATGGCAGACCAACACGGCTTGTTGTTGTTCAGTCGTTCAGTCGTGTCCGACTCTTCGTGACCCCATGGACCAGAGCACGCCAGGCACGCCTATCCTTCACTGCCTCTCGCAGTTTGGCCAAACTCATGTTAGTAGCTTCGAGAACACTGTCCAACCATCTCATCCTCTGCCGTCGTGGCCTCGGCCTTTCCCAACATCAGGGTCTTTTCTAGGGAGTCTTCTCTTCTCATGAGGTGGCCAAAGTACTGGAGCCTCAACTTCAGGATCTGTCCTTCTAGTGAGCATGCAGGGCTGATTTCTTTAAGAATGGATAGGTTTGATCTTCTTGCAGTCCATGGGACTCTCAAGAGTCTCCTCCAGCACCATAATTCAAAAGCATCAATTCTTCGGCGATCAGCCTTCTTTATGGTCCAGCTCTCACTTCCGTACATTACTACTGGGAAAACCATAGCTTTAACTATACGGACCTTTGTTGGCAAGGTGATGTCTTTGCTTTTTAAGATGCTGTCTAGGTTTGTCATTGCTTTTCTCCCAAGAAGCAGGCGTCTTCTAATTTCGTGACTGCTGTCACCATCTGAAGTGATCATGGAACCCAAGAAAGTGAAATCTCTCACTGACTCAATTTCTTCCCCTTCTATTTGCCAGGAGGTGATGGGACCAGTGGCCATGATCCTAGTTTTTTTTATGTTGAGCTTCAGACCATATTTTGCGCTCTCCTCTTTCGCCCTCAGTAATTCCTCCTCACTTTCTGCCACCAAGGTTGTATCATCAGCATATCTGAGATTGTTGATATTTCTTCCGGCAATCTTAATTCCGGTTTGGGATTCATCCAGTCCAGGCTTTTGCATGATGAATTCTGCATATAAGTTAAATAAGCAGGGAGACAATATACAGCCTTGTCGTACTCCTTTCCCAATTTTGAACCAATTTTAGCCAACACGGCTACCTACCTGTAACTCTTTTCACTATTCACATTCTGATGCCTTGCAGGGAATCAGGAAAAATAGTGCCACCCAAGATGGAAAGGTTTCCTGCCCTAAAATATCTCTCTCTCCCTTCCCCCCGTTTGTGTGCACAATAATTATATAATTTCATAGCTACTATAATTACAACCCACAATTTCTTGTGGAAAGCCATGGTTGTTGTTGTGTGTTTTTTCTTTTTTAAAGTTGCTCTATGCACTCTTACAAACACTTTTTATAAGCTGTAACAAAGATTACTGTTATCAAATGAAGACGACTGCTAGTATTGGGGAAATAAATTATTGACACAGTGTAATATGTCACGTGTTATTCATCTGAGGTTGTATTTACCTAATTTTAAGACCTGCTAAGGAACAGATGGTTGTTATTATGCCCTCATATGTAAAACCACAGAATTCAAGGGTGTGCTACCCCCCCCAACTGTAAAGCCAAAATTGTGTATGGTCAAAATGGCAGGTGGGATTGCCCAAAGTCTTTTTTCCCCAGATGCCCACCCTTATTTTATTTATTACTATTTTGCCAGGCATGTGAAAATGAATGAGCACAAGCTAAATGTGTCTAAGTTGTGGGCTGACCGTACTCCTGTGCTGCTCAGGAGATGAGACCCAGCATAACCCTCTGGCTCCATGCAGTGCCTGCTGTGCTTATTGTCGTCTCTGGGGACATTTAACTTTGTCCAGACTTGGGATGCTGGTGCTACTGCCTCTAGCCTGTTCTCCCTCTATTGCTACCCAAGTCCCATTAAAAAAATACTACAATACTGAAGTTGTACTACAGTATAGTGCTGTATTTTGCGTACTGTATTTTTCCGTGTTTCCCCCA
Source organism: Darevskia mixta (assembly GCA_034641385.1). Taxonomy (NCBI): domain Eukaryota; kingdom Metazoa; phylum Chordata; class Lepidosauria; order Squamata; family Lacertidae; genus Darevskia; species Darevskia mixta. The sequence goes on along the minus strand of JAWWNH010000169.1, from coordinate 780,295 downwards.
TAAAAAATGTCTAAAATTTGGGGGCATCTTATACACTGATAGATCTCCCCCCCATTTTCTTACACCAGAGTCCCCCCAGAATAGGGGGCATCTTATAGACTGAAAAATATGGTACTTCCCCCCCCCCCAAATGGCTGTGAACAATGTCACATCTTTCCGTTTTCAGAAATGCATTGACATTCTAATAGAGAAGGAATACTTGGAGCGAGTGGATGGCGAGAAGGACACCTACAGTTACTTGGCTTAACGGTCTCAGCAGCTGTCTGGGTGGCAAGTAGTTAAGTGATTGAAAAAATGAGAACAGAACTTGTTGGCCTGCTGCCGTCTGGACCTCCATTTTTATAACCAAGACTAGGACTTCCATCTGCCAGTCTTGGAATTACATCAGACCTGCTCAGGATTGATACATTTCAAGTATGTAAATATGGACACCAATGCCATTTAACCTAATTTAAGAACAGAAAGGAATCTGAAACCTCCCTTGGAGGTTGCATGCTACTTGCATTTAAATCAATACATTGGCTATACAGCAAACAGTTGTTGCCAGGCAGCATTTATACATACATGTTGGCAGCAGTTTGAGAGAGTCTAATTTGGCCCATGTGTAATCTGCTATAAAATCATTTGTATAGTGTGTTTCATTTTTTAATGTGTGATAAATAAAAACTTAAAACTTTCTGTACAAGTTGCATTTGGTTTTATTGTTAAGTTCCATGAGTTCTTTCTTAAATGTAAATAAAAGGTATAATTATGAAAGCCAGACAAACTAGTCCTGTTTTGCTTTTCGTATTGTTTCTAGTGATGTCAAAATCTGGTTGCAGGTACTGGAAAAATGAAGTTTGCCCAAAACCTTTATTGCAGTGTGAAAAGTGAGAGTAGGGTTTAAAGGAATATTTCCTTGGCCAGAAAATCCATCTTCCATCTGAAATTAATATTGGTGTTACGAACCCAACTTTTCCCAATAATCATGCACTTTCATAGAGGCACCAATTATACCCAGGTGGATGAATACATCATCCTAATTATCAGATATGGTGGCATGTGATATTTAGCACATGTGGGGCACACAAGCAGCTGCCTGGCCATATTACACACAGTGACTTTAAAGCCCCAGGATGGTACTATATATGGAAACACGCCATGATTATTTACAGATACAGCGACATGTAACATGGCATTGCAGTTGATTCAAACTTCAAGCATAGTAACTCATGACAAGATGATATGAACACAGTTCATGGTCATTAAAATACAGAGACAGCTTTGAGCAATTCTAATTTTTAGAAATTTTGAAGTTTGCCAGTTGCATATAAACTGCATAGAAATCAGGTAGAAATTTGGACGTAAGTTAAAATGATTTCAGTTTTTAATAATAAATCCATGCTGATTAAGATTGTTCAGGTTATTGATGGTTGGAGCATTCTTAGTGGATGATGGTCCATCTAAGGGGTTATTGTGGCTACCTAGCGTCCAAGGCAGGAAATGCGCACACATTTAAGGAAGTAGGGGCCACTGAACATCCCCAGTCCATTTCCTGCTTTTTATCCAGGCAGCTGATTTTTTCAGTCTCTGCTTTTTACTTGTCTTTAGGACTAATACTGTGTGTTTCATGAGTCTCAAGTGTGTGTGCTGACTTGGCAGCAGCCACACTTGTTTTTAACAGCTTAATGGCAGCTGCTTCGTTCTCTAGAACAGCCCTGGTCATCTGTGAGGCCTGCTATGGCGGCAGCATCAAACACAGTTGCTGTGATACACCCAATTTCACTGCTTGGAATAAGGCTTGCTGCCATCAAAGCACACTCCAAATTTGCCTTTTCTAAAGCAGTTCACTGATCTGAGCACTTCACTGATCCTTCCAGTAACAACAGGGAGCCTGTCATGGACCTGATGCCTCCCCTTCCTCCTGTCTGTAGTACAGAAGTACTACAAAGGTGGAGGCATTTCTTGGGGCAAGCTCAGCCAAATTGTGTGAGAATCTGCAGCTATCCCTTCTTCAAGCTCCTATTATGTATCCTGATGTTAACTCCACTGTTATGCCTGCTCAGTTTGCCCAAGTCTATCCAGCCTGCTCTTGAACGTCAACAGCCAGTGCCTTCCTTGGAGGTTTTTAAGGACAGGTTGGATGATTCTATGATAATACACAAATCCTTGGGTATTCTGGGAAGATTTTTTAGTTCTTATTTGTTGGGTGTTTTACAGAGATGACTTCACAAAGATGCATTGATAGTTTTAAGTTCAGTGGATAAATGTCAAATATCACAAAATTATGAAAACATTTATTCTTACTTTAGCCCCTCTACAATCAAGCAGATGTTTAGGGAGACAAAGTCAGCTGTGTGATCAAGAAAAGGACATCTATACTTGAGGCCCTCACTGCTCATTGTGCTGTTGATTGAAGATGGGAAAAAGGATGAAAATTGCAAACCTGTAAGAGTGATAACAGAATCAAAGTTGGTAGTGACTCCAAGGGTCATCTAGTCCAACCCGCTGCAATTCAGGAATTTTCAACTAAAGCATCCAGGACAGGTGGCCTTCCAACCTCTGCTTTAAAAATTCAAATGAAGGGTGGTTACTGGTGAAAGTTTCATGGGGGCTCATGGATTTGAACCTATGCTTCCTAGTTCTGCCACAGCATACTGATTCTTGTTGTAATCTTAGGTTGAATCCACCCCGGCTGTAAACTCAAGTATGTTTTTGATTCAACATTCTTCCCTTTTAGGAGGTAGGACAGTTAAAGTTTACTAGCAGTAGCTGCAAACGATAGTTACAGGCTTTACTACAGGAGAATGCCATTACATTCAGTTTGATCTGTCATGGTGAGTACCATGGTGAGCTTTTTCTCACCCAAAAGCTCGAACACACTTTCATCCAGCCTTGGACCTGGATCAATGATGGAAGTAGACAACTTAAATTCAAAGTTCAAGTATCCTTTATTCAAGGTTTAAAAATGTACCATACTGCATTATTGCAAAAGTTCAATGGTACAAAACAGGGTTGCAGCTGGTGAGAAGGCAATAAAAAGTTGATTTAAAATTTGTCACTATAAATTACAGGTACAGTACTTTGCAAATTCTGCATTTGAAATTGCATCAATTCAATCTTCAAAAAAATTGCCCACAGTACTAGAAACTCCTGAAGATAAGGCAGCTGTTTTACAGAAGAGGTAGTTGGTATCAGGGGATTTCCATTTCTCTTTCAATGCCTACATACTTTAGGGCATCAGCCTGGCTGTATCTGAAACAAAGTACAAAATCATTTGTTAGATTTAGGAGTTTCTAAAGTGTCAAAACAAAAGGAAAAATAAAGATGAAAAGCAAATTGTCTGCAAATTGAGTTTACCACTCAAAACCTCTACACAAGTCAAGTCAGATTAGCAGGGCAGTTGTGGGAGATCCCAGGCTGAAGCAAGCGCTGTTGGGTGTCAGGGGGCGGAAGCATTTTCTGGATGGCATAGAAATTATTCCTGTAGTCAAATCATTTCTGTCATCTGCCAGTTCTTTGGCTACCACACTTTCGGCATTTACTTCTTGGTAAAATGATCAGCAGGTTGTATTCCCAAGACCTAAATGCTGAAACACTTGATAAATTTGGGCCGTTGAATGAGAAATGTGGTTGGTATTGAACACTCTATACATACCTATAATCAAAAAACAGTTCTTCACCAGTCTGAATGGCTCTCTTAGCAAATATGCCTATTCTGTGATCTCCATTAACCATCATAACTGTAAAACAAAAAGTGAAGTTGGTGCCAGGCTTTATCAACCTCTCTCCTTTTTAAATATCTTGAGTGCTAATTGGATTCCTTGCTCATTTAGCTATACTCCTGTAAAATGTATAAACACTCACCTTTTGCATAGCAGTTGGGATTGACTGAATGGTTTGCAAATCTTATTTTGTTACCCTTCCTTGTTGCATCAACCACAAAATCTAAATAAAAAGGCTGTTGTTAAAATGTTTGCAACAGACTGAAAAGTGGATACTATGGCAATATTCACTGAAATTGCTATCTGGAATACTCACTACAGTTAAAATGCTATTGCCTCTGGCTTAGCTTGTAATAACATCAAACACAGCCAGTTTATCTATGAAAATGTTTACTTGTAATCTTACATACGTGTCTAATGCTATACAAGAGGCCTATCTTACACAGGTTTTAAAAAGTTTTTAATTTCAAACAATGGATGTTTTTTAATGAAACACTTTCTCTGCTTCAGTGGTGTAGCCTGGGTTGCCAGGGCCCAGGGCCGCTCAGAAGGTGGGAGGGAAACAGACTGAGTGCGCCTGCGCATTCAACTGCCTAATGGCATCCGCATCACCCAGGAGATTGCAGCCGCAGAGATAAGAAAAGGTGTTCCATTGTCTGGAGATGTCACTTCCTGGTTCACATGGAGAAGCTGTTTTCACAGCAACCACTCCTGTGCCCCCACCCCCATAGGCTACATCACTGCCCTGCTTTCCTTATATGCCAGCCTTGTTTATCACTCCACCTAAAAAGGTTCGCTATGACTATCTATGCAAGTCTGGACTAAATGTTAGACACCCCCAACAAGGTAGCTAATTTAAATATATATGCTGTTCTGATCCCATGCCCCTCCTACTGTCTGAAACCTGAGGATGCACTTGGCTGGAAACAGTCACATGAAAACAAGCAATTTTTCATATCCCAAGAGAGGATAAATAGTGGAGGGATTAAGGGTAACACACATACCGTTATTCAGATTGAAGAGAAAGCTGCACATATATTTGTCATATACTTTCCCTCGTCTGTCTGCTTCATCCTGAGAAATGATCTGAAAGGAAGATTTATTTGACATTGTTTTGGTAACATGCACAAACAGAACTGTCTCTTATCCCCCAAATTACCAGCCATCTTTACACGATTGCCGATTCAGCAGTTTTGTAGAGAAACTGCCTTTTGGCAACTTTCGCAGAAAGTCTGACAGGACTCAAAGCTGGATGAAACCCATGTGCCTTCTAGGCAGGTGCATTCAGATACAGTGGTACCTTGGTTCCCAAACGGCTTAGCTCCCAAACAAACCGGCTCCCGAATGGCGCAAACCTGGAAGTAAGTGTTCCGGTTTGCGAACGTTTTTTGGAACCCAAATGTCCATTTCAGCTGTTGGCATTGTTTCCAGTGCCAATCAGCCAATCAGAAGCTGCACCTTGGGTTATGAACATTTTGAAAGTTGAACGGACTTCCAGAATGGATTGAGTTCGGGAACCAAGGTAATAGTATATTTAGATATTTCCAGCAGTTGCATGCCAAAACTGACTTTTTATAAGATTATGGGGAAAGTGTATCCTAATACTCAGTTTAAACATTGGTGTGCAGTACTTCATGCTGATGTGTTAAAACAATAAAGTTATACATTTTTATTGAAGATCTGTATTGCTTATTGCTACACCCTGAAAGGCATCTTACCATGTAAATAGGAAGGTGGGATTTAAAAAAATAAATAAACAGTAATTTATCATCCTCCACCACCACATACTGTCAGCATTTGCAAGTCTGCTACTGCTTTAGACTGCCTGCACCAGCAGCATAAAAATAAACTTACTCTCTTTTTCACATCTGTCCCTGCTGTCTCAAAGTCATGATTTATTTGGAAAAGGGCTGAAGAACTGCAGCTTGACTTACAGCAGAATTACAGTGGTACCTCTGGTTACGTTACGTTCTGGTAATGAAATTTTGAGTTACGAACACTGCAAACCTGGAAGTGTATACTTCCGGGTGTCGCCGTGTGCGCATGCGCAGAAGCGGCGCCTCTGGGTATGGACTTTTCGGGGTAAGTATGGACCCCCGGAACAAATTAAGTTCGTATCTGGAGGGTCCACTGTATTAACTATAAGAGACATGCAATACAGAGGACTTTCCTGAAGATTGGATTATGAAGTAGTATATAAAAAGGCTAACTTTATTCAAATTTTGTTTCTTACCTCACCACAATATTCAGAGATGAATTCGTTTTTCTGCACTGGATCCTTAATGAAAATGCCCCAGCCTGCCACATCAGAAGGTGCTAGCAGCAAATGCTAGCAGAATGAAAAAGGAAGCCCCTTAAACATGCAGAAAAGATGTAACTCTATCCAAATACCTATGCTGCTGTTACAGAAAAGGAAACCAGCTGGAGTAAAGTAACACTTGCTTTGCTCAGACAAATGTTCCTGTCAGCAGTCTACTCAGGTGAATCGTGTCACACTCTGGTTGAGACTCACAGAAGGGCTGGCATGTTCCATAGGAGCATCTCCTCCCCAAAGCTTCCTTGCTAGAATGAGTCCTGCTCTGCAAGCCACGCTGCCAGGAATGGAACCTGGGGGTGCACACGACTGTCTCAGGTGGTACAGAACGACCCCAAGAGCTAATCCCTGCAGAGCAGGCTCCCATGTAAGGCAGGCCGCAAACCATTCTTCTAGCACTGTATAGCATTTATTTTATAAAACTAGTTCACCTCTGCTGCTGTGTGTGTTCACAGCTTCAGTCATTTATTTCATTTTCCTGCCAAAATCAGTATCTGGAGATTAATAATATGCAAATTATATTGCCATAACCTCTAATCCTGGTTTTATTTAAATACATAAAATTATTAAATAAAAAGTGTGTGGCCACTTTTCAGACATTAAATAATGAATGAAACTTAGAAGTTTTTGAGCTGTGCTTCTCTGCTGTAGAGATCTCTCTAGCACTGCAGCAAGTGGGAGAGCAAGCAAGAGGGTAGTTTAGTATTGGGGTGGAGGAAGGGAGCCGTCTTCTCGGTAATTATGTTACTTTAGAACTACCTGTTTACAATAATTCTGAATCTGCTAATTTCTGTTGAAATTTATGTAGCAATCCCTAGAGCATGGAATCTGTGACTCTCCTGACGTGGGGCTGCAGCTCCCACCAGCCCTGACCCCTGACCTCTGGCCTCAGTGGCTGGGGCTGATGGGAGCAGGAATTCAACAGCAAGTGCAAAGACAGTTCTTGAATGCTCCCCTCCCCCCAGTTTCCTGCCTGCTACAAGAATGGCCCAGTTCACACATAACAATAAGACAAACCACAGCTTCGTGTGAACAAACACATTTGTGGGTTCCTGGAGCAAGGATTGCAGCAGCAGCAGCAGCCCACTCGCAGGCCATTCTACCTGGGGCTAAACTATGGCTTGTCTTAGCATTACACCTGAACCCAAGCTTGCGATCTGTCTTCCCCAGAAACCTCAAGTTGTAACAACAAACCTTGCTTACTGCTCATGATATGTCTAGAGCAAGACAAACCATGAGCCCAAGTTCAAACAACACTAAACCATATCTTAGCCCCAAGCAGGTCTGGGGGAGGAGTGCTGCTGCTGTGATCGCTGGATAAGGAACCCGCATCCTTGCCTCTGTGTGCAACATCATGGTTTGGCTTAGCATTACATGCAAACTAAACAACTTAAGCTATCATGAACAAATTCTTCAAAGGTGGCCTAGGATTAAATTTGGTGGTATTATGGACCAATTCTTATTAGAGTGCAGGTGGTTTTTGCATGGAAGCAGTTCACACATGCATGAACCTACAATCATTGCATGTAGTGGTGTCTGTACAAATCACCACTTGCTGTTGTCATCATTAAGCAGTTAAAAAGAAAGATTGGTTTAGCTGAAGTGTAGATTCGTGAAATGGGGACGCTGGGGACAGTGGATTGGCTATTTCCTCTCACATGACCTCAGGCAGGAGCAAAGACTTGTGGGAGGCAGGCACTTCCTCCGTTTTTTGGATTTGCCAAGCAGCAATGCTCACCGAAGCACCTGAAAGAAGAATAGCAGCTTGCCTCCCTTCCTGGCTCATAAATCAATAAATAGAGCAGCAACTGGGTCAACAGTCCCCCTCCTAAAGGGGAAAAAAACAGTGTGACTGAAGACCATCATAGAGAGGGTTCCACTGTCTCCAGCATCCCCATTTCACAAATCTACACTTCAGGTAAGTCAATCGTTCTATTTATTTCATGGGACGCAGGGAACAGTGGGTTGGGATATACCTCAGCACTTCCCAATAACTGGGTGGGTCCACACTACTGACGCATTGATTACCAAACTTGGTGTGCACTGTACGGCCAAAAGCCGCTTGAGCTGAAGACATTTAGTTTAACCTAGGGCTTGCCGATCAGAAGGTCGGCGGTTCGAATCCCCGTGAAAGGGTGAGCTCCTGTTGCTCGGTCCCAGCTCCTGCCAACCTAGCAGTTCAAAAGCACATCAGAGTGCAAGATAAATACTTTATGTGTCTTAACACAAAGTCAGGATCCAGGTCATATAATTTACCTGCTAGAGATAAATTCTTTTTGGACTGCATAGGGGAATCCAACTCTGATTTGACTACTGTTTTTAGCACCGAAGGAACTAGCATGTAGTTAGATTTTGTGCGGTTTTCAATGAGCAAAGTACCAGTAACTGGACTCTCAGAGGCAGGATTGGGAATTGTGGTAGGTTTTGCGGCCATTTCCAGTGCATGCATTATTTTGCATTTTAAAACAGGAGCATTAGCTTCCTGGAACAATCTAGTGGAAATAGATTCCTCTTGGACAGAGCTATCACTCCAATCTGCCTCAATTTCTGACTCTAGAAAAGATATTTGGGAAGAAAGTGCTACATCCTCAGCATCAGATAAATCCTCCCCCATAGAAGTAAATGGATTGGGCGAAGGGCCCCCCCCCCTTGATTTAGCCACACGTTGAGAGGTGGTCAACTTTTTAACCACAGAGATAAATTTTTTAGGTTGTATGTTAAGCTGTAAATCCTCTGATAATGAAGCAATAAGTGCCTGTTTCAACTGTTCAATTAGAGTGGCTGGAAAGGGTAGCTGAGGCTGGCCTGGTCTGAGAGTCTGATGTTAAAGACCCTATTGCACCCTGGGTTCCTTGGTCATCTGTGAATCCTAACATTTCTGGTTCAGAATCAGATATATCTTCTATAACGTGCCTTCCAGTAACATAGGGTGGAAGAGCAGAATCAACAGCAACACACACAGACTGATTCCTATGAACTGGAGTCTGTGGAGGGCCAGGCTCATTAGCTTGCAATAAAACTGCAGTCGAAATATTTTTTCTTGGGGAAACAGAAGTAGTAGAAGCTTCATTGCATCTATTTCCTTTAGAATGTAGGACATGTTTAAGCTTTTGTTTAGCCTCTTTGGGAAGAGGTTCAAGGGCTCCTTGTATAGGCTCCATAATAAATCAATAAATGGAAATAAGTGCAGTTGTTCTGAACGCAGCCACACAGGGCAGACTGAGTAGCGTTCACTTCCAATGCCACAAAAGTGGACTATGGGAAAAGGCACAAATATACGTCTCTCCAATGCCGTCACAAGTGGACTAGGAGGAAATAGACTGCAAGTCACAGAATAATAAGCGTAAAGAAGAAGAATAAGGAATGAATCACTCCTTAACTAGGAGGTTCAGAAGCAGTCTATCAGTGCCTGCTCACTCGGTCGCCATAACTGTGAACCAGGAGGAGAATATACTGCAGAGAAACAATGACCCCAACTCCTTCTGCCGTACCATGGACCAGGAGTGCAGTCAATATGAAGCCTTAAAGGTAAAGGTAAAGGGACCCCTGACCATTAGGTCCAGCCTTATGAAGCCTTAAATGATACAGAAAATAATGGCTAAAGGCTGTAGAAATCATCAAAGAAATGAGGTGGCGATATGGAGCCAGCGGCCACTGTAAGTGAGCTGCGATTGCAAAAAACCTCGGGTAGGATTCCTCCCCCGCTTATCTTTAAATCTGATCTGTAAAATGGCACACGGCAAAATGGAGCCACAGTGTGCGAAGAACGAGCATATTCAGTGACCCTGTAGGAGAGCAGTATACAGGGACGCTCTGCAAGAAAGTAAACTAAATAAACTAAAAACGAGAAAAACTAAGGTTACTAAAGGAAAAAAACATATATATTTTTGGAAGATATATATTCCAAAAAATATTTTGTTTGTGTGTGTGTGTGTGTGTGTGTGTGTGTGTGTGTATGCATGCAAGGGTTAAGTTGCTAAAACTAAGGAAGATTAGATAAAATAAAGCAACAATAAAATGAGATCCAAATTGAAAAACCTATCTGAAGAAGCAGGAGAGCCAGGCGAAACATACTACTGAAGAGAAAAACTACAGGAGAAAAAACTGAGGAAGTGCCTGCCTCCCACAAGTCTTTGCTCCTGCCTGAGGTCATGTGAGAGGAAATACCCAATCCACTGTTTCCAGCGCCCCATGAAATAAATTACAAGTGTTAATCACCCTTGGGGTCAAAAATTAGAAACAGCCAATGTGAAAGTTCTAAAGTAATCTACGTGGTGCTATACAATTTGCTTTAAGTAGAAACCATATTCCTTCAGTCAGGAAGAAAACCCTGACTGTAAGGAAATGTGAAATGCCTATAAAATTGTAAAACCAAATAAAAATTATTATTTTTTTTAAAAAAGTAGAAACCATATTCCAAACTGTTGGCCAAGAAAGCACTTGAGCCCCCCTGCTTTTATACGGGGTAGGCATTTTCCTGAGCTGCTGGGGATTAGCATAAAAAGCGGAAGCACCTTTTTGGATCCTCGCTGAATGCTGCAGTTTTTGCAAGACACATTTTTGCTGTCCCAGTGATCTGCTGCTCCGCATGTCAAGCAAAGGTCTGGATCACACTCACGTACAGCCAAGTAGCAAGGACACTGCTTCGTGTTGCACTGAGCTTTGCAGCGACATCCAGGAAACCTGTTTTGGCCTTTAAGAAGAACAAAGCAGGAAGAATGAGCGGCTCGGCTAACACTGGATTTTGCATGGAACAGACCTGCCCTGTACCTGAATTTTGTTCATCTGAAAAGTTACAAATGTCATTTAAGCTTCAATTTGACATGCTTAGCACATTAAAATAAATTTATTTCACACCAGTAAATTTATTCCATGCAACATGAGACCTGATAAATCTTTGAAGTGGCAGACTGTCTTTTCAAATAGCAGGCCTCTGCCCCCCAGATGCTGGGGTGGCAATCATCTACAGGCAACTCCCCATTTGCGTGGGGGTTGTGTTCTGAGGCACTGTGTGTGTCAGCCCGCCCCCTTCCGGATCCGAAAACAGTGCACATGTCGGTGGTTGTGCGTGCCTTGAACACATGCAAATGGGGAGTTGCCTGGACGTAGCTGGAGCTGTCTTCATTTCTCATATAGCAACAATCACTTTCTTTAACATGCCCCAAAAAAAAAAGATGTAGACAAAAATCAAATTTGAAAATAGTCACAGCAAAACGGCTCTCTCAGAACTTCCTGGGACAGAGCCCTTTAAACTTTTCACCATCTGCAAACCCCTAATATATTTGGTGAGGAACACTGCATCTAGTTTGGTCCGAACACTTCCCTCCCTACAAGACATGAAACCTTCCAGAGCTTTTAAATTCCACCAACTCATTGAAGCATTGACGCTCATACAATATACCCATTTCTAAAATGACTTACATTCTGAACTGCACTGACAGAACTTCTCACAGAAATTTTGAGCAATTACACAGGGACACGAGCTGTCACAAGGCTGACGTGGGTGATCACATGGCTGGTAGTTGTAAACATGATTGGATGACCCATCTGAATTTAAAAAAAAACCATTAAGACAAATTTAAGGAAATGGCAATTGATAGAAAAGATCCACTGAAAACCGTAGCTATAATACTTAAACAATTTCAAGTTGGAACAGATGAACATACTCTAAAATGAACTTGGGACTTTAACCGAGTTTATTTGTCTTGGCCTCATTACTTTACAATGTATTAAGGTCACACCTTTATGAATGTATTACAAAGCATTTCCATGCTTGTAAATTAACATAATGACTACAAACATGTCTATTTCACAGTGTACATACAGCATAACAGATAGATAATGCAAATCTAGATGACAAAGCTGCAATTTTATTTTTCGAATCAAAAAGCTACAGAGATATAACACATGTACATATAGAGAAGTCACAATTAACAATTATCTCTCTCAAACTATCTTTAAAACCTCTTCTTTGCAATTCAGCACCCCACCTGTAATACAGACATATAAATCTTCCCGCTCACCAGGACTCACGTTCCTATGCACACATTCCTTCCTAGGGAGGGATACAGCTTCCTTCCCTGAAATCAACTGGGAAGCCCGGAGAGACAGGAAACTGCCATGTGTGAAAGGGAAAACGCTTGTTTACAAGGATTCCCTGGAAGAAGGATTTGTAAGCTCTGGTTCCCCAGGTTGTTCAGTATTATACAGTGGACCCTCGACTTACGAAGTTAATCCTTTCCGACGGATTCCTCTTAAGTCAAAATCATCGTAACTCGAGTCTCCATAGGAGAACGCATAGTTGGAGAATGCATTCGTAGGTCGAAAAAACATTCGGAACTCGAGAAAACCGCATTTAAAGTGGCCGCGGCTTCCGATCGGAAGTCGAAAAAATTCGGAAGCGGCGGCCGCTTTGATCCCTCGCAACTTGAAAAACTCGTAAGTCGGGTCATTCGTAAGTCGAGGGATCACTGTATTTTTTAAAAGGAACAGCATCTGAGAATTTCTGGACATAAAGTAGAATGTAAAGATGGTTACCCTTTTTCAGCTGTATCTTTCTGCAATGAGCAGCCCACAACCTGTAAAAACACAAACGGACCATGAGGTTGGCAGGCTGTACTGAGCTGGAAAATGCAGCTGTCCAGCTGAATCTCAGAAAGTGTCTTTGAGAATCCATCTTGTACAAGTAAAACAACAAGCTAAACACAGAGAAAAATTATCATTTTCTACATGTGGGTAATAAAATATCCTGTAAAGATAAACTTTATTAAAATGTTATCAGAAATCTAAATTTGCTCTGAAGTTGGGCTGAATAGATATTTTCACTGGTCAAACTATTCTACAGCATTTAATCTACTACAGTTAAATTAGAGGCTCAGATTTCCAAGTTCAACCATGAAAAGGCTTTTGACCCTAGTTTATTTTTGCTAGCCTAAATAAAGTCAAGATAACAAGAGATTTCAATATGTGCCTTTTTTTTAAGAAATCTGAATACTGTATATGTATTTTTCCTAGTAAATAAAAAACTTCAATAAACACTGTTACCTAGGAACCATCAGTGAATATTTCAAATGAACAGGGACACCTTTTGGGGGGTGCAGAATTCTGTCAACTTTCTATTCAATACAGGGCTAGATCATACAATACTTTCTCTATGCAAACAGTCTCTCCTTGGCTACACAAATGAACTAAGACAACAATAAATGTTTGAATGGAATGATCACTGAAAATGGAAGCAGTAAGTCCTATGATTCTGTATGCTGTGTGTCTAATATTTCATGTTCACTTCAGTGCATATCTTAATATTCTTACAATTTGAACCATAGTCATTTCAAGCATAATCCAATTCAGTTACGGATGCTTGTCCACCGATTTCAGTGGGCTTAAACACATATAAGTGTACGTTTCACTTTGGATAGTTGCTCAGTACAGTGGTACCTCTACTTACGTTCACCTCCGGTTATGTATCCTTTGGGATACGTGCGCGGCAAACCTGGAAGTATTTTTCCAGGTTTCGCTGTGCGTGTGTGCGTGCAGAAGCGCTAGACCGTGGCGTGCGCAACCGGAGGTACCACTGTATATGAGTCTTCCTCTTTGAATGTCAATGCTATCATAAATCATTGTTAACTCTTCAGCTGGGAAATTGAGGCAAAAACCTAAGTTTATCAATACAGACATGGAACTTTATGGATGGATTGCCTGGGGTACATGGCATCTTATTTATGATATTTCCTAAACTATGAAGCCAGATTTCATTTATTTACATCATACTTGGCACTTTACTTGGTTGGACAATGAATTAAGTACTGAAATGGAAAGATACATATCAAACTGCTTTCTGGTACATTGCTGAGTTTTGCACTCTTTTCTACTCGTTGTTATGAAGAAAAGAAGTCATATCAACACAGTATCTACTGGACCAATGGTGTCTCTAAAGTTCTCTCCACCCAAGCAAGCCTTTCTCTGATTTGGCTTGCACTCAAAATCAGACAGGATATTTGAAGTGGAGGCGTGAGAGGCCTGTCCTATTGAGGGTGGCCTATTAGAGTGGAAGTCTTATAGCACAACCAGTGATTGGGATTCATTGTCTAAGTAAGCGTGAGGGGCTTGGGGGGGAGGGGATCTCCTGGAAAGAAAGGGTGAATTGGATGTTGCTGGAGTGGGTGGCATAGCTGTGTACGTGTATAGCTCTGTATTTTGGTCACCATCCCTGATGCCCAGCAGTCATATTTTACATTACTGCCTGTTTTATAGCTTACTGCAAATTATAGTTTTTATTGAGCTTTGCATTTTAAGAATATTTCTGGTGCCCTCTGATGCTGGTGGCGTAGGCACTTGCTTCCTATTTACTAAGAGGATCTATCAGAACTATTACAGCTGTGGTGTGGCATTGGGGAGCCTCAGCTGAATGTTTCATCTAATATCAGTTTCCTGACCCAGCAGCTGGGTCAGGCCAGTCAGGTCCTTGTCCTGCCCCTCCATAATGTGTCTGGGTGGCTACAAGCTTGCTCTAAGGGACTGCAGCATCCACACCAAGGATGCCTTCAGTGGGCTATTTCAGGACTCCATGGCTGCCAGAGAGCTACTTCCGTAAATCATGTAGCACAGGCAGTGTCTTTGATCTGGTGTTTGCCACAGGACGGGGAGAGGGGTGCTCTGGAATGAGGCCGGTTGTGATGGCCTCACTATCATAGTCAGACCACTTCCTGGTCAGATTCAAATTGATATTGGCAGTGATTGCCTAAACATCAAAATCAGAGTACTAATTTGAATTCTCTACTTCTCCAAAGTGGATGATAGGGAATGTTAATGAGAAAGATAGTGACCGAGTCATTCAGAGAGCTGAGAAAAAGCTGGTGGCTTACTCTCTTATTACTCAGAGGTAAAGAGAAAACATTATTAGGACAAGACCACAAACACAAGGTGGGATTTCCAGAACATAAATTCCACCAGGATTTGCTTGCAATGCCTGAACAAACACTGCATTGGTCATTTTATGGGCAGGTTTGTGGCCGATCTACCAAAAGCACTTATATTCATGTACAGAAAGTTTTGTGATCAGGCCATAAAACATGCAAATACAATTAAAAATGTTAAAGGTAGATAGCCGTGTTGGTCTGTCATAGTCAAAACAAAAAAAAATAAAAAAAATTCCTTCGAGTAGCACCTTAGAGACCAACTAAGTTTGTTCTTGGTATGAGCTTTCGTGTGCATGCACACTTCTTCAGATACACTGAAACAGAAGTCACCAGACCCTGATATATAGTGAGAGGGTGGGGAGGGGTATTACTCAGAGGGGTGGTGGAAATGGGTGAAAGGTTGATAGCTGTGGTAAACCTGTTGACGACTGTTAACGGCTGCAATTAGTCTTACAGGAAAAAGCAAGGGGTGAGAAGGTTAAAAAAGCTTTGTCATGTATAATGGAGAGACCTGGTCTGAAAACCATGGAGAGACCTGGTCTGAACAAAGACATTGGATTCTTATCTCATTATACATGACAAAGCTTTTTTAACCTTCTCACCCCTTGCTTTTTCCTGTAAGACTAATTGCAGCCGTTAACAGTCGTCAACAGGTTTACCACAGCTATCAACCTTTCACCCATTTCCACCACCCCTCTGAGTAATACCCCTCCCCACCCTCTCACTATATATCAGGGTCTGGTGACTTCTGTTTCAGTGTATCTGAAGAAGTGTGCATGCACACGAAAGCTCATACCAAGAACAAACTTAGTTGGTCTCTAAGGTGCTACTGGAAGGAATTTTTTTTATTTTTTTTTGTTTTAATTAAAAATGTGTTTTCTACATTGGAAAGTTAATATTTGTTTAGTCCCCCACCTGTTTGATTGTGGCATTACTTTGTCAGTGCTGTTCTTTCCCCTTAAAAAGCCTTAGCCCTCAGTTTGCCAGGAAGCCGGCAGTCCATTGGTTTACCTGTGTTTCCTCTTCTTCTTTCTTGGAGGAGTATCAACATCTTCAGCTGGTGCAGGAGCAATAATACTAGATTCCTTTACTCTAAATTCATAAACCTGTAAAGACAAACATACTGGGGACTAGATCCTCAATGGCAGAAGCCAGCCAATTCCCATTAGCATATATGTGCTTCTTCCACCTTGGCTGAGACTGCATATTTACATAGGCAACATATTAACATACTGAATTAATTAATCCTGTTGTTAAAAGTTATTTCTCTACTTTTGGGAGGTAGCCAGGGCAACCTTGATCACCGCACTGTGCTACATCTGGCATGACTGGGTGTACACCTGTGTAAACCAGAAGGGACTTGGTGTGGCTGCAGGAACTGAATGAATTCGCTAACGCAGCCTCTGCCTCCACAGAAGGTGACAGATGGGAGAGAGGCAAGCAGCGCAGCAGTGAGCAGCGGTCTCAGGAGGAAACTCACCACAACCCCAGAGGCAGACCTACTGAGTGGAGCCCTAGGGAGCAGAGGTGGGCAGGGAGGGAACAGTGGCTTTAGAGCCTGGAAGGTGTTTAATGATGCACAAGTAGGTTTTTATTAAAACAGTGTGTCATTTGCTTGTACTCTACAAAAAAGGGCAAGTATCAAGGCACTACTCAGCTGGAAAACATTCTCTTTTAGTTCCCATTCCACTCTTACCTGCCTACAAGTTTTGGTCCCAATTAACCTCGCAATTGCACAGAAATTGTCATAGTAGGTACCAATGAGAACTCTAAACATGGAAGCTTCGGCTCCACTCCACTCCACATTCTCAGGAGGCTCAATATTTGGCTTCATCTTGATTGGCGTTTGACACCTGGAATTTGCTTCTGCAATATCAAAAACAAAACACTGAAGCAGTTCTTAAAAGACTCCCAAAATAACACCCATGTACAAAAAACAGAGACCATATATGGAATAGGCTGCTGCTTCATATATAAAAGCACGTGATTTGACTTGACTTTGGCCCCAGCTGGGCTCCTAAAAGGTAGTCTAGCTCAGGGTTCCCAAAACATCTGTCAGCTGAGGGACACAATATTTTGAGTTTAAACTGGCAGCACACCCAGAGCAGCGACACAGCAATTTCCGGGGGGGGGGGGGGACAATCCTCATATTGTTCATTCACACCTGATTCAAAGAGAAAGCAGGATAACATGCCCTCAGAGGAGGCAGTCTGCAAGGAGGCATGGCTGGAGCCTATGGAGAACCTTTAAGCGTATAATTAAATTGATTTCTCATGGTACCCCAGAGGTCCTCTCAAGTCACACTTGCATGCCTCAATACACAGTTGGGGAATGACTAATCTAGCTTTTTCAACAGCCCCTGCAGGAGATCTGCATGGACTGATTGCCACAACTTGACCTCTTGGTTTTAAACCTCAGCATCCCAGGAAGAGTTTCCCTGTTCACTCAGGGCCCTGTACACAAGGAGACCATATCCTTTGGAGCACTGAAACCTGAAACACAAACTGTCTGGAGTTCAACTCAGCCCTTCAAACTCTCATTCTCAACAGAATCTATAGCAAGATAATGCAAGGAATTAAAGTGCTACAAATCAATTTTAAAGTTTCACAAGCAGATACTTGAATACAAAAATCTGTAAGGAACCTTCCGTCCATCAAACACATACAACCCCCCGCCCCATATGGAGTGGCTGGGGCAACCTAGTCAGATGGGTGGGGTACAAATAGTAAAATTGTAGTTATTACTGGAAGAATCAAGCATTTTAAAATATGACTATTTTTAGTAAAATCAGCAATCCTCCACATTTGTCTCACCAGAGGAGCTTGAAGTTTCATCTTTCTTCTCTTCCTCTTCCTTGTCATTATTTTCACCTCCTGTTTCAGTCCCAGCTTCTCTGTCACTGTCTGTATCCTTAGATTCCAGCACATTTATAGTGGGAGTGCTAGGCCTGCTGGTGTTATTTGGGAGTCTTCCCCTTCGACGACCTCCTGGGCGTTTTGGCGGTGTTTTTATTCGCTCAGCAGTCAAAGCAGCTGCAAACTCTTTGGCTCCTTCCTACATAGGAATAGAAACACTTGCACGACATGGATTTTTAAGGAAAGGAGAAAAAAGTATGACTGATGTATCCTAGCTGAAAATAGGCTGACCAGAGCTAAAGAGCTGCAATAGGTGCTCAGGGTGATTTCCTGCTTGCTTGCCTGCTTTTTGCCCCTTTGGAAAACAGATGCTTACTTCTGTGCCAGACCTTAAAACGTAACATTGCTCTTGAAAAATCCAAGTTCAACCTTCCTTGAGTGCACAGTGGTAGTCAGCTCTTTGGCTGAAGTTATATTCTGTTATTATTCTATTGTTTAGACAGCAAATGTTGAGTGCTTGTAAATGCAACTGCTTACCTAAATTTCAACTCAGGATAATTTTCATAGAATCCTAGAACTGTAGACATGGAAGGGACCTTGAGGGTCCTCTAGTCCAACCCCCTGCAATGCAGGAATCTCAACTAAAGCATCCATGACAGATGGCCACTCAACCTCATGCTCACAAGGTATATGTGCTACACAAGAGGTATGCACTATTAAGAAATATTTGTTTTATGTAGCTTACATTTTAGTGGTCCACCTACATTCTCTCTTTAGTTATGTTCTGAGCAATATTTTTGTTCAAAACAAATAAATAAAAGTTCAGTATAAATGCTATTCATATAAGTGGCTGCAGGAACCATTAGCATGATTTGTTCATTCTCATTAACTCCCTAAGCTGATGAAGTTCTTGAAAAGCAGTCCAGTCTTGTCATACAAGTAGAGTCCACGCTTCTCAAGTCTTAGAAGCCTCAGTGTTAGGAGGCTTTCAGTGTCTGAACTACTGAGCAGCTGAAGTGACAATGGGAGGGCATTCCTGTTATCAATGTAGCATGGAAAGATGGGGCTACTTTCCAGGCACTTTCACTTGTAGGTAATTTCTTTTCATCTTGTGTACACCATCTGATCTCACTGATCAAAGAATGAAAAGCAAAGTCCCTCACATAGAAAGGAAGATATGAAGAGAACGATCCTTCCAAAGAACTGAGATTATCTGGCATCCTATCTTTGTTACTGAAAGTGAAGATACTCATCTCATCACATGACAGATTTTTTTAGACAGAAAAGCATGAAAGCTGCTTTTTCAGACATAGCTATTTCTTTGCAGGACTATGCCACTTGACATGCTGCCTGCACAAGGACAAAGGGAAGGCAGCCGATTCGTTCTTCTCTTCTCTCTAAAGAACAAAGTGAGGGTACAACTGGTTGCTTTGGGCACATACAAAATCTGGAATTGAAAAGCTTTAAGCAAAGTGGGGTCATGAGACACAGATCAACCTATAGAAAGGTGGTAAGTAGGAGGGATAACCCAGAGAGTTCAATTTGTGAGCTACAGAATTTTTATTGGGTGTGAGAAGAATTAATGGATCGTGGCCTTCAGGATTAAACAAAGCAGGAAGACGATTACTGCTGGTCAAATAAATGGCTGAAATAAAAGAGGAACTGAAAAGCCACCTAGCCTTGCATAAGAAGCACTGCAATGTGCTTATTCCCAAGGGCTCTGTGAATTTGAGTGTAGAAAGTAGGTAACATTTGACAGTTTTCACAAAATTACTAAAGACTGCTGTTAGCAGAGACCAAAAAGCCAAGCACTATGGAGGCCAGGAATTTCTCCATTTGTATCCCCATAAGCCACTCCACTTCTCCAGTGCTTTTGTTCTGCATATTAAGGTAGGTGTAAGAGGCATCTAATGTGTCCAATCAAGCTCCTAAGTATAAACACTATCTTTTAATTATAAACTGCCTTTATATTCCTACAAATACCCTCAGTGTAATATGAATCAGTTATGAGTGAGAAATGGTTTAGCTCAGAAAAACACACACCGCTACTGGGAAAGAAGCAACGATAAATATTAGCTTCATCAAAAAAATTGTATTCCAACACTGCCAACACAAAACTCTAAGTGCGCCCTGGCTCTGAAGAAATATCCCAGGATCAGCACATACTTGCTCACTAGTCTTGCAGGACCAAGGTCTCTCTGACCATGTGCAGACAGCACATGGTCAAGAAAACCCCAAAGTGTGAAAGTGGGAGGTGTAAGCCAAATTAGGTCAACCTTTTTTTAAATTATGCATCCTAACCATAGAATTTGAAAAATACAGAGTTTTGAGTTTTTGTTGAAGAATTCACAAATTAGTTGGCAGCAACAGCAACACACAATGATCAGAAGAACGGTGTCAGTTTATTCAGCCCCATCTCTAGCCAAATGAAAGCTCAATCGACACAAGGATAAGCCAAAGATGCTGTTCAAAGCCAGTAGGAGGTTCCTCAGGAATTTTCAAATAAAGATGTTAGCATTCAGCAAATCATAAATCCTATTTGATTCCAACACTTTTTTTCCTGGGACAGCTAAATAAAATCAACTTTATCATCAGCTGTACCTTTCTTTCTATTCCAAGAGTGAAAAAGAAAGCTAATTAACTCTTAAGCCAAAGGAACATTTGTCTTACCAGATGTTGATAACAGTGTGGCCCACAAGGTTTATTATCTATTGCTGTTTCCGTATTTTTCCGTTTGTAAGTATTAGGAGTTGCATGGAATGCTACAGAAAATTGTTTAAAAAGAAGAATAAGCCGTTTTCTTAGAAATACCTTCAAAGACCATAATACTGAAAAAGTTGGTAATGAATCTTCATTTAAACAAAGAGTCTCTCTCCAAGCAGCATGAAACAATATAAAAACAATGTAATAAATTATAGGCACCCAGGATTTTACAGGCTACTTTGCATTGCTGGGATAATAATGGCTACACTACAATTTTAAGAAAACCCTTTGCATAATAAGCCACAATCCAGAGCATCCCTGGCACCATGGCATACAGAAGCCCAGGTGCACAAGCTTGTTGCATAACGCGTCGTTCTGTGAAAAGCTCTGCCCCACATTATTGACGGAGAAGCCTCCAGCTGAACTGGGGGTGGCGGTGAGCTTTGCTTAATTAATTCTTGGTGTTGGCCATGAGACTTGCTTGCTGAAAGATGCAAGGAAGAACAAACTTAATATTTGTAAGGAGAAATTATATTAAAAGTGATATTACCTGGAAGACCACCTAGCAGAATGGTACAGAACGGTAATAACACTTGGACCGAGCAAAGCCAAGGTGGATTCCCCCAGATGCTACTGGACTGCAACTCCCATCAGCCCAGCCAGAGTGAAAGATCAGGAATGATGCAAGTGGCAGTCCAACAGCACCTGCAGGTATTCCCCCCCCCCCCGCATTGGCTACCCCGATGGAAGATCCAATTTCTATTTGTGATTCTGCACTCCATGAAATGTCCTAGGTTGGTGACCCCAAAATGCGAGTCTCCCACTCTTGTCCCTGTAACATAGAATGTCCTTCCTTCTGTCACACATGAGACGCTTGAGGCATCTGATAAAGGTGTAGCTTTTTGTTCCAGCTTTTCCTCGCTCAAGAGATTGGACACTGTTTTTGTTGTAAGAATCACCATAATTCCTGTTTTACAGGCAACTCCCAGTTTAGCCATGTCCAAATGATGCGTGACTGCAACCACGTGCCACGTGCACGGCAACAAACCCGGAAGTAGCCCCAATACGTCATAAAATCTCATGAAAAGTGGCAGAGGGGGCTTATGTGCACCCTGCTGACACGCACAGGGGTCTGGAACAGAAAATGAGGATTGACTGTATATGCCTTTATACTACTCTTTTACTGGTTTTATGTTGTATTTTTCTTTTAATTATATTGTTTATTGTTTTTATATTGTATACTGCTTAGAGTATTTTTAAAACATTAGTTTCAAATAAATGTTTTAAATAAATAGGCAAACAAGTGAACAAAATATGGTCACATGAAGAAAACCAAAATAAAATAAAATTTGAGAGGAACATTTAAGTAAACTGATTCAATATTCAAGAAAAAAATGATGTGGTCTCTTAAGAGCTTTTAACACATTTTTTAAAAAATTGGCATGCTTTTATTTGTGAAGTTGTTTGTCTGTTTCTCTGAAGAGGGGGGTTAATTTTTTCTCTAGACCATTTTCTAGGGTGAAAGAAGAAGAAGAGTTTGGATTTGATATCCCGCTTTATCACTACCCGAAGGAGTCTCAAAGCGGCTCACATTCTCCTTTCCCTTCCTCCCCCACAACAAACACTCTGTGAGGTGAGTGGGGCTGAGAGACTTCAAAGAAGTGTGACTAGCCCAAGGTCACCCAGCAGCTGCATTTGGAGGAGCGGAGACGCGAACCCGGTTCACCAGATTACGAGTCTACCGCTCTTAACCACTACACCACACTGGCTACACCACAAAGACTGGATGTGGTCTGGAGGGATATGTGGTTCCCTGCTCGTAAAGAAAGAATCTAATCCTGCATGAAATTGGCAATGCCTAAGTTGGAGACAGTACGCAGTGGTGAGGTTTTTATCCCAGACCCAGTTTCTGGGCTCAGGAACGCCTTCCCTCAGCCTCCTTTCTTTCCTCATTCTGACAGAAAGTGAAAACCATCCTCTTCAGGATGGTTTATAAAAAATCAGGCTTTTTATAATACTTCAGTCTTTTATTTTGCTCGCAGATTTTGTGCGTTCTCTCTCTCTCTCCTCTGGTTGTATATCACACTGTGCTGCATAACTGATTGTGGGATTTTTGTTTCTTTTATTTAACATATTGTACTTTAACCTGTTATATACTGTTGTAGGGGAGTACTTCTGGCTGAGAAAACTTTAATCATCTCACAAAAGTGGGTCAATTAGGCAGCTGACATAAATCATGCACACTTAAAGGTTCCAATTAATATATAGCCCTTTCTATTGATTTTAACAGCTGGGGTAGCCATGACTTACTTACTTAAAAACAAACAAAAACAAACCAACACCCCCTCCCACAAAACATGTTTAAAAGGACATAGGCAGCGCAAGGCTTGGTGCAGATAAAGAAAAATATTTCAACTTTCTTGAATACAAGGGACAGACTTAAATATTTTAGTACTTACGATGTAAGAAGCAATCATATTTGAAACATCGTCTACAGAAGAGAGTATGAAAGGAGTGCAGACTCTGCTCTCTCTGAACAGATTTAGCATTTGGTCCATCTATGTTTGGTGTGCACTCGGGAGGAAGAGCTCCTGGAAGCTGCTGCTCTGTAAGTTCTTTGTATCTACAGAAGTAGTAAAAACGTTCCTATTTTATATGCCAAAAGCCCGGCTTTATTGTCCTTGCAGGAAAAGTACAGCTTATGCAGTTAATCTAAATAATGTGCATTGACATAAATGACATTTGTCTGGCTAAAACCATTTACATCATTGCTTATTTCATTGATCTGTGATGCTGTAAAGAAAAGGGAAGAAGTTGCCTAATCAAATAGCCAGCACTGACATTCTTTAAGTGCTATGAGGATGGCATTGCCCCAGCCAAATTCTATTTGTTTCAGGTTACAGGTAGGTAGCCGTGTTGGTCTGCCGTAGTGGAAACAAAATAAAAAAGTTCCTTCCAGTAGCACCTTAGAGACCAACTACGTATCTGAAGAAGTGTGCATGCACATGAAAGCTCATACCAAGAACAAACTTAGTTGGTCTCTAAGGTGCTACTGGAAGGAATTTTTTATTTTATTTGTTTCAGGGGGAGGGAATTATAAAGGTGCTCAGCAAGCCTATCAATATCAACGGCCCTTTGAATTCCTTAACTTTGTTGGATCATGCTTGCTTGCAATAATTCATTCTGGTAATTTAATAAATACCCTATGTGAGGATACAGCTACACCCATGAGATGTTTTAATTAAAAAAGAATAAAACTAAACAGTGTTCCATTAAAGTGACTCCATGCCCAGTCATCTCACAATTACTTATATTCCATACCAAAGTAAACCTTTGTACAAAACTTGATCAACAATTCCTATTTAATGAAGTTTTTTATTGATGGGGGGGGGGGCAAGCTGCCTCTCCTTGCCCCCCTTGGCTACGCCCATGTTCAAACGGTGTACAGATTTTATGAAATAAATAAAATACATCTTACTTTTCTTTCAGTTCCTCAGCTGTACCCTTATCTGGAAACATTGAGGAAATGGCTTCAAATATCTTGTCAGAAGGAAATTTCCGAGGAGGATGGCTCTCTTTATCTACATAGAAACAAAAACACAGGCGATGAGTTAATGTTATCTAAAGCTTAGAATATTCCCACATTGTTTCTCAAAGGGGCAGGCAAACTCTGAATTGTGTCAGAAGCAGAATTCCACACGGACATCTCATTCACCCCAGGTCAACAAAAATGGAAGTGCTAGGGAAGAACAAGGCATTAGCTTTCCCCTTACTTTAGAAACTGAAGGCAGGTGCTGACAGAGTGCTTGGCTTCCTCATTCCGCTTGTCTTTAATCTGTGCCTTCCACAACAAGGGCAAGACCAGGTACACGCAGCCAAGTAATCTGGCTTTTCTTGTTGTCAAAGAATGCCCTACCTGTTCTTATTTCCTTGACTTATGACTGCTTTGACAGAGTTGCTATGCAGTATGGGCAACTTGCTCCCCTATGCCAACACTCAGGCAAAGTTCCAAGCTATTCTACTGTTTTGCCATGGCATCGATGGAGAGAGAGAAAATGAGAATTTGAGGTATCAGAAGCAATCTGTTTCAAGAAAACTGTGTTTTTAGTCTTCTATAACAGCTGATTGCTTCATTAACTCTCATCTCATGACGCAGATGAGCACACTTATTAGAATTTGTGTCCCACTCTATCCTCTGGGGTTACAGCAAGTTCAAGTTTTATACCTAGATCAGGTACACTCAACCATCACCATAAGACCAAGGCCACTGGGGGCTGCCCTTGACCTGGACAGGATTAGTTGAATCCTACTGTGAAGGTTGATTCCTGGGAAGGGTCTTATGAGCAGCCTCAGAAGACAGGAAAGGAGGTCAGAGTTGTTACTGTTGCTTGTAGCCTCTCCCTGGGCTGGACTTACAGTAATATTTTGGATGAAAGCCAAGTAGGAGGCACTGGAGCCATGGAAAAGGAAAGGGGAAAACAGAGGGCTCAAGACCCTGATCCAATCAGAAGCTGCGCTTTGGTTTCCAAACGTTTTGGAAGTCGAACGGACTTCCGGAACGGATTCTGTTCAACTTCCAAGGTACGACTGTAATTGAAATCTTTCCTTTGTGCCGTATGGTTGCTCCTCATAGTGCTTTCATTATCCTTTTATTCTCTGAATTAGCCATCTACTTTAAGACCACTTGGTCAAAGAAATGTTGCCAATGTGTCACTGCTTCATCCTAAAAAAAATACTCCTGCCTTTGTCAAAGCAATGGCTTCCTTTACCTAAAAGAAAAATTCCCAAGATGAGCAAGGAAAGGGTATTTGTAGGTCCACAACTAAGAGAAGGCAATGCATTTGATGCTACCGGTAGATGAAGCTGAAAAAGCAGAGCATGGAAAGCATTTAAATACGTTGTTACTAATTTCTTGGAATTTTTAAGGCCCAAGACTATGAAATAATTATCAGCAAACTTCTAGCTGCTTATAAACCTATGGGGTGTAACATGTCTCTGGAAATACATTTCTTGGATCATATCTAGATTTTTTTGCCACCCAACTTGGGTGCTGTTAGTGATGAATATGGGTAGCAGTTTCACCGAAGTATTTCTACCATGGAAAAGCGGAGTCCTAGCAAGCTTGTAGATTTTTGCGGCACATTAGTAAGGGATGCTCCAGAAGCAAACTACAGAATCACCTGGCTATAAAATAACAACATCAGCAAAAATTTAGACGTGTTCATAATTCAATTAAGGCTGCAGATATTTTTCCCTTACTTATTTTAAAATTAAATTCTATAGCGCAATAGTGGTGGATGACAGACAAAATTTGAAGTCATTTCCAAGTTCAGCACTCGATTTTGTAAGGACGTACTACATATTTTGCATGTTACAATTTTTTTGAGGGTTTTTGTCACAGTGAAATTAGATGGTGTGTATTTAGACAAGTCAGCATACTGTTATTACTATTTATTGCATTGTAAATTGCTTTATACAAAAAAGAAGTGCATCAAATCAACTTAACCAAAGAAAATATCAACAGATAAAATGAATTAAAGCCATGTTTCAAGTTATAATACAAAATTCCCCAAATGCTCATCCAACAATACAATAGAAAGGACAAGTACTGCCCCCTCCCCACTTAACGATGAGCAAGACGTAGAGGCCAACTTAACCACAAAGAGCCTGGGCAAATAAGAATGTTGTAGGCTGATGCCTAAAAACTGAGAAGGATGGCCCTGGGTGTGCTTCCTGGGGAGAGCATTCCACAGATGGTGAGCTACCACTGAAAAAGCCTGCTCTTGAGCAGCCCCCCTTTGCACCCCCTTCAGGTGAGGCCCATGAGGAAGAAGAGCCTCAGGTGAAGACTGTAAGGTCCAGACTGGTTCATGTGGCAAAAGGGGCTCCTTGGGGCAGTGCAGTCCTGAGCAGCATAAGGCTTTATACATCGAACACACACTTTGAATTGAGCCCGGAATCTAATCAGTATTAAGTGCTGTCAAGTCAGAATCTGGACTGTAATATGCTCAAGCTTTCTGATCCCAGTTAGTAATCTGGCCCCTGAATTCTGCACTAGCTGTAGTTTCCGCACGGTCTTCCGAGGCAACCCCACGTATAATACATTTATATAATATTACCAACTTCTTGATTCCATTACTGGAGAGCTCAGACAACCAAAGCAAGGCTAACCCTGACCAGCCAGAGTTGCAGTTGGGCCATCAGCCAAAGTAGATGAAAAGCACTCCACACCACTAGTGCCTCAAGTGACAGTAATGACTCCAGAAGTACCCCAAAGTAACATGCCTACTGAACATAAACCCATCCAGTCTCAGTAACTACCCACTACCAACAACACCTCAGCCTTACCTGGATTAAGCTTCAGTTTACTGGCTCTCATCCAGTCCATTACCAAGGCCAGACTAGCACTTCCACTGCCTCACCTGCAGATGTAAAGGAGGAGAGCTGCGTATCATCAGCATAGCGCTGACAACGCACTCCAAAGCTCCAGATGACCCCACTCAGCAGTTTCATGTAGATGTTGAACAGCATAGGGGATAGAATCGACCCCTGAAAGCAACATCCTCCCAAGCACCACCCCTGGAGACAGCCATCCAAGTAGGATTGGAACCTCAAAGAAGTACAGCCCATTCCAGAATACAATGAATATCACTGCAGAAGAATACAAGGGTTGGTGGTGTTGAAAGCCGCTGAGAGATAAAGGAGAATTAATAGGGATACACTCCCACTGTCTTTCTCCCAACAAAAATAATAATACCGGGTGACCAAGGCAGTTTCTGTGCCAAAACAGGGCCGAAACTCCAATTGAAATTGATCTAGAATATCAAGTCTCATCTAAGAGAGCCTGGATGTGACCTGTGACCACACACTCAAGAACCTTGTCCAAGAAGGGGACACTAGCAACTGATTGCTTAGATTTTCTGCTCCATTGAAGTTTTCTTAAAGTTTCTTACCACTGCCTTATTTAGACAGGCAGAGACAACCCCCTCCCCCATGGAGGCTTTGATTGTAACAAGCTGTCCCTTCCTTGCAAGATTTAATCAGCCATGAGGGGCAAGATCAGAAGCAGTCAACTGAACCTTGTCAGTGTCCTCAAGCCATACTAACTGAAACTTATCCAACACAAGAAGCCTAGAAAGTGTTCCAGATGCCTCTGGAAATTCATCTGATGGAACAGTGGAGTCAAGGTGTGGTTTCTGTCCTCCAAATGCTTCACAAAGAAGTCACAGCAGGCTACTGTCAGTTCCTTTCCCCTTCAGGTGAGACTGAAGCTGCTCTAGGCATCATATGAACAAAGCAATAAAAACAACTAAGTGGTTCTTCTTCATTGCCTTCACTGACACATTCAACCCTTCTCACAGCTTGTTTTATTGCCCTCAGCTCAGGCCCCCCTCAGGCTCTGTCCAACAGGAGGAAGGCCTTCAGAAGCAATTATGTCCATGGTCTAGGTCCTCTGTATTCCACAAATTAACCAGGGGTTCAACAGGAGAGCCAGTCATATATATCAGCTGGAAAATCCCCCAGAGCCATCTGAAAACCATTTGGATCCATCACCATCCGAGAGTGGACCATTCTAATACATCCCCACCTCTGCAGAAGGGGAAAGGCATTGAAATATCTTTGCACCCTATTAACCTACCTATTCTGCTGGCCTCTCGGTTCTTTTGCTTTTCATTTCTCCCATCAAGATTGTCGTCTTCGCCACCGTCGTCGTCGTCATCTTCGTCGTCTTCGTCATCACTATACTGCCCAAGAGCATTGACCAGCTCCACAAATATCTCATCATTGATAAACCCACATTCTGAAATCAGGTATAGACATAAATGGAAGAGACACACATTTGCTAACAGGCTGTGCATATCCTCAGGTAGCATAGCTCACTACGCAGAAAGAAATTAAAAGTAAATTAACCTTGGAAACAGAAAAATGGACATGGATAAAATCTTGTAGCTACTGCTCTTCAACTACGCTTTTTTAGTCTTTCAGGACAACACAGAACTTTATTTGGGCTGAATCTAGACATATATGAAACACTCTGTGAACATGCCTTTTTTAAAAAAAGTTGTTTTATATATATACACACACACACACACACACACATACACTAGCGGACCTGGCCACGCGTTGCATATAGATATAGATAGATGGATGGATAGATGATAGATATAGATAGATATATAAATATATAGACACACACACACACACACACACACATAATAGCGGACCCGGCCACGCGTTGCTGTGGTTTTTGAAATGTTTTTGTAATGCATAGGTCTAATGTTGAGTTTAGGTTTAGGTCACAGGTGTCAAGGACAAGGCCCGCGGGCCAAATGCGGCCCGCGAGACCTCGTCATGTGGCCCGCGAGCGTGCGCTGTTTGGCGGTGGGCGGCGAAGGTCAGCGCGCGCGAGAAGAAGGGAGCAGAGGTTTTTTTTCCCCGGGCCGTTTTGGCCCAGCGCGGCTTTTTGCCGCCTTGGGGGTGCCCCGCGCGGCTTTCTGCCGCGTCGGGGAAGCCCCCCGAACCATTTTTTCCTTGCCGGGTGAACCCGGCAAGGCTTTTTTTCTTCGGGCCCTTTTGGCCCAGGGCGGCTTTTTGCCGCGTCGGGGGTGCTCCGCGCGGCTTTCTGCCGCCTCGCGGAAGCCCCCCGCACCATTTTTGCCTTGCCGGGGAAACCCGGCAAGGCTTTTTTTCTTCGGGCCCTTTTGGCCCAGGGCGGCTTTTTGCCGCGTCGGGGGTGCTCCGCGCGGCTTTCTGCCGCCTCGCGGAAGCCCCCCGAACCATTTTTGCCTTGCCGGGGGAACCCGGCAAGGCTTTTTTTCTTCGGGCCCTTTTGGCCCAGGGCGGCTTTTTGCTGCGTCGGGGAAGCCCCCCGCACCATTTTTGCCTTGCCGGGAGAAACCGGCAAGGTTTTTTTTTCCCGGCCGTTTTGGCCCAGCGCGGCTTTTTGCCGCCTCGGGGGTGCTCCGCGCGGCTTTCTGCCGCGTCAGGGAAGCCCCCCGCACCAGCCTGCTGATCCCACCACCACCCCGCGCTGCGCCAATCCCTGCGAACAGCAGGCAGCGGTGGAGGGGGGGGGAGAATGAGCAGCATCTCCTCCGCTACAGCCGAGACGTTTCTTGCTCCTCCCCCCCCCTCGCAAAAGCCTTCTTTTTCGGGTGGGGAGGGGTGGAGAAGCAAGCAGCATCTTCCCTCTCTCCTCTCTCTCTTTCACTCCTTCCTTCCTTCCTTCTCTCTCTCTCTGTCTCATTCCCTTTTACCCCTCCCTCCCTCCTTCCTCCCTCCCCTCTCTCCTCTCTCTATCTTTCACCCCTTCGTTCCTTCCCTCTCCCTCTTTCTTTCACTCTCTCTCACCCCTTCTCTCATTCCTTTCTTTCTTTCCTTCCTTCCTTCTTTCCTTCCTTCCTTCTTTCCTTCCTCCTCCCTCCCTCCCTCCCTCCCTCCCTTCCTTCTCTCTCTCTCTCTCTCTCCCTTTATTTTTCTTTCTTTCTTTCCTTCCTTCCTTCCTTCCTTCCATCCATCCATCCATCCATCTCTCTTTCTCACCCCTTCTTTTTTCCTTCTTTCCTTCCTTCCTTCTCTCTTCCCCCCCTCCCTCCCAGCCTTTTAGAGGAGGAAAACCAGAAAAAAAATTTTTTCCACACAGTGGAGAGGGGAAGGGCAGCCCTTTGAGGGTCACCGGCCCTTTGAGGGTGACCAAACTGCTGATGCGGCCCCCGATGAATTTGAGTTTGACACCCCTGGTTTAGGTTATGTATAATATATTCAGGCATGTAAAAAAGGGGGGTTTCTGTGTCCAGCGGAACCCCAAAGGTGATCCAGCCCAACCCCAGGCACCCAGGCAAGGCCACCTCAGTGCCAATCATTGTGGTGGGCGGAGTCATCTGACCGTCTCCCGGCTTCCTTCTTTCCTTCGTCCCTCCATTTTTCCTTTCTTCCTTCCCTGTTTCCTTCCTTCGTCCCTCCTTCCTTTTCTCTGTCCCCCCTCCCTCCCTTTCTCTGTTCTTTGTTCACTATTTCCTTCCTCCCTTTTTCCGTTCTTCCTTCCCTGTTCCTTCCTCCCTCCCTCCCTCCGTTCTTCCTTCCTCCATTATTTGTACCCCGGACTTACGTCTGGTTTGCCCCAGCCACAACAACCCTGTGTTGTAGCTCAGGCTGGCCCAGGGTCACTCAGCGAGCTTTGTAGCGAGCTTCGAACCCTGGTCTCTCTCTTAAATGCATGCCTGCCCCTTTAATAGAATTACCATCTCCTCCCCCCCTAGATTTACCATCTCCCCCCCCCCGAAACCTGATACATGGTACAGTCCGCTCTGGCATTGAGCCTGGGGTCAGAAGGGACCATAACGATGCAAAGAGGGGTGATGGGGAACTGCTAGGCTCCTTATACATTTGTGTGCGGCGCTTTTTCCTCTTCTGATAACTGGAGCTTCGTGTGTAAAGCAATACAGCAGTGCAGAAAGGATTGTGTGGAGACAGGATAGGGAGCAAAGCGTAGTTGCCAAGCTTTCTCATCCTACATCCCCCCGCCATAAGGAATGGTATGGCCCGGGCCTAAAAACCTTTTCCTGCCTGGAGCCGAAACTACTAAGAACGTTTCTGGCTTGGGAAGGAGAGTTTAGGCCTTCCTCTTAACTGCCCCCCCCCCGAGTCATCCCTGTGACTTCCCCCACCCTGGGTCAGCCCATGACCTATTCGGGCCCCTCCTCCCCCCACTCGGGATAGTCTGTAAAGTAGAGCCGAGGCCTAGTGAGGCCTAGTATGTAGGCTGTAAAGTAGAGGCGAGGCCTGGGAGGGGGGGGAGTGTTTTTGGGTTGCGGCCTGTGGCTGTGGCTCTGGGTTTGGCCGTTTGCCTTTGTCTGGTAATGGCTCTGTGGGTTGTCTGGTAATGGCCGCCTTGGTGGTTTCAGTTGCTCAGTTGATGACGTCATTATTTGGCGCCACCCTTCAGAGCTTTGGCTGGTGACAGGGCGCGATCTGCCTTTCTATTGGATGCTGCTGGTGTCTTCAGAGCTTCTGGTGGTGATGTATAATGCCTGCGGCAGACTTTTTTGCGTTTTTTCTTTATTTTAGGTATGACAGGTGTGGTTTTTCTGAATTTTTATTATGCCAGATTACTTTGAGATGGTAATGGAAACGCTGTGTCCAAATTTGATGCGATTTGGTCCAGCGGTTACGCAGCAAGGGTGTTTAGGACCCATTTTATATATAAAATTTTCTATATAAAATTTCACATTAGCTCACCATCGCCATCTAGTGTCACATTTGTATAATACACTTAAAACGTTATATTTGTAACTTTATAGCTGAGTCCTGGGACAATTCTCTTGCAGAAAATGAGAGAGCAGCCAAGCCAAAGACAGAAAGATACATTACATTATCATTGCTATCCCTAATCACAGATAATTCAGAGCAGCATTATTTTTGCAACCCTAGTCCATTTACCTGGGAATAAGTCCTGTTGAACTCAATGGGACTTACTTTTGAGCAGACATGAATAGGATTGTGCTATAAAGAACAGGTTGCACACCTAACGCTAGTTATTAAAGCAGTCATCTGTTTAGCCATGTATATGGATTATGTGCTTGTGCAGAACTCAAACAGGAAGCTTCCAAAACTGGGCTAGAGTTTTCACAGGAACTCCACCTGACTCTTCCATGTGCATGCATTAAGAAGTGTTTTTCCCAATTTCCCACTCAGCTCCATTTTTGGACTGACATAGCAGCCCTGCAGGAGAGGGAGTGGAAGGGCAACAGGCACAGCAGCACATGCAGCGGGAGAGGCAGGTAGGTTCTACAACTATATAGACAAAGGAGCAATGCATTCCTTCTTGTGGTCTTATACAGGTGCAGTAGTAAGCTTACTTACCAGCTGCGAGGCATGTGTTAGGAAATGAAAGAGTTGAGCGTGCTCCTTTCAAAGAAGTCATCTACCCAGGTTTTCATATAGTCAGAAATGGCAGATGAATAAAGGCTGAAACCTAGAGCTAGCCCAGCAGAAGTCCATCAGCAGGACTCTTGGGGAAAACACCCTAGTGGAGTAAGATTGGACTTACTCCAGAACAGACAGAAGAAGAAGAAGAGTTTGGATTTGATATCCCGCTTTACCTGAAGGAGTCTCAAAGCGGCTCACATTCTCCTTTCCCTTCCTCCCCCACAACAAACACTCTGTGAGGTGAGTGGGACTGAGAGACTTCAGAGAAGTGTGACTAGCCCAAGGTCGCCCAGCAGCTGCATGTGGAGGAGTGGAGACGCGAACCCGGTTCACCAGATTATGAGTCTACCGCTCTTAACCACTACACCACACTGGCTCTCCAAGCTCATTGTGGAGGTGAACCTTCAATTAAATCCCGAAGCAAAATGTTAGGTAGAGAGAGGTTCATTCTTCTTGTCATCTTCATAGCAGATGAACTGCCACCAACTCCCCCTAACACATCAATCCTATCCATGTAAAACGAGGGCTCAGATCCAAGGTATCTGAGGCCTCTTTATGTCCAATGCCAGGCTTGGAAGAAATACGGGTAGGACAAGGGAGGAGGAACAATGACAAGTTTTAGAAGGAGAAAAACATCAGGTCTCAACAAGCACTCCACCCCAATTTAGAGCCAAATTACAGCGGTCAGATCTCACTTGATCTCAGAGCACATGCTATTACAACTAAAATGTTGCTTGTGAACAGAAACAGCTGCCAAATAAACTCACACCAAGAAAGTTGCTCATTGTCCCTGCAAATAGGCAAATGACAAGGTTGGACAAAGGCATTTTGCTTCCTGAGGCAAAGGATAAGATGCTGCAGAAGCTGACTGGGCTGGCCATGGACTCTGACATCATCAACACTGGCCATGGGAAAGCACCCTCAGCCGACTGGGTGCAGAACAGCCCAGGTGGTCCACACAGGTCTCTTCTTTTCAGAACGTTCCAGGCCCAAAGTGCTTTCTGAACAAGCGACTGCTGTGGTAAAAAGTGAGAAGGAAGGAGCCACATGCTTTGAAGGGATACAAAGGTGGGACACATGTCAAAACTCTAGCCTGGTTTTACAAGCTCCTTGAATGAGCTCTGCAGAGGCACAAAACCCTTATGTGAGAAGTAAAAAAGGGTATATTCCTGTATTCTGCAGGTGGAGCCAACTATCTGGAAAGCCAGCCAGTACAATGATTTTGCTTCATGGAAAACATGTGATTTAGAATAATAATTACATTTTTGGAAATACGTATTACTTCTAATTCTTGTTTTTAAATATGAGAATCTGTTTATTTCCAAAGGCATAATTATTGTACTAAATCACGTGTTTCTCATTCTGTATGAAGCAAAATAATTGTGCTTTTTATATCCTGGTGGGCTTTTTAGGTAGTTAAGCTCAGCACAGCACAGTTGACCAGCACAGGCCACCCAGACTGGCCATCAGTAGCAGTCAACTTACAAGCACACACATCCTAACTCACCTCTGTCTCCGTGCACCTTTCCATCATAGTTTTTGATTAATTCTTCAATAAAAGTTCCATCCTGGTCAAGCACTTCATCTCCCATATACGGAATGTTATGTAAAACTGTCTCATCCTCTACCTAGACATAAGGTAAGAAATATAACAAAGCAAAAAAAAAAAAAAGTCTCTCACCACAAGCACGAATTTTGATCACTCATCAATCCCTGGCATGGCAAAGCCAAAAAGCAAAGCAACCAACAACTTGCATCAAAAGCAATACAGTGGTACCTCGGGTTAAGTACGCTTCAGGTTAAGAACTCCGCTAAGAACAGAAATTGTGTTCTGGCGGTGCAGCGGCAGCAGGAGGTCCCATTAGCTAAAGTGGTGCTTCAGGTTAAGTATGCTTCAGGTTAAGAACGGACCTCCAGAACGAATTAAGTACTTAACCCAAGGTACAACTGTAATTCCATGGATACTAAATCAAAATTCCATAGCCATCCACTAATATATGGTACCTCTATATAGCAATGGTACCTCATCTCTACTTTCTACTCTCATCTGAAAGTGAAGCCCCTTTCATTAAGAACAGAATCAGCAAAGCCACCTGCACATTCCTTTGTACACATGGATGTGATTTTTCCATTGAAACGAAGAGGCCAGCACACATGCTAGATTCTGGATTGGGCAATGGCCTAAATGGTCTTTACTCATTTACCTTGTGGTAGAAATTGTGGTAGAAATTGCTGTGCAATGAGCATTCACTGTAATGAACTGTTTTATAAGCTACACTATTGCTCAGTTCATACTTTGTGACCCTACAAAAGTGCAGGAGGGACATGCAGATCATTGGAAGGGGTGTAGTCAGGACTGATCTTGTAGAATATACAAGGGCCATAGCAATTTCTTTAGCAGACATTTCAGTGGAATTTTTTTCCAAATGCCATAGTCATGTGCATTACAGTAGTCATATGCAGTATACAGTCACCATGTGAGGCAGAAGCTCATGTAACAGCATTTCTGTGTATGTTCCTACAGAGTGACCTTCTGTAGTTAATCATTTGCATAGATTAAACAGCTCTGTACTCATATTAAGACATAAAAGGCATATAGCATTTTATAATTGAATGCATGTGTGTGTGTGCGAGTCTATGAATACATAAAATCATAGTTAAACAATACTTTTAAAAACCTATTTATTTAGGTGGGGTGGGCAGAAGGTAGATTGGAATTTATTGATAGATCTCTAGGTAATTTGCAAAGATTAGCAAGGACTCCCAACTGAAGTCTTCCTGCACTAAATTATACTGCTAGTTAGTGGTAACCAGAAGTGAATTTTTGCTTGGGATGACTGAGCTCAGCTCAGTTCCTGTACACAAAACAAATACCTGGACTCAGAAATATTTAATTCTAAATGTTTTTCTTTTTTCTCTATATAGGCTCTGGCAAAAAGAAATAAAGTAGTCTCCATACCTCTGTATTAAGGAATGCCCTTGCTGAAAATGTTGCATAAAATATTT
This sequence comes from Darevskia mixta, assembly GCA_034641385.1. NCBI lineage: Eukaryota > Metazoa > Chordata > Lepidosauria > Squamata > Lacertidae > Darevskia > Darevskia mixta. The sequence goes on along the minus strand of JAWWNH010000169.1, from coordinate 744,867 downwards.
ATTTTCTGACTATACTATTTTTTGTGCTACTACCTTTATTCAAATAAATTGTCTCTATACAGTGGTACCTCGGTTTACGAACTTAATCCGTTCCAGAAGTCCATTCTTAAACCGAGGCACACTTTCTCTGATGAGGTCTCCCATCACCGGTGCCCTTCCACCTTCCGGATTCTGTTCTTAGACCGAGGTAAAGTTCGCAAACCGGGACACTACTTCCAGTTTTGCGGAGTTCGTAAACTGCATCGTTCGTAAACAGGCCTGTTCTTAAACCGAGGTACCACTGTATATGTAGAGAAAGGGGTGCATTTGGCTTATTTCTTCTAAACCAAATTATATACCTATTTTATCTATTGGCAAGCTGCTCAACTGACATGGTAACTCCAGCAATTTATTTACACATTTCATACTGCCCTTCAATTTTTCTGTTTAGTTTAATGCTGGTTTTAATGGATGATTTATTTATTTATTGTTGGGGGTGTTATTTTTCGAACAGAAAATAAAACTAGGCTTAATAATTCTTTTTAAATGCCTCTTTAAGGTGTGGGGAAAGGGAACTAGATCAGGCTGGTGGGCCAGGTCTTTACCTCTCTCACCCTCTGCAGGCTAACTTTAACAGGTGGGAAGAGTCATCTGCCAATCCCCTGACATCACAATGACTTCAGGTGACCTGTTATAGAGCTGGAAGGGACCCTGGGAGTCTTCTAGTTCAGCCCCCTGCATGGAGGAATCTCAACTAAAGTATCCATGACAGATGGCCATCCAACCTCTGCCTGAAAACCTCCAACAAAGGAGAGTCTGCGAGAAAGACACTGAAAATTGCTTCCCTTCCCACTTATCTTACGAACCATACCATCAGCCGAGAAGCACAGTTTAATGCAACTCTTCTATTTTAATTCTTTATTCTGGCTACTCTGAGTTGTCTATTGGATGCCAAATTATCTGTCCAAAATAGAGTCCTTTTGTGAATCAGCTTCTGAAGACCATAAAGCAAAAGCGACTTCCTACATTTCTTAAATGTTTGGTGCAAGTTCTGTAAAACTTTCCTCATACAGAAATGTCCAGATTTATTCACCCCATGAAGAAGAATTATGACATTGTGACTTTACTCAAAAGAGATGCATTCAGATGCTTTCTGCAAAATCCAGCATTTGCACATAATAAAATCAATTTTATCAGGAATCAATTCTGACACACAATGAAGTTTGCTGAACCATTTATAACTATTATTGGGCACGGTGGCACTGCAGAGTCACACTATACTAGAAAGATGGTATCAACTATTCAGCTATTACTATCATCGGCAAAGCAGACTCTTTTGCTGGTTTCCATTTCAGTTGGTTTAGTGTCCGTATTTCACTTACCATAAGTTTTGCTGAAGGGGAGACCCAAGAGTACATTATGGGTACTGAAGCAAACAGCATTCAGAGTCTTGAGGGGAATTACTTGCTTTGGAAAATCTAAGTCACTGGTGACTGAACACTGGAAGAAGAGATACAATTACACTACTAGTAGTATGTTGTTTTCAAACAGCAGCAAAAACCTGACTTGACAAACAAAAGGTGTGCATTTCCAAGAGATAAAGTGAACAGTTTTAATTCAAAAAGAAATGCTAACATTGAAAAGTGCTTATAAATGTTTGCTTTTACTCAGATAGGGTTGTTCCTTAGGTATGGTGCACACCATACATAGTATAGGTAATGCCTACTTTCTAACAACATTTCAAGCAAACACATCATGTTAACCAACCTCCCTGGTCCCACGCAATGAGCTCACAGAAGTCATGATGTGCACAGGTTGTATCCGGCGTTGTTTCCATTCTTGATTTAATATTTCTGTTCTTTCTTGGATCTTCTGACGATTTGAATTAAACATGCTCTGGAAATAAAATAATGTTTTAAGAACCAACAACCCACAAGCATTTGTAAAGTTATTTGGGTATCTAAAAATTGCTCATCTGGCTGTGAAAGACAGGGGAGGGATATAGCTCCATAGCAGAACACCTGCTATGTGTGCAGAAGGTCTCAGATTCAAGCCCCAGCATTGTCAAGCAGGACTGGGAAAGTGTCTCATCTGAAACACTCGAGTTTGACTTCACTGTAGTTCAGTGGTAGAGCACATGCTTTGCACACAGAAGACCCCAGGTTCAGCCCTGGTTCAGCCCTGACACCCACGGCCAATGATCGGACTCATTGGTATGGTATGGTTGGGTATGGTATGGTTGTGGACCCTATGGTTCAATAAGGTATGGTTTGTAAGGTAAAGCAGCTTCTGATGACTATACCATTATGCATCTAACCAAACCTACTAGAGGTTTCATTATTGTTCAGATATTTCAGGAGGCAAGGGTATTTTATCATCTACCTTAAGAGTGCTTAAACTGTGGTCCACAGTATATTTTCAAATGGTCTCTGACAATATAACAAATGAAAGAAAACTAATATATTTTTCAAAAGCAAATAATGACAAAATGCTGGACTCCAGGAGCTTAGAACAAGATGTGCAGACCGTGAGGTTTGCACTATATGCACTGGGCTCCTATTCTTCACCCTGCAAGTTCCTAAGGTCCTCAAAACAATGATGCTTAAGAACTCTTGACCCGTACTGATTTTCAGACACACCTTTTCTCAAAAACAGTCCACTAGAATATTTTCATTGCATCTGACAAAATAAGAAGTAAACTAATTTAGGAATTCTACTATGGACCATCACAAGACTTGCTAAGCAGTATATAAAGATGGACCAAGAGCTATGCACATACAATACAATACAATACAATACAATACAATACAATACAATACAATACTTCATTATGTCAGTGCTATAGACAGCAAAACTAGGTGTGAACTAGTGTAATGTAGAGATTTAGATTTGGTGGATAGAGTGCCTGAAGAACTATGGATGGAGGCTCGTAACATTATACAGGAGGCAGCAACGAAAACCATTCCAATGAAAAAGAAATGCAAGAAAGCAAAGTGACTGTCCAATGAGGCCTTACAAATAGCGGGGGAGAGAAGGCAAGCAAAATGCGAGGGAGATAGTGAAAGATACAGGAAATTGAATGCAGATTTCCAAAAAAATAGCAAGGAGAGACAAGAGGGCCTTTTTAAATGAGCAATGCAAAGAAATAGAGGAAAACAACAGAATGGGAAAAACCAGAGATCTGTTCAAGAAAATTGGAGATATGAAAGGAACATTTCGTACAAAGATTACCACAATTAAGGACAAAAGTGGAAAGGACCTAACAGAAGCAGAAGACATCAAGAAGAGGTGGCAAGAATACACAGAGGAATTATACCAGAAAGATAAGGAGGTCTCATACATCCCAGGTAGTGTGGTTGCTGACCTTGAACCAGACATTCTGGAGAGTGAAGTCAAATGGGCCTTAGAAAGCCTTGCTAACAACAAGGCCAGTGGAAGTGATGATATTTCAGCTGAACTATTAAAATTTTTAAAAGATGATGCTGTTAAGGTGCTACACTCAATATGCCAGCAAGTTTGGAAAACTCAGCAGTGGCCAGAGGATTGGAGAAAATCAGTCTACATCCCAATCCCAAAGAAGGGCAGTGCCAAAGAATGCTCCAACTACCGCACAATTGCGCTCATTTCACACGCTAGCAAGGTTTTGCTAAAAATTCTACAAGGCAGGCTTAAGCAGTATGTGGACCGAGAACTCCCAGAAGTGCAAGCTGGATTTCGAAGGGGCAGAGGAACCAGAGACCAAATTGCAAACATGCGCTGGATTATGGAGAAAGCTAGAGAGTTCCAGAAAAACATTTACTTCTGCTTCATTGACTGTGCAAAAGCTTTTGACTGTGTCGACCACAGCAAACTATGGCAAGTTCTTAAAGAAATGGGAGTGCCTGATCACCTCATCCATCTCCTGAGAAATCTCTATGTGGGACAAGAAGCTACAATTAGAACTGGATATGGAATAACTGATTGGTTCAAAATTGGGAAAGGAGTACGACAAGGCTGTATATTGTCTCCCTGCTTATTTAACTTATATGCAGAATTCATCATGCGAAAGGCTGGACTGGATGAATCCCAAGCCGGAATTAAGATTGCCGGATGTCGCGACCCGACTAGACACTGATAGACCGGGGTCCGCCAGGGTCGCGCCATGCGGGCGCCAGGAAGGGGAACCATGCAGCGGGCCAGAGAAGGGGGCGACTGTGGAGCCAGGCGCGCAGGGGTTAAACCGAGCGCAGCAAGGCCCGACCTCGCCCAGGCATGCCCCGCGGGGTAAACAACCCCAGAATGGGCGATAACGACCGCTAACGAGCCATCAGCAGCGGGCGTGGTGGAACCGGAAGCATCGCAATAACAATGCAAAAAGCACCCATGAATGGTGCAGGTAGACCAGAGCAGTTAACTCTTTTGTCCAAGCCACCCCGGGTGGGGAAGAGGATTACCCCCAGACCTTTAGGGCAGAAGGGAGGGGGGAATTGGGAGTCACCCAGCAAGGTGTACATAAGGGGGATTCTGAGGTGGCCTCCTCAGAATCCTCACGGACTTTCCACGTTTCTCTGTGTGCTGTACAATAAACTTCAAGACAACTTCCGCTGACTTCTCGGAGTGGCGTGCATTCTTGACAGCTAGCTACAGTCACCATTGGGGACACGACATAGTGAGGATTCTCCAAAACTTCAACGTCCGTATCGTGTTGGGATCGCTTACCGGCAGCTACCGAGATGGCGACCCCATGGCGCGGAGCGGCACGTTTTCAGACCCCCGTTACCTCGAGCACCCTACTCGAGCGGCCGGCGGATCTGTTCACCTCGAATCAACGGAGCCTTTCCTCGGCCGGACCAGACAGCGGGAGCCTGGGCGAGCTACGGCGACTCCAGGAGCAGCTGAACCGCCTCATCTGGGAGCGGCTGCGGGTTGGCGAGGAGTCGGGCCGGTTGTTGGACCAGGCCTGTGGGGGCGCGGTGCCCCGGACAAGTCGTAGCGGCGGCGGGAGCTAAGGCCACGCGGGATCGGGGGTCTGCAGTCGGCAGACCCCAGGGGAGGGCTCAGGTCAGGAGCCCGGAGTGACTCAGCGGCTGACGTGGTTGGACGGGACGGCCCCGAGGGGGCAGGTGCTTCCCCTGCCAAGACGTCGCAGCAGCCGGCTGGAGGACGACGCAGTGGCGGGGAGTTCCACGGGCGACAGCAGCGAGGACGAGCGCGCGGCAGCGACCCCGGAGGCCCGCGGGAGGCACGTCCGCCGGAGGGCGACGGCGCGGCGCAGGCCGCCCCCGGAGCTGAGGGCCACTTACGAGGGGGACCCGGCGGAACTCTCCACTTTCATCTTCCACGCAAGGAACCACGCCAGAAGGTACGGGGGAGGCGACTGCGACCCAGAGGACTTGGTAGCGGCGGTCATCTCCTCCCTGCAGGGGAAGGCCGGCCAGTGGGCCATGCTCCTGGTCGACCGCAGGGACCCGGCTCTGGCCACCCTGGAGGACTTCTTGGCGGCCCTACGAGAGCGCTTCCAAGACCCGCAGGCGGAGGAGAAGGCGAAGCGACGGGTCCAGAAGGCCAGGCAAGGGGGTCTCCCGGTACAGGACTATGTAGACATGTTCAGGGGGGAGGCCGCCCGAATCTCCTCTTGGAACGAGGAGGTCCTCGTCCACTATTTCAAGGAGGGCCTCCATCCTGAGCTCCGCAAGTGGGCCGTAGTGAAGGGGACCCCTCGGGAGCTGTCGACGCTGGACGGCTGGTGCCGCACGGTGGCTCAGTTGGAAGCAGACCTGGGGATGCTGGAGTTAGAACCCAGGGCGGGCAAGGACCGAAGGCCCGCGGAGAACTCAGGGACCCCCCGTCCCGCCAATGGCGCGGGGGTCCCCCGGCCCAAGCGCACCCCCGACCCGGAACGGGAGAGGAGACGCCGGGAGGGACTCTGCATGAGGTGCGGAGGGGCAGGACACTATGCGGTGGCGTGCCCCAAGCGACCCCCGGGAGAGGTTCGGACCCCGGCAGGGTCCCAAGCGACGTCGGGAACCAGTAGGACACCCAAGACCGGGAGCCGGGCGGCTGTCGCGTCGGAGCCAAGGGGAAAGCGCCAGTCCGACTCCGAGGGCTCGGAGTCGGGAAACGACCTGGACCTGCAGTGAAGGACGCCCGGCTGCAGGTCCCGCCAGGGTCAACGGACCCCAAGAAACGGGCGGGAAGACCACCCAACCTGGTCCGGGTGAGGCTGGAAAACCCGGACGGCGGCAAGCAATGGACGGGCGATGCGCTGCTGGACTCGGGCTGCGACCACAGTATGCTGCACCCCGAAGTGGCCAAGGAACTGGACTTGCCCACCCAGGTTCGGAGCACCCCCTTAGTTTTCGTCCAGATGGACGGCAGTCCCATAAAAGGGGGTCCGTTCGGGGTGGAAGTGGGGCCGGTCTCCTTGTGGGTGGGGGACCACCGGGAGTCCAGGATGCTAGTTAGGGTCCCCACGGATGGGTACCAGGTAGTGCTGGGGTTGGACTGGCTGATGGAACATAACCCCATAGTAGACTGGCGCTCAGGGTGCCTGACGTTCGACCTGGATAGGTGTGGGCAGCACAGGGTCGAATCGGACCCCCAGTGCCCCGGGAAGGGGGAGGCCAAAGGGGTCCACGGGGACGAGGGCAAGCTGGATGTGGTGGCGCCGGAGATACCCTCGGAGTACCGGGATCTGGCGGCGGTGTTCGGGGAAACCGAGGCAGACGAGCTGCCCCCCCACCACCGCACAGATTGCGCCATCGACATCCCAGAGGATGCGGTCCTCCCCAAGGGACGCATCTACAAGATGTCCGGGGAGGAACTCCAGGACCTCAGGGAGTTCCTGGACAAGAATCTGGCCAGAGGGTTCATCCGCCCCGCCAAGAGCCCCATGGGGGCTCCGGTCATCTTCGTGGGCAAGAAGGATGGCACCCGGAGGTTGTGCCAGGACTACAGAGGGTTGAACGCCATAGCGGCAGGGAACGCGTACCCGCTTCCCCTCATCCCGGATCTGCTGGACCAGTTGGGTACCGGCACGATCTTCACGAAGCTAGACTTGAGGGAGGCATACTACCGGGTGCGGGTCCGGGAGGGGGACGAATGGAAGACGGCTTTTAACTGCCACTTTGGACAGTTCGAGTTCCTGGTAATGCCGTTCGGTTTGAGCGGGGCCCCGTGGGTGTTCATGAGCCTCATCAACGAGGTACTCCACGACCTCCTGTACAAAGGGGTGGTGGTCTACCTGGACGATGTGCTGGTGTACAGTCAGGACCCCCAGGAACACGTCCGGTTGGTCCGGGAGGTCTTGCAGAGACTCCTGGACAACCACCTATATGTCAAGTTGCCCAAGTGCGAGTTCCACCGCCCCTCCTTAGATTACCTGGGGTATAGGATCTCGGCGGCGGGGGTGGCCATGGATCCCCAGAAGGTGGAGGCAGTCCTGGGGTGGGAGCGGCCGCGGACACGGCGCCAACTCCAGAGCTTGCTAGGGTTCGCAAATTTCTGCAGGGGCTTTTTGCCCAACTATTCGGCCTTGGTGACCCCCCTCACCGATCTCCTAGGCACCAAGGGGAAAGGAAAGGGGGCCAAGCGTCCCGGGGCGGCTCTGGATTGGGGGTCCCGGGCGGAGGAGGCTTTCCAGGGGCTCAAAAGGGCGTTCGCCGCCGAGCCTACGCTGATCCATGTGGATCCAGCCCGGCCCATGGTGGTACAGGTGGACGCTAGTGATGTGGCCATGGGAGCGGTGCTCCTGCAGAGGGACGGGGAGGGCCGTCTAAGACCCGGAGCGTACCTATCCCGGAAGTTTGGGAAGACGGAGAGGAACTGGTCTACCTGGGAGAAGGAGGCAGCGGCCATCCGCATGGCGCTTGAGGAGTGGAGGCACTGGCTGGAGGGGGCAAGGGAGCCGTTTGAGGTCTGGACAGACCACCGCAACCTCGAGGCCCTCCGACAGCCACGGAAGCTGACCGCCAAGCACATGCGGTGGGCGGAGTTCTTCTCCCGGTACGATTTCCAGCTAAGCCACCTCCCCGGGAAGGACAATTTCCTCGCGGACGCCCTGTCTCGCCTGCCCCAGTACGAGGCGGACGTTCGCACGGAGATGCGTCCGCTATTTGAGGACAAACACTTAGCCCGAGCCGTCACCACCCGTAACCAGGCTAGGAGGAAAGAGGGACAGACAGGGAGTCAGGATGGGACACCCCCCCGGGAGCGCAGCCAGCCTTCGGCAGCGCTCCGCGACAGACTAGTGGCAGCGTATCCGACAGACACGGAACTACAGAGCCTGCGGGACTCCTTGACACTGGAAGGGGACATCTGGCGAAGGGGGAGCGCCGCGTACGTCCCGGAACCCCTCCGGAGGGCCGCCCTGGAGGCATGCCACGACGCCAAAGCGGCTGGGCACTTCGGCTTCGTCAAGACGTGGAAGCTGGTTCGGCGGAGCTTCTGGTGGCCCACGCTCCGCAAAGATGTCAAGGACTACGTTGCGGGCTGCCCCATCTGCCTCACCTGCAAGCCGGCAGTGGGCAAGCCGCAGGGCCTCCTACAGCCTCTGGAGGTCCCACCTCGACCTTGGTCGGTGATCTCCATGGACTTTATTACGGATCTGCCACCCAGCCGAGGCAAGACAGCAATATGGGTCGTAGAATCATAGAATCATAGAGTTGGAAGAGACCACAAGGGCCATCCAGTCCAACCCCCTGCCAAGCAGGAAACACCATCAAAGCATTCCTGACAGGTGGCTGTCAAGCCTCTGCTTAAAGACATCCAAAGAAGGAGACTCCACCACACTCCTTGGCAGCAAATTCCACTGTCGAACAGCTCTTACTGTCAAGAAATTCTTCCTAATGTTTAGGTGGAATCTTCTTTCTTGTAGTTTGAATCCATTGCTCCGTGTCCGCTTCTCTGGAGCAGCAGAAAACAACCTTTCTCCCTCCTCTATATGACATCCTTTTATATATTTGAACATGGCTATCATATCACCCCTTAACCTTCTCTTCTCCAGGCTAAACATACCCAGCTCCCTAAGCCGTTCCTCATAAGGCATCGTTTCCAGGCCTTTGACCATTTTGGTTGCCCTCCTCTGGACACGTTCCAGCTTGTCAATATCCTTCTTGAACTGTGGTGCCCAGAACAGGTCTCGTGGTGGACCTGTTCTCCAAGCAAGCCCATTTCGTGCCCTGCGCCTCACTGCCTACCGCCACCCAGGTGGCAAAACTGTTCATGGAGCACATCTTCCGGCTCCATGGGGTTCCAGACAAGGTCATTTCCGATCGCGGCTCCCAGTTTGTGTCCCGATTTTGGAAGGCGTTCCTGGGACTGCTGGGGATCGAACAGGGACTCAGCTCGGCCTACCACCCCCAGACTGACGGACAGACGGAACGTGTCAACCAGGTGCTGGAGCAGTACCTGCGGTGTTTTGGCTGCTACCAGCAGGACGACTGGTCACAGCTGCTTCCGTTGGCGGAGTTCGCTTACAATAACTCCGTACATAGCAGCACGGAGATGTCCCCCTTCGCCGTGGTCTACGGGACCGACCTGAGGCACCTGCCGGACTTGGGGGAGCCCACCGCCCGGGAGCCGGAGGAGCTCGGAAAGTGGAGAGAGAGGACGGCCAGGTGCTGGGAGTCCCTTCGGGAACAACTGCTGGAGGTCAAGGCGGCGCAGAAGAGGACGGCGGACCAGCGAAGAAGACCGGCGGGGGACATCAAAGCGGGGTGCCGGGTCTACCTGTCCACGCGGCACTTGAAGCTGGGCCTCCCCAGCAAGAAACTCGGGCCCCGGTACTTGGGCCCGTTTAAAGTGCTAGAGGTAATCAACGGAGTATCTGCGAAGCTGGAACTCCCAAAGAACTTGCAACAGATACACCCGGTGTTTCACTTCAGCTTGCTGAAGAAGTCCCCGGAGGACGACGGTTGGCACCCCGTGGCGGCGCCACCCACCCCGTTGATCCTGGCGGGAGGGAAGCACCATGAGGTCAAGGACATTTTGGACTCCAGACTCTACAGAGGGCGTTTGCAGTACCTGGTGGAGTGGAAGGACTTTGCTATGGGGGACCGAGAATGGGTGTGGGCGTCAGACGTTTTGGCCCCACAGCTGGTCAAGAGATTCCACCAACAGTGGCCAAACCGGCCGGGGGGCCCCGGGACTCAGAACGCTCCCCAGGGGAGGGGGGAGTCAGTTTCGGGGGGGCAGGATGTCGCGACCCGACTAGACACTGATAGACCGGGGTCCGCCAGGGTCGCGCCATGCGGGCGCCAGGAAGGGGAACCATGCAGCGGGCCAGAGAAGGGGGCGACTGCGGAGCCAGGCGCGCAGGGGTTAAACCGAGCGCAGCAAGGCCCGACCTCGCCCAGGCATGCCCCGCGGGGTAAACAACCCCAGAATGGGCGATAACGACCGCTAACGAGCCATCAGCAGCGGGCGTGGTGGAACCGGCAGCATCGCAATAACAATGCAAAAAGCACCCATGAATGGTGCAGGTAGACCAGAGCAGTTATTTTGTCCAAGCCACCCCGGGTGGGGAAGAGGATTACCCCCAGACCTTTAGGGCAGAAGGGAGGGGGGAATTGGGAGTCACCCAGCAAGGTGTACATAAGGGGGATTCTGAGGTGGCCTCCTCAGAATCCTCACGGACTTTCCACGTTTCTCTGTGTGCTGTACAATAAACTTCAAGACAACTTCCGCTGACTTCTCGGAGTGGCGTGCATTCTTGACAGCTAGCTACAGTCACCATTGGGGACACGACACCGGAAGAAATATCAACAACCTCAGATATGCTGATGATACAACCTTGATGGCAGAAAGTGAGGAGGAATTAAAGAACCTTTTAATGAGGGTGAAAGAGGAGAGCGCAAAATATGGTCTGAAGCTCAACATCAAAAAAACTAAGATCATGGCCACTGGTCCCATCACCTCCTGGCAAATAGAAGGGGAAGAAATGGAGGCAGTGAGAGATTTCACTTTCTTGGGTTCCATGATCACTTCAGATGGTGACAGCAGCCACGAAATTAGAAGACGCCTGCTTCTTGGGAGAAAAGCAATGACAAACCCAGACAGCATCTTAAAAAGCAAAGACATCATCTTGCCGACAAAGGTCCGAATAGTTAAAACTTTGGTTTTCCCAATAGTAATGTACGGAAGTGAGAGCTGGACCATAAAGAAGGCTGATCGCCGAATTCAAATTGATGCTTTTGAATTATGGTGCTGGAGGAGACTCTTGAGAGTCCCATGGACTGCAAGAAGATCAAACCTATCCATTCTTAAAGAAATCAGCCCTGAATGCTCACTAGAAGGACAGATCCTGAAGTTGAGGCTCCAGTACTTTGGCCACCTCATGAGAAGAGAAGACTCCCTAGAAAAGACCCTGATGTTGGGAAAGATTGAGGGCACAAGGAGAAGGGGACGACAGAGGATGAGATGGTTGGACAGTGTTCTCGAAGCTACTAACATGAGCTTGGCCAAACTGCGAGAGGCAGTGAAGGATAGGCGTGCCTGGCGTGCTCTGGTCCATGGGGTCACGAAGAGTCGGACATGACTGAACAACAAAAGAGCTTAAGAACATGACTTATGAACTAGGAATCTCTCCAGGCAGCTTTGGGCAACCATCTCTCGCAGCCCACACCCCTTGCAATATATGGGTAATATTAGCTTACCATCAGGGTTATTGTTTTAAGATAATGACTAAAGAACCACATGTTCGCACCTAGAGCATTGGATTGTCTATAACTTTGATTTCTGACCGCAGGCCCTCACACTGTACCAGATGCCACTCCATGTTCCCAGACTTCTGGGAGCAACTGGCAATGGGAGGGCTGACTGCTGTTATGGGAAAGAGGTCCTGAAAAGTTACAGAGTACATGCAGAAGCCCTATTGATCCAGCACAATGTGGAGAACTTTATGGAGATAATCACATGTGGTCTATAATGTGGACATTAATCTTGCAAAGCAGCTTATCTGACCTCAACAAAACAATTCAGAAAAAGTAGTTCTTTCCAAACAATATTAAAGTGAATAAACAGTTCGAAAAGATGAAAGCTGTTTTAATAAACTTTTAGGAGGTACTTAAATTTGTGTGCAACAAATATAATATTTTAAATGAAATTTTGCAGGACACCATTCATTCAGCTTGCTCCACTTGCATTATATGGCGATTATAATTCGGGGCTGGCCAATGAACCCAAGATGCCCTTGGGGATTGTGTTTTTCAAACAGCAGCCCTGCGTGCCACTTAGCAGATCCCTTCAGAAATTGACAACACTTTCAAAAGTAGTTTGCAATATGACATGGGTGTCCAGTGTTCAAAGTCAGAAATCCCACTGGGCTCTTTAGATTATAGTCGTTCTGTTGCAGAAATCCAAATTCTATACTGAGGGTGGTAAGATATTATGCACTTTTCATATACAGTACAAGCAAAACTTTTTCTAATGGCAATACAATATATGAATCTTTCTAAAAGGGACAACAATACTGAATGGAAAACAGCTATTTATTTACTTATTTTTAAAATGTCTAGACTGCCCTTTGCTCAAATGGATTCCAGGCAGTGCTGGATTTAGGGCTGTGCAGGCAGTTCCCCTGCACAGGGCACCGAGCCAAGGGGATGCAATAATAATAATAATAATAATAATAATAATAATAATAATAATAATAATTAATAAATTCAATCAGGAATTACTGTGAAAATAAGAAATGGGGGGGGCACATACCAAATGTTATCCTTGCTCAGGGCACAAAATACATTATAATTCTAATGCAACAGAATATCCCTCAAACATTTGATAACATTGAGAGACAATAAAAATACAAAACAGAACAGAGATACAAAGGCATAACATAGGCCATAACAACAATTTAAAATGCCCAAGTGAATAACTTTTTTAACCTGGTGTTCTTAAAAAATTGTAATGTCAGCACTGGTTAAGACTCCCTAGAAGGGTATTCCAGAGTCAGGGTATCATCAGAACTAACTACTGGTAGATCACAACATGAGCAATTGTTGAAACTCAACGAGAGACAGCCTCATTTTATTGCTGAATGCTCTCATGGTTGCCCTTTTATCAGAACCAATATAGGGTGAAAGTCAAAAGCAAAATAAAATATTTTACTACAAAACTACAGTATAAAAACAAATTCATACTGAAAAAGAGTCATCTTAATACCTTATTATTGGGATTAGGTGTCTTAGTTACCTTTACTTCATCTGCCCGTCTGAATCTCTTGAGTTGCCTAAGTCGCATATATTCTGATTTTACACGCTTCCTCCAGCAAATTGGTCCTTTCTCAGATTTCTTTCCGGTCTGACCCATGATTATCCCTGCAAGGAATAGAACCTAGATATAAGATCAAACACAGTCAGGCCTACTAAGTGGCTGATATCTATTCGAAGACCAAGGGGCTGTTTATGCATGCAAAGGAGCCTATATCTGAAATGGGCTATAGACCGTCTGTAGCACTCATTTCCAAAATCACAGTGCTACTTTTTCAGCTGGAAAATTCAAATGATAGTATACTCCAGAGTCCTATCCTTAACCCTGCCTTAGTAGTAAATAAGTCTAGGCTTTGCTGCCACTCCATCCTAATAGTATGGGTTCCACAAGCCACAGAAGTATCAAGATATATCGTAATCCTTGACATTTAGGTTGAGGTTCAGTGTGCGGCAGCTGCTTTCTGCTCCGTTTCTTAGACTCACCACTGAAAATCTTACAAATGTGGGTTGCATGTTGATAAGAGATTGCAGTTTCTGGTCATGACAAATAACTCCAGCAATTCATTAGTCACAAATGCAGAGTGCTCACAAGGAGTGGGGAAAAGGCACCTGCTATTAGCAGAGTTATAATGAACATCAATCCTCACTCTTAAACATGAGATGAGTTCAGTACTAAGGCTACTAGATAACTTAGCCTGGGCTTCCCAATTAGAAATCATTTTTAAGTCGTGTAGATAATTTTTTTACTATGATGAAGAAATGTTGATAGATGCCATGGAAGCTTGTGTTAGAAAGAAAGGCACAACAGAAATTTACAAGGTTGCAGAGCTGAGTAAGCCTGTGTGCTTTTTAAGTTTAAATTATAGGAAATTGAAAATATTAGGATACATCAATTATACAGACAAGGGCCTTTAGTATTTAGCTTGTAGTTGAGCTGGCCATTTTGCTAAAAAAAATTCATGCACTCTGCCAGAGAAAAAAATAATCTGAAGCCAGCTAAAAACTTAAGAGCTCAGCAGAAGCCCCAAACACAGGCCCATGACATTCACAGCAATGCTGCCATTACCAGCCAATCCAAACACACCACCTAATAGGAACACTTGCCTCACTTAAAACACACGTGGCCAACCATCAGCACACGCAGAACTCATGCACATGGCTCTGCCAGCAGCGCAAGCACTCAATGATCCCCACATCAGACCAAGGAAACCTGGCACTTCACAGGGGTCAATGCAAAAACAAGCCTTTACTGCAAACAAAATGCCTCATGCAAATGTGGACTATTGCCTGGCTCCACAGCCTGCTCAGCAGGGGGCATTCCGGCACCCTTGTTGCTATGCAGCATCAGACATGGCACCACCACCTTCCCCTACCACAGAACCCTCCCCGCCCCATTGCAACGAGGAGAGAGCCCCACTGCAATGTCTCTGTGCAACTCTCCCACAGTCACCACTTGCCACTCAGGTTCTTCCTCACAGCTGCATTGGAGGCATCTGTGGTTACCCAGAGCAGTGTCAGCAGAACCAGCATTGGTGTGTGTTACGGGAGGGTGGCCAGAGAAGGCAGCCAGGCAGCCGGAGACAGCCCAGCCACTATGTTCACAGAGGCTGTTGGGCCGATGGGAAGAGTGCCTGCAAGGGGAACAAAGGAAGGGGCATTACTAATCCAGGCCCAGGGAACCATCCCTGTGCCCAACAAAGAAGCCAGGGTGCCCACAGGGGCTACCCCTGGAACACAGGAAGACATGCACAAAACCCACTTTCACTGTTGGGGCTCTAAAGAAAAAGAGGAAAGGGGTGGATGGGCAGACCAGGCAGGCAGCTTCCACACCCTCCGCCACTTCCTCTGCAGGACCACCATGATCACAGGTGCAGATGGGTCACCAGCATTCTGCTGACTGTCATAGACATCCTGGGTCAGCATGGGAATAACAGGAACTGGGCAAAGAGATTGCAGGAGAAGAGGCATGGCCACTATGCTTGAAGTAACCTCAGTATCCGCCACCTGTGTCCCCCACTCCATTAGTGTGCCGCTTCTGTAAGGGTGCCAACACTGCACTGGCTCATAAGACATGATTGGGGTGAGCACCTTCTTGTTCAGAGCCTCCTGGAATGGCATGCCTGAACAAACTTGATCTCTGAAGCACACACTGTTATTACATCAGTCGAACATGCAATCCCCAGTGGTGGATGCTCAGGGTGCTATTCTTCTCAACAGCATTTGTGTACCATTTCCTACTGTACTCCTTATCCAGGCCCCCATCACAAATGCACAGGATCATCTCAGGTTTAGCCACAATCTGGTACAAAAAGGCCTATTCCTGAGGATGCCAGTTTGTCCCGCACCTCTTCCACTCCTCTGGAGAGGCACGGAGGCCCAAAGGTCCCTTCCTGGTATCTGGGACAGAACCAGTTCTGATGTATCCTAACCCCCTCCAATGGATCTCGGGTTTGGATGGCACAATTATTGGCATTGTCCTGCAAAACAGCAATTAATTCTGAATCCGATTATTGCATAAACCCAAAGAGCACAAATGAGTAAGTTTAAGAAAGAGAAAGTGTATCAAACCAAAATGAAGGAAGTCAAATCAAAATCAAATCAAATCAAAGCTTTATTACGGTCATACACCAGCTATTAAAACTAAGAATGCATTACAGAGCTATGGGGGTTAAAACTCGGAGTGGATATAAAAGTCTTATAAGTTTGGAGGGGCTAAATTTCCAGGAGTGGGGGAGTCCAACTGGCCTTTTCCCAGGCACTGCTCTATATCTTCAGCATTGTATCCGAGCAGGGGAACTACTTCCCACAGTCCAACACCGAATTCGCTGTTTCGTTGGCAGGCTTGTTCTGGGATAGGAAACTGGTCCTGCCGATCTGCGTACAGAATCTGGCAACCATCCGCGTTAACTTTTGCTCCTTTCCTAATAATAGGGCATTTAGTTTGGTCTTTTCTGGGAGGTCGGCCAGGTTCTCCAGAATGGGGGCGATGATTTCTCTTCGAGCCTTATCATACAGCGGGCATCTAAAAAATAGATGCTCAGGGCTACCTACTTCCCCCGATGAGCAGGGACAGAGTCTCTGCTCGTATGGGATCTTTCCAAAGGCGCCTAACAGCACTGGCGAAGGCAACGCCGAGCTTCGGGCGAGCGTAAAAGCCAATTATTAAGGAAGTCAATTATGCAACATTCACAAACTCTTTAATGCCCCAATACCTTAAAAAGCAACTAGACAATTACAAAGCTGTTATCTGCATGCATTTGGTATACAGCAGTCAATACCCCCGTGTTTCTCCTAAAATAAGACACTGTCTTATATATTTTTTTCCTCAAAAAAACACAGTATGGCTTATTTTCGGGGGATGTCTTATTTTAACCGCTCTGCATTGGTACACTGCATAGCCACGCCTCTCCAGGCCGTCTTAAGGGAGAGGCGCTGCATCACTATGTCTTATTTTCGGGGTATGGCTTATTTTCAGGGTATGGCTTATATTTCACAAATGCATAGAAATCCTGCTACGGCTTATTTTATGGCTACGGCTTATTTTAGGAGAAACAGGGTACTTAAGTCAGTTACAAAGAGCTTCTCTAAAAAAGCAACAAATGGCTTGAACATTCTCACACTGAACCAAGACAAAACACAGCCCATGACTATCCCAGACATCGTGCAAACCAAATCAAAAGGATGCAAGTCCAGGCCTGGGCTGTTACCAGCACAGATTCCAATCCTCTTATCTGTATCAGTCCCTTTTGACTAATTTAATTCATGTCCTGCAGCTTCTTCATCAAGTAAAAACATTTTTGGTGCCATAGGGAGCTTCACTGCATGCTCAAGAAAGAAAACAATCTGCAGAGCAGATAAGATTTGAAATGGAGAAGGTATTCCCATCACTTGCATCAAAGGAAAAAGAAGTTTCCTCTTCTTTGCTCTGCTCCTCCACAAAATTGTTGTGTGTTTCACACAAAAAATAGCAAGACGACAAACAGGGCTGTTATATACAAACTGTGATTTGTTTAGTTTTCCCAGACCCAGATGTTCAGCCTAAAAAGTCATCCAGGGCATTGGTATCATTTTATAAACTAGGTTTCTGAAAACCAAGGATACGCACAAGGACCAGCTATGTTCTCAAATGTCTAAGGGACCACTGATTTCCTTCAGTGTCTCCTTCCAGTTCGCTGGCTCAAAGAAAGAAAGAAAGAAAGAAGTCTGAGGAACAGCTCCCATAGTGCCCCACCATCTGCTACCCCAGGGAAATCTGCAGAACCATCTTACCCTGAGCCAAGTAAGAAGGGGCGGTTGGATGTCTTTAAGCAGAGGCTTGACAGCCACCTGTCAGGAATGCTTTGATGGTGTTTCCTGCTTGGCAGGGGGTTGGACTGGATGGCCCTTGTGGTCTCTTCCAACTCTATGATTCTATGATTCTATGATTCTATGATTCTACATATTTTTTCAGATCAAACAAGTTGCCTTTTCCATTCCATTGCAAGTTTTTTTTAAAAAATGATGCTTATTACTGAAATAATCTTATGTAAACTGCCTTGTGAGGTCTACCTTAAATGTGGTATATAAATATTGTAAAAATAAAAATAAAATCTCAACAGGCAGAATGACAGTTATCCATAAATGGAAACCCTAGAGCAAACTCAACTTGGGAAATATTATTAAGAGGACCATAAAGCTCATGGTTATGTTGAGGGGTGGGGTTTGAAGAAAAATAATTAAACGGCAGCACTAGTTATTTAGGGTGTTTCTGCAAAATTTAAACTTCATTAGAATTGCATATAGAACATGGTGAACGTGTCAGCCAGAAGCCATGCAAGCATCAATAATGTAAGTAAACTGACGCAGCGAGGTGCACAATGCAAATGTCACTGTCTTCAACTCCATGTCCCTTTAATTACTACTACAGTACCAGGATCATTTCATTCTTGGACAGTGGTTCTCCTTGTCCACTTGAAACCAGACCACTTGAAAACTGCTAAGCGTCTTGGCAGACCACTTAATGGTTTTTCTGCCTGTTGTTTAGCATTTGTAATGTGCTGTAATTTACTGTGCAGTAAAAAAAAGTACCGGTATATGGAATTCAGCGTGGTAAGAAAAAGTAATACAAATACAATTAAAGGCAATTTAAAAGCAATGGATGTACCTCCTGTGTTAAACAAAGTTCTTCAATGTTTGGTGTAATCTATGTCAGCTTGAGTCCTCAGTCAGATTCAGCATTCATTCTGCCCATGCACTAACACTTTGCTCCTTAAGTGCCTTGTTAGCCTCTTTCCCCAGTTGGGACTATCCCCCATGTTGCTACCAGTTGCGGTGTTGTCCCTCTGGGAAGACAAAAGGCACCTCTCCACCTCGGTCACGTTCTGCTCGTTCCAAGAACGATGGAGCACACACCATTGCTCACATGCACAGCTATCCTGCTCCACAGAGCTGCTGCCACATGCCACCTAAGTGTAGCTCACAGACCTGTGGACCACACTTTGGGAACCCATTCTAGGAAGCCAAAACCTTTGCCTATTTTTCACTTGTCCTATCTAAGTAAGAGCACTTACTTGCAACATTTGAAGCAGACAATCCAATGGAAGTTTCTCATTCTCTGGCCCAACACTACTTATACCAAGCAGCGATTTCCAGGGGGTTCTCCATTCACACCCTCCCTATTAAAGTGGGATGCTCCCCACTTTATGCAATTTCACTGATGCATGCGGGGGCACAGCCCATTACCCCCATGTAAGTGGGGGGCATGCCTGTATATATTCAAATAACAATTAAAATAGACGGTGGTACAATAGTTACTACAGCAGAGCAACAATGCATTGAAGTCCCCATTCCTCTTCTTCTCTCGCATTACAGCAAATGGGATGCCGAATCTCCTTCTGGAGCCGAATTTCCTGCTGTTGAAGAGGCTAGATGTCAATCTCACACAAGCCAGGATGTCCTCCCTGGGTGGCTGCTACATACGTCTCTCACAGCCCCGGCACTGGTGGCAGATGCAGGAGGTATGGGGTGCAGTAAAAATGTGATGTGCCTCTAGTAACATTGTTCATAAGCAGAAGGAAACAGAAAAGGCAGCAGGGCTTGCACCACTGATGCATGAGGAATCTTCTTCCCCATGCGTCAGCTGAGCTGCTCAACAAGACCCACTGTCCCTCCGGCTCATGAGGAGACCCTCTCCAAAGCCCAAAGAGGACGTCCTCTTCAGGTACTGGGAAGGGTCTCCTTGTGAGCCAGGAGGACTCTCCAGGATGCTCCCCATTTCTGGTTTACACTTCTGGGTTCCTGGCACTGCATGGGTGTTCGGTAGCACGCAAATGGGGAGTTGCCTAACAATATGATAAACAGCCCCCTCACAATATTATAAAAATTGACTTTCCAGATTCATCTATTTGAACAGATTGAGGAATGTCCAAAACAGACGCAAAGATAAAATGAAATGCTATTTCATTAAAATTACAATTATAGGTCTTTTTGGAAATGACAACCAGCAGTGTAGGTTAACTGAAGAACTCAAATCAAGATCCTTAGGTACCTTATTTTATTGCCCTATGCTAAGTTCCTATTCATTTTCTAGCACAATTTCACTTGCTGGCCTTCCAGTCATGAGATGAGCAGATTTAAACCCAATAAATATGCAAAGAAACACAATGCCCTCTTCTTAAACTATTGGCCCTTGAGATTATCCTTTCAATAACAGTACTTGGGAGTACTGTTTCTTTGCATACTTATTGGGTTGAAATCTGCACATTTCATGACCGCAAGAACAACTATTGTCTAACATGCCATGCTATCTTAATTTTGATAACCATTCTGGTTCACCTTAAATATTCAGCCATTTGTATTGCTTTTCTTAAGAAAAAAGAACAAATAAAAACCCTGCCTAATGGCCACCACATGTATGCTATGTTGAGTCAACCGACATACGGGACCACCAGAGGCTGTATGTGGCTCGCAATGCAACACCATGTACCTATATTGATTAACTGCAGCAATATCTAAATGCCAGACTTAACAACTAGTAACAGGGCGAAGCCAACAACTCTCTCCCTTCCCTTTTAAGCTCTATTTTGCTCCTATTAGGCACAAGTTAGACAAGGGATGCGGGTGGCGCTGTGGGCTGCAGCGGGAAGGTAAACGGCGTTTCTGTGCGCTGCTCTGGTTCACCAGAAGCGGCTTAGTCATACTGGCCATATGACCTGGAAGCTGTACGCCGGCTCTCGGCCAATAAAGCGAGATGAGCACCGCAACCCCAGAGTTGGTCACGACTGGACCTAATGGTCAGGGGTCCCTTTACCTTTACCTTTTTAGATCCTGATAATGGAACTCAATTGTTTTGAAATACTACAGATATGCTCCAAGAGACTCCCTTTTTAAAAATAAATAAATAAATTTTATTAGGCTTTATAGAAAAAAATACAAAACTTAATATCAAATATATTTCCCCATTTTTTGTCCAAATTATGACTTTGATCTAAATACAATAAAAACATTGGGGTGGGGGAAAGAAAGACAAGGGACTTCTTTTTTTAAAGGAACTCTCTTAAAAGGCTCATTTTAAACAAGGTTTGTAGGATTTTAAAATATGACTAACAGTTTTTAAAACTACTTTTAAAAACTACCTACACACATACTCTTGGAATAAGCAGGATCATATTTTTACAAAAACTGTGTGATAAATTAATAGCTTCCAGCTCTTGTTCTCTCCACACCCCATTGGCCATTAAGTCCGTATTCCTTCCTCTCCCCCAATTCCATATAGAAACACTTTATCCAAAAGCAACCAAGTCAAACTTTGAACTCTGCCACTTTGTCATATCAGCTAGCTAAACTATCACTCTGCTTCAAGAGGGCCAGGTACTGCTACCTGGATTCTGACCCAAATCTTGAAGTTACCACCAAGAAGAATTTGAAAATATGGAAGAGAAAACAGGACGCAATTTCTGGGTGCTATGGATCTTGCTCCCCTTGCATACCAAAATGCACTGCAATGTACACTTGTTTTCAGTTTATTACAATAGATTGCTGATTATTTAGAAAAAGGAAGCTCTGTTATTACATCAGCAAGTTTAAAAATATTTAGTGGATTATGAATACAGATGTTAGTCAAGAGCACAATAGGAATTATGGGGCTAGCATCAAAAGATGCCACCACGCCCCGCAATACTCAGCAATATATAGGTAATTGTCAAAAAGTTTCCCTAAATGAGAAACTGTGATGTGAATGCAGTTGCCTCTTAGGCTTTCGAATGTATTCACAGAACGTGTGACTGCCAAATCCAAATACAGTCTATCAGCCACAGATGGCAGCCTACAAGGGTCTTGATAAACCTTCTGTTTTGGCCACACGTCTGCGGCTGCCAAATTGGGGGATGGGCATAAAAAACCTGGCAGACCACAAAATATGGCTGGTGGGCTATGTTCAACATGGTAGGTAACTGGTCAACTTGGATAGGCAGGGCCACACCTCTCAAAGTTGGGTAGCAAGGGCAGAGGGAGATAGGAACCAAATAGAACTGAACTTTGCATGCAGCAGCTGATGGGGTGGAAAGGGGTTTCAATCCTGCTTTCTGCAAGCTTCAGGTCCATGAGGGGGGAACCTGTGGAGAACTCCTGCATGCATAGGGTGTTCAATTTTGTTTCTGCACCAATCCACTGCATAAGCAGCTGTGTCTCTACCTGCAAGTGTCTCTACCTGCTCTTTTTATAAAATACTACCTTTTGGATTTAAGATTAATTTACACGGGGGCTACATTCCAGGGATAGCACACAAAGCCAAAATTGCATAGTCAAAAAATGTACTCTACCTGCACCTCTGAATGCTCCGCTAAGATGAGGGCAATGGCAGATGTTTTACATATTTGGCCAAGCTGAATTTGCACAAGTGAAACGTGTGTATGTTGCCAGTAAACAGTATATACTGGGAATATATCAGATGATAGAAAGTAACCGCTAATTAGGCATACCTTATAAATGTGCATAAAACTACATCCTCCTTGTGACTTTTCCACAATGAGTAACAGTGGCACTAGGACACAGTTAAGCTGGCTTCTCTCAATATTAGTGTTGCTGCCTAAGAAAAGTAATGTCTATCTTCACAATGTGGTACAATATCCTGTATCTTTAAAAACCACAAAGAAAGACAGTTGGACATGCTATTTCCTTTTAAGTATCATGCTCATTTTGTTCAATTCATTAGCCTACCCATTTTAAAGGCATCAAATTGTTATACCCACTAAACATACTGGGGAGAGAGAAAATTATTTTTATACTAGTATATTAAGCCCGTTTAGAAAACGGGCGCCTAGGTTCTGAGGGTTATTTGGCCACCGTGGGAACAGGATGCCGGGCCAAAGGAACCTCTGGCCGGATCCAGGAAGGCTCTTCTGAGGTCCTGACATCCACCCTGCGGTGATTCCATCCGCAGATGCCTGTTACCTGTGGCAGGTGGTGCCGTGGGCCGTGTGGGGCTGGGGCAGGGCTTTGCGGTCGGTCTGGGGCGCGGTGCTGGCTTGGGCTTGGGGGCCGCTGGTTTCCTGCCTGGCTGGGTTGGCTTGGAGCCTGGGAAGACGCGTCCCGTGGGATGGGAGACAACTTTGTCCACCGCCTCGCCAGGGTTCTTGAAGACGTAGGGTCGATGGACTACAGCAGCCGGTCCCTGATCTGCGCTGGAACCCCCCATCTTCCTTCCCTGTTTCTTTCCTTCTTTCCTTCCTTCTTTCCTCCCTCCCTCCCTCCCTCATTCTCTTCACCCACCGCAGCCCCTACTTTACCCCAGGGGGGATCCTCATCTTCTTCTCCTCCCCCAAGGGAGCTTCTCCTATCGGGGCGACACAGCTCCCCACAGCGCTGGCCGCCCCCACCCTCCCCGACTGTCAACCCCTTTCTCCCACCTGGTGAAGGCGAAGCTGAGCACTGCCTCCTCCTCCTCGATGGCTCTCCCTCTCTCTCTTTTAAAGCGCACCCCTCCATCCTCTTATCGGCGCTCGGCAGTGCCGGCTCCGGGCATTTCGCGCAGCGGCGGCGCCTCCGGAGGGGGCGCCGAGGCAGAGGCTGCCCCGGCCCAGCAGAGCTACGCCGTCGCCGCCTACAGGAAAAGCCCCCAGCCCAGCGCGCACCTGCTGGGTGTCGACGCACACCCGACGCTTAAAATCGGGGGTGTAGTGCTGAGGGGGCGGCGAGGCAGAGGCTGCCCCGGGCCAGCAGAGCTACGCCGCCGCCCGCAGGAAAAGCCCCCAGCCCAGCGCGCATCCGCCGCGTGGCCGCACACACCCGCTGGGGGTGGGAAGGGGTTCCCCCCTCCTCTCCTTACTCCCCGGGGGCGGCTGCAGCGGTGGCGGTGACGGCGGTGGGTGTGCGGCGACCCTCTTCGGCCTCCGGAGCACCGGCGCTCCGCGAGGCGGGTCGATTCAGGCCGCTGGGGGGTGGAGAGGGGCTCCCTCCCCCTTCTTCTTTTTTTTCCGGGGGCGGGGGGGAGCGGCGGCCAAGGCGGCGGAGATGTCCGGTGTCGGCGGCAGTGGCGCTTCGCGCCACTGCCCCCGCGCTTGGCCTTGTAAGCAGTAATGGCGGCAGCGGGAGTGCCGGCAGCAGCGGCCGCCATCTTCTCAGCAACTGCCAAGGCGCTGCCGGAGCCGCAGCCAGAGCCTGCCAAGCGGGGGCAGCCTCGGAGACAGTGGCCGCGGGTGAGCGCAGGCGGACAGCGCGCTCAGCTCCATGCGGACCCCGGCAGCGCGCTGGGCGGCGAGGCATGCGAGGCGGCGGCAGTGAGGCAACTGACGACGCGCATGCGCCGCCTCCGCCTCTCGGACACGCCCCCTCTCCAATCCCTGCTCCAATCCCTGCGTCCCTCTCCGACATGCGCAGTGGAAAATTTCCACTGACACACACCACGGACGTGGGGACATTAGGGAATTATTATATAGGATTGCGCAAGAATAAGCTTTGTGGGAACATATTAAAGTGGGCTAGAAAGTGATACCAGTTTAATAAAGCTTGCAATGTTTGTTAATTGGTTGACCAACCAAAAATCTTCTGATCAATTATTCCTGATCAGTTGGCAGCACATTTTTTAAAAGAAACTGATAATACAACCATACACCTGTCAACTCTGAAGTAACTGAGTTCAATTAGGCCTACTCCTTAGTAATGAGCTTTCTAAACTTTTCATGTTGGTGACACACTTTTAGGACATGAATCATTTCTCGACACAGTAATTAAGTTTTACTAGCAAACCAGACGTTAAACTAACACCTTTCCAGCCCTGGAGAGGAGGGGAGGGGGGGGGGGTTCGCGCAACACACCTATACACACTGCAGCCTGGTGTGTCATGACACACAGTTTGGAAAGCTCTGAAATAATATATGCCTAGGACTCCAATCTGATTTCTATTTCATACAAAACTTACAAAAACCGCTGATGGCAGCTAGCTTCTTAGAATAGGAATTCTTCCTTACACAGCAAGAAATTTTTGCTTTATTTATTAAATTTCTGTATCACCCTTCATCTGAGGATCACAGATTGGTTTACAATATAAAAACACAATAATACTAACATCGTAAAAAACAAAAACAATCACTCTCCCCTCTACACACGGTTATTTATTAATTAAAATACTTCTCCTGAGATGGTACCTACTGTGACATATACAGGCATTATCTAAAAGCAAATGTTTTCTTTTGCTTTCCATGTTGCTCATTCATTTGCAGACATAAAATCCATCCATTGTTTGTTTGATCAAGTGACACCTTCAAACACAGCTGCAGCCATCAGATGGTACTCCATGAATGTCAGGACTTCCACTGATGGAAATTCTAGTGAAAGCCCAGAATGGGCTACACTCTATTTTCTGGCTTCACACCAGCCACAAAAATTAAGAACTATCACTGCCATCAGCAGGACTGGATCTGCTTAAATCCATCCTTCGAGTTAACAAAATTGTGGATTACTTTAAAGAAAAGCAAATATTATATTAATCTTTTCTACCAATACCTGTCACACAAAAGACTTGCAGCACAATCCTATGCATGTCTATTTTGAAGTACACATGTGCAGTATAGGAATTCTGCTTTGAAATAGTAGCGTCAACAACTTATTCAAAATTCTTCCACTGGCATCACCCATCATGCTTCTGGTAAAGTGGGAAAACACCTTCGATTCAAAAGGTTGAAGCGTCCTGGGGTGCTCTGATGGGGGGGGGCACTACTGAAGTGAATCAGAGGCGGGATTTACACTTACTGGATTCCCCCCAGAAAAGGTAAATCCGGATTATACCGATTAGCATTTTGACACTGAAAACCTGCATGTCTGAGGAGCAGCCAGCCCACGATGAATGCATGGAAGCCCTCCGTGCTCCGCAAGGTGCGAGGAGGTTCCCCTTCCTCCAACCCGGAATGAAGCAGGCAAGGGCGGCGGCGGCGGCAGCAGCAGGGACGCCTCCCGCCCGGAGCCGGGCTTCCCACTCGCCAGCTTCCTCGGGCGCGCAGAGGCTCCGCGGGCAGAGGCGGCGCCCATTCAAACAAAGGACAGTTCGGTGCCGAAGCCCAGCGCCTCCCCTCCCGCCGTCGCCGCGTCCCGGGCTGGGCAGCGCCTGGCGCCCCGGAGGAAGCGCCCCTGCCTGCCCCACACCGGGAGGGGAGCAGGCGCCCGCCCACCCGCCCCCCGAGACTCCCTCGCTCCTGCCCCCCCCATGGCAGTTGCAGGGGGAGGGGCGCGCTCTCCGGAGGGCAGGCCCCGCCCCTTAGGGCCCCCCCCCCAGAGACGCTTGGGCCCCCCCCCTCCTCGCGCTCCCTCAGGCGGCCGCCCGTCGCTCACCCTCGCGCCCGCCGCCGCCGCCGGTCTCGGTCTCTCCCCTCCGGCGCCCTCTCCGCCCGCGTCTCCCGCGCGCCCTTTTCCCTCCTCCTCCTCCTCCTCCCCCTCCCGCTCAGGACAAGAGCGCGAGCGGCAAACTCGGAGGCGGCGGCCCAATGGGCAGCGCGCTCCTTGGCGAGGGCCTGCCGGCGCCCCGATTGGACGGGTCCGCCCGCCCGCGCGCCGCGTAGCCCACCAACCGGCGGTCGCGGGAGGCGGGGCCAGGGGCGGGGCGCCTGCTCGGCCCCCCACGTGCGGGGCGGGAAAGGGAGGCGGGAGAAGCTCTTTGTTCTCGCGCGCGGCTCCGAGAGAGTTCCCCGCCCCCTTCTCCCTCTCCGCCTTTGTGTCCTCCGCCCGCGAGGAACGAGGGGGAAGCTGCCGGCTCCTCCAGAGATAGGCGGGGTAAGGGGGTGGAGGATGGGACCCTGACGGGACCCGCGCGCCCTCGGGCCAAGAAGACGGTGCGGCCGCGGGGTCCGGCCGAGAGAGAGCCTTTATTGTCCTCGTGGCTTCCGTAAGGGTCTCTGCCCCGAGAAGCGTGCCTTCTCCTGGGACGGAAGTCAGGCCCCCCCCCCCAGTTCAGTGGCATTGCTCCCGCGGAAAGAAGCGGGCAGAGGACGGCAGCGCTTTGTGCAACCACCTCTCTCTCCCTCACAAGTAAGCCCAAGTTTTTGAACATGTGTTTTAAGCATTTTACCATTCCTCCATCCATTCAGACCAGGTGTAGACATTCAAACAAAACAAAACCGGTCGAAGCTGCAGCGCAACATTAGGACAAAGGCGAGTGAATGCCTTCAGCGAAGTCTTTCCTCACCGAGCAGGTGACGCGGGCTAAATTTTTGCAGGGGAGGGGAGCATAACAGATCCCAGGAATCCCTCTGCTTTGAGTGACTCCGTAATGGGCCATGGGCCCATACGAGGGTAGCCTTCAGGAACATGGGGAGAAGCGAGTGTCATAACGTCAGTGAGGGCGGTGGAAGTAGCTGCCTATAGTTAGAGTTGAAGCTTCCTGAGATAAGCCAGAGATAAGGGCGGGGGGGGGGCGGGTGTAAGGGTAACAAGGAGATGGGCCTAGAATTATTCAAGACAGCAGCTATGAGGAAGTTGAGGGTACATACGGATGCTATTGAAGTTGTTTACAGGAACATTCGCTTTGACAACAGATTTGTACAAATTCGTGATTTTATACATAGCTCATTCAAAAGTAACATATTACCAGACGACATGCCTAGTTTTCTCACTTGCTTCCAGTTGTGGAAGGTGGGTTTTTTTCACAAAACTCAGGCAAATGACATGCAAAGCCTCCCTGAAGTTACCTCCAAGGGTGCTCCTAGCCCCTGTCTTCAAGGAAAGTTATTCTCCTTCTAAATGGGTATTAGACAGCCATAATTTAGAGCAGACTAAATGTTTCCGGTACTTAGGGTTGTTGCTTCACCACACAAAGTCTTGGAACTTCCACTGGCAGATTAGCTGTCAGAAGGTGGAGATAAGCAAACTTGCTATTTGCTCTGTTTCCCCCGCTCAAATGGAGGTCAGTATGTTCCATCAGCTACCTGTATAAGAGTTTTTAATGCAAAATCTGTTTCCCAACTCCTAAATGCTGCAGATGTCTGGTACAGTGGTTCATTTCCAAAGCTAGATGTGTTCCAGGCAAAGTTCTTTTTTTGGTCCCTATTTCAGGTCCCGAATTGTGTTCCAAAATCAATTCTGTTTCTGGAAACTGATGAATGCCTTCTTTCCATCCAAACGTGGTGGACTGTTTCAAAATACTGTACAGTCCTACCTTAGTTTCCAAACAGAATGTTTTCCGGAAGTCTGTTCAACTTCCGAAACGTCCAGCAGCCAATCAGAAGCCGCGCCGGATGTTCGGCTTCCGAGGCAAAGTTCGCAAACCAGAACACCTACTTCTGGGTTTGCGGTGTTTGAGTTCCAAGTTGTTTATGAACTAAGCTGTTTGAAAACCAAGGTACTACTGTACAGTCATACCTTGGTTCTCGAATGCCTTGGTACTCGTACATTTTGGCTCCCAAACGCCAAGAACCCGGAAGTAAGTTTTTGAACGTTTTTTGGAAGCCGAATGCCCAACGCGGCTTCCACTTGAGTGCAGGAAGCTCCGCCTTGGTTTTTGAACGTTTTGGAAGTCAAACGGACTTCCAGAATGGATTACGTTCAAGAACCAAGGTACAACTGAACTAGTTAAAGATGTCAGTTTTCAGCCTGGAGTGGCTGCGGAAACCCAGCCAGATAGGCGGGGTATAAATAATAAATTATTACCGGTATTATTATTATAAGGGATTTGGTGGGACATTTATCCAATGAGGAGTTTATCAGCCCTTGGTCGAAAAGTATGGCCCAGAAAGCCTCTTCAACTGGGCTCTCACCATCCTTTTTATCTCATTTGGGTTATGATATAGATAGCCCTTAAATCCTTGAGGCAGAGGCTATGGCAGATATTGCATACAGCGATCTTCATTCTCGATCATATGTAACCCGGGGACCATTTGCATCCAGAATTCAGTATGGGGATGTTTTCTAATTACCCTCATATCTTACGAATTTGTCAGTTCCCTGTCATTTACCAAAGCTAGATTAAATATATTCCCATCTGGTCCTAAATGGCAGACTGACTGGTATACCTAGCCAGAATAGACTTTGTTTATGTTCTCAGGGTGTTGATTGCATGAAACATTTTTTACTACACTGTGGACTGTAGAAATAAGCTAAAAAGGTAAAGGTAAAGGACCCCTGACCATTAAGTCCAGTCGTGAACGACTCTGGGGTTGCGGCGCTCATCTCACTTTACAGGCCGAGGGAGCCGGCGTTTATCTGCAGACAGCTTCCGGGTCATGTGGCCAGCATGACTAAGCTACTTCTGGCGAACCAGAGCTGCGCACGGAAACACCGTTTACCTTCCCACCGCAGCAGTACCTATTTATCTACTTGCACTTTGACATGCTTTCAAACTGCTAGGTTGGCAGGAGCAGGGACCGAACAACGGGAGCTCACCCCGTCGCAGGGATTCAAACTGCTGACCGTCTGATCGGCAAACCCTAGGCTGTGTGGTTTAGACCACAGCGCCACCTGCGTCCCTATAAACAAGCTAGGAACCAATTAATTAAGCCCTCATTGGTAAATTTACCTGGAAACTCTGATATCTTTTATCCCAAGTATCTCCTTTTTTATAATATATTTTATTAAAGATTTCTTGATTTACAAAAGTGTGTGCAATGTTTCTTTTTTCAAGTTACGTTTTCTGCAGATCAGTTTCATTTGTTAAGACATTAGGGTTACATTAGGAAGAAAAGGGGGAAAGGGTGAGGGGGGCATGGTGAGTGGGGTGGGCTTGGGTGCCAATGCTTCTGTTATACATAGTGTATGTGTGGGGTTTTGTGTCAGCATCACTTGTGTGGGTTCTCTTTACTATTCGCTTGTATTTCTTTGGTGGTGAGAGAGGTTGGGGTGGCCTAGGGTGTGGTTGGTTGTCTTTGATTGACTGTAGTGAAATTTGTTTTCGTGTGTGAGTGGGGTGGGGGTGGGTTATTTTGGATCAGGTTACCCAGATTGATTTACCTGCTGTTGGTGGGTTTTTGTTGTCTTGTTGGGCTGTGTATGTGATGCTTCTATGTTGGGGATTCCCCATCCTCCTTCTGAGGAGGGGAGTCCAGGTATTTGGGGCTTATTCTTGGTTTTTTTTGTGAGAAGATAAATGAATGTAATTTTTTCTGCCATTTGCAAAGTTGGGCTTGGATAATTCAGATTGGGGTGGCGGGGTTTGGAATAGGTACAGTGAGTGGGGAAAGTATTTGATCCCCTGCTAAATTTGCCCATTTGCCCTCTGACGAAGAAATGACCAGTTCATAATTTTAATGGTAGGTTTATTGTAGCTGTGAGAGACAGAATAACAACAGGAAAACACCCAGAAGACAAAAGTAAGAGATTGATGTGCATTATAATGAGTGAAAGAAGTATTTGATCCCTTTGCAAAAGATGACTTAGTACTTGGTGGCAAAACCCTTGTTGGCAATTACAGAGGTCAGACGTTTCTTGTAGGTGGCCACCAGGTTTGCACACATCTCAGGAGGTATTTTGTCCCACTCCTCTTTGCAGATCCTCTCCAAGTCAGTAAGATTTTGAGGCTGATGTGTAGCTACTCGAACCTTCAGCTCCCTCCACAGATTTTTGATGGGATTAAGGTCTGGAGACTGGCTAGGCCACTCCAGGACCTTCATGTGCTTCTTCTTGAGCCACTCCTTTGTTGGCTTGGCCGTGTGTTTTGGGTCATTGTCATGCTGGAATACCCATCCTCGACTCATTTTCAATGCCCTGGTTGAGGGAAGGAGGTGCTCACCCAAGATTTGACGATACATGGTCCCGTCCATCGTCCCTTTGATGAGGTGAAGGTGTCCTGTCCCTTTAGCAGAAAAACACCTCCAAAGCATAATATGTCCCCTTCCATGTTTGACAGTGGAGATGATGTTAGAATCATAGAATCATAGAGTTGGAAGAGACCACAAGGGCCATCCAGTCCAACCCCCTGCCAAGCAGGAAACACCATCAAAGCATTCCTGACAGGTGGCTGTCAAGCCTCTGCTTAAAGACCTCCAAAGAAGGAGACTCCACCACACTCCTTGGCAGCAAATTCCACTGTCGAACAGCTCTTACTGTCAAGAAATTCTTCCTAATGTTTAGGTGGAATCTTCTTTCTTGTAGTTTGAATCCATTGCTCCGTGTCCGCTTCTCTGGAGCAGCAGAAAACAACCTTTCTCCCTCCTCTATATGACATCCTTTTATATATTTGAACATGGCTATCATATCACCCCTTAACCTTCTCTTCTCCAGGCTAAACATACCCAGCTCCCTAAGCCGTTCCTCATAAGGCATCATTTCCAGGCCTTTGACCATTTTGGTTGCCCTCCTCTGGACACGTTCCAGTTTGTCAATATCCTTCTTGAACTGTGGTGCCCAGAACTGGACACAGTATTCCAGGTGGGGTCTGACCAGAGCAGAATACAGTGGTACTATTACTTCCCTTGATCTAGATGCTATACACCTATTGATGCAGCCCAGAATTGCATTGGCTTTTTTTAGCTGCTGCATCACACTGTTGACTCATGTCAAGTTTGTGGTCTACCAAGACTCCTAGATCCTTTTCACTTGTACTGCTCTCAAGCCAGGTATCACCCATCCTGTATTTGTGCCTTTCATTTTTTTTGCCCAAGTGTAGTACTTTACATTTCTCCCTGTTAAAATTCATCCTGTTTGCCTTGGCCCAGTTCTCTAATCTGTTAAGGTCATTTTGAAGTGTGATCCTGTCCTCTGGGGTATTAGCCACCCCTCCCAATTTGGTGTCATCTGCAAACTTGATCAGGATGCCCTCAAGCCCATCATCCAAGTCATTGATAAAGATGTTGAATAAGACTGGTCCCAAGACAGAACCCTGTGGCACCCCACTAGTCACTTCTCTCCAGGATGAAGAGGAGCCATTGATGAGCACCCTTTGGGTTCGGTCAGTCAGCCAGTTACAAATCCACTGAATGGTAGCATTGTCTAGCCCACATTTTACCAGCTTCTTTACAAGAATATCATGGGGCACCTTGTCAAAGGCCTTGCTGAAATCAAGATAGGCTACATCCACAGTGTTCCCTTCGTCTACCAGGCTTGTAATTCTGTCAAAAAATGAGATCAGATTAGTCTGACATGACTTATTTTTCAGAAACCCATGCTGACTTTTAGTGATCACAGCGTTCCTTTCTAGGTGCTCACAGACCGTTTGCTTAATAGAATCATAGAATCATAGAATCATAGAGTTGGAAGAGACCACAAGGGCCATCCAGTTCAACCCCCTGCCAAGCAGGAAACACCATCAAAGCATTCCTGACAGGTGGCTGTCAAGCCTCTGCTTAAAGACCTCCAAAGAAGGAGACTCCACCACACTCCTTGGCAGCAAATTCCACTGTCGAACAGCTCTTACTGTCAGGAAGTTCTTCCTAATGTTTAGGTGGAATCTTCTTTCTTGTAGTTTGAATCCATTGCTCCGTGTCCGCTTCTCTGGAGCAGCAGAAAACAACCTTTCTCCCTCCTCTATATGACATCCTTTTATATATTTGAACATGGCTATCATATCACCCCTTAACCTTCTCTTCTCCAGGCTAAACATACCCAGCTCCCTAATGATCCGCTCTAGAATCTTTCCTGGTATTGATGTCAGGCTGACTGGGCGGTAATTGTTTGGGTCCTCTCTTTCCCCCTTTTTGAAAATAGGGACAACATTTGCCCTCCTCCAGTCTGCTGGGACTTCACCTGTTTTCCAGGAATTCTCAAAGATTACTGCCAGTGGTTCTGAAATCACCTCTGCCAGTTCTTTTAATACTCTGGGATGTAGTTCATCTGGCCCTGGAGACTTGAATACATCTAAACTAGCCAAGTGTTCTTGTACTACCTCCTTACTTATTCTGGGCTGTGTTTCCCCTGCTGAATCATCTGCTCTATATTCTTCAGGTCGGGCATTGTTTTCTTTTTTGGAGAAGACTGAGGCAAAGAAGGTATTGAGGAGTTCTGCCCTTTCTGCGTCCCCTGTTCGCATTTCACCTTCTTCTCCTCTAAGTGACCCCACTGTTTCCTTGTTCTTCCTTTTGCTACGGACATACCCATAAAAACTCTTTTTATTGCTTTTAACCTCTCTAGCAAGCCTGAGTTCATTCTGTGCTTTAGCTTTTCTGACTTTGTCTCTACATGTGCTGGCTATTTGTTTGAATTCCTCTCTGGTGGTTTCCCCCTTTTTCCATTTCTTGTACATATCCCTTTTAAATCTTAACTCAGTTAAAAGTTCATTAGATAGCCACCCTGGCTTCTTTAGGCACCTTCCATGTTTTCGTCTCATTGGTACTGCTTGAAGTTGTGCTTTTAATATCTCCCTTTTAACAAACTCCCATCCATCATGAACTCCCTTCCCTTTTAGTATTACTGACCATGGGATCACACCCAGCATTTCCCTAAGTTTTCTGAAGTCGGCTTTCTTAAAGTCTAGAATTTGAGTCTTAGTATGCTTGGTTGCTCCTTTCTGATGTATAATAAACTCCAGAAGAGCATGATCACTCCCACCTAATGATCCTGCCACTTCTACCCCACTAACCAGGTCATCACTATTGGTTAGGACCAGATCTAAAATGGCTGATCCTCTTGTTGCTTCTCCCACTTTCTGGACAATGAAATTGTCTGCAAGGCCAGTGAGGAATCTGTTCGACCTTATGCTCTTGGCTGAGTTTG
The DNA here is from genome assembly GCA_034641385.1 of Darevskia mixta. Classification (NCBI taxonomy): domain Eukaryota; kingdom Metazoa; phylum Chordata; class Lepidosauria; order Squamata; family Lacertidae; genus Darevskia; species Darevskia mixta. The sequence goes on along the minus strand of JAWWNH010000169.1, from coordinate 711,598 downwards.
ACATCCAACAAATATCAGGATAGTTGAAATCCCCCATTACTACTATCTCATTTCCTTTTGAATGCTTGGTCATCTGTTCCAGGAAGGCATCATCTATGTCCTCAGTTTGGCTTGGGGATCTATAGTAAACTCCCACAATGAGATCACTGTTATTTTTCTCTCCCTTAATTTTAACCCAGATACTCTCAATTTGGCTTTGAAGTTTTAAATCATGGATCTCTTCACAGGTATACACATCCCTGACATATAACGCCACTCCTCCTCCTTTCCTGTTTGGTCTATTTCTCTGAAATAGATTGTATCCCTCTATTACTACATTCCAATCATGAGACTCATCCCACCAGGTTTCAGTGATGTCGTATTTAGTTTGCTGTACCAAGAGCTCAAGTTCATCTTGTTTATTTCCCATGCTCTGTGCATTTGTATACAGACATTGAAAACCATTGATCATTCCCCCTAGTCTCCTACTTAAGGATTTTTTCCTCCCACCACTAGGTCTGTGTGCTGTTTGCTCCATTTGGTCCTTGACTTTTGGATGATCATCTTCAGCATTTGATAGACTCCTACCTTCAGGACCACTGTCTCCCTCCCCCACATAAGTCAGTTCTTGGGGGTCGTAGGCAGCATTCCTCCTCCTCCAAACACGGCGAGTTGAGTTGATGCCAAAGAGCTCGATTTTGGTCTTATCTGACCATAACACTTTCACCCAGTTCTCATCTGGGTCATTCAGATTTGCATTGGCAAACTGCAGACGGGCCTGTACATGTGCTGTCTTGAGCAAGGGGACATTGCGGGCTCTGCAAGGGCTCAGTCCTTCACGGCGTAGTGTTTTACCAACTGTTTTCATGGTGACTATGGTCCCAGCTGCCCTGAAATCATTGACAAGTTTCCCCTCGTGTAGTTCTGGGCTGCTGCATCACCGTTCTCATGATCATTGCAACTCCACGAGATGAGATCTTGCATGGAGCCCCAGACCAAGGGAGGTTGACAGTTATTTTGTGTTTCTTCCATTTGGGAATTATTGCACCAATTGTTGTCACCTTCTCACCAAGCTGCTTGGCAATAGTCTTGTAGCCCAGTTCAGCCTTGTGCAGGTCCCTGACATCCTTGGACAGCTCTTTGGTCTTGGTCATGGTGGCTACTTTGGAATCTGCTGGATTGATTGCTTCTGTTGACAGGTGTCTTTTGTACAGGTACTGTATCGAGCTGGGATTACAGGTAAGACCTCTCCCTTACAGCAGGTGCTTCTAATCTCAGCTTGTTACATACAGTGAAGATACCAGGTAGCCTGACATCTGGCTGGTTGGAAGGGATCAAATACTTATTTCACTCATTATAATGCACATCAGTCTCTGACTTTTGTCTTCTGGGTTTCTGGGTTTTTTCCTGTTGTTATTCTGCCTCTCACAGCTACAATAAACCTACCATTAAAATTATGGATTGGTCATTTCTTCATCAGAGGGCAAACGGGCAAATTTAGCAGGGGATCAAATACTTCCCCCCCTCACTGTAGGTTAATTTTGGGAAGATGATCATTTTGATCATGGCTATCTTGTCTGAGAGAGTGAAGTTGGTGTTGTTCCATCTCCTCAGGTCTTTGTTGATTTGTCATCACAAGGGATTGTAGTTGTGGAGGTATAATTTGTTGAGGTTTCTGGTTATTTGTACCCCTAGGTATCTGAACTTGGTGCGGCAAAGTTTTATCTTGGTGATGTTGTAGAATTCTTTTGGGGTATGAGGGTGGGTGTTGAAGCACATAGCCTCAGACTTTGCAAAATTTACCCCCAACATAAAGCCTGCCCCCCTAAAATAAATCCTCACTACGCCCATGGACTGAGAGGAGATTTGATAGCCATCTTCCAATATCTAAAGAGCTTTCACATGGAAGATGGAGTATGCTTGTTTTCTCCTCCAGAGGGTAGGACCCAAACCAATGAATTCAAGTTACAAGAAAGAGTCCTCAAAGTGGGTCAAGCTGAAAAGTGTGCATGGGAAGAACCTATGTTTTGCGTACAGATCATTTCAAGGTCAGTGTGAGGGCTCCGAGTCCCTGCTGACTGGCAGTGGCATCTGAAGCAGGAGGGGAAATGCAGGTCTCAGCTTGGGAGGAGAGAGCCACTCCCACTCAGGTGCATGCCCCCTCTGACCAGTTAGGAATGTGGCACAATGGCTGGCAGCATTCCAGCCAGGACCACAAGGGGGCTGGCCCCTTCTTCATTCATTTAGTAATTCATAGGAAGAGAGCATAGGAGCAGTCACAAGGGCAGGAGAGGTCCCATCTGCAGGGCTGACCCAAGATAATTTGCTGATTAGCAGACAGAAGCCAACTAGACTTAACAACTCAATGTTCACTGGCAAAGGGATATCATCCTGCAACACTCCTGAGGGCAGCAGCACACATGTCACACATAGTTCTGTTCTGCAGCAGGGAGGAATGGCTGGGCAAAAGGAGTAGCTGAGGGGCCTGTTATCACTGACCCCATGAACACACCCCAGTATCTTCCTCTGCCTCCAAGAGCACAGCCCTCTGGGAAATCTCATCCAGGGAGCACAATTAGACAAATATACTGCCTTTACCACCCCAGCGTAGGCAGCATCCTTTGAGGTGTCCCTCTTCCAGCATGCACTGTCAGCATGCTGTTTACTCAGAAATATGTACCTTTGAGTTCAGTGAGATTTACATAGGATTGCAGACTTAGGACAGAGCTTAGGACATTATGTGTACTCCATTATGTACCAGGTATTTTCACAATTCTGTGAATGTCTGTTCAAAAGTAAGTCCCACTGAGATCAGTGCAATGACCTGCATTGGTTGCAGCCTCAAATTTCCTTTTCTTTTCTACAGTGTAGCAATGAAGGCTGCAGCCTAGAGCAGAAGATAAGGGATGGGGACAGAGAAGCCAATCTCTCCATCTTCTGGTACCCATGTCTGTTTCCTTGCAGAATAAAAGAGGGGAAATGGAATGAGGGGAAAGGGTTAAAAAGTCCATTTGATTTTTCCATTGGACTTGCTGCCTCAGTAGCCATGCTGCACAATGGTAACAGTGGGGAATCTGAAAAAAAAGAAGAATATACAGACGCCATGTAGTTTTGCAGTGAGACTGTTCATTCAAGTCACATACAATGTCTCCATCTTTGTTAAGGCCAGTTTGAACATGGCCTTCCAACTCTATGATTCTATGGCCATCATGTGAATACAGCACCGCTTCTACATGGCAGCAGCTCTATGTAGTACATCAGGGGTGGCCAACTCCAAAGAGACTGCGATCTACTCACAGTTAAAATCTGGCAGTGATCTACCCCCTTTTTTTAGGGGTTCAGGTCAGAGTTGTTGAGATTTTTTTAGGAAGAAGGAAGGCCCATTTTTAGGGGTCCAGGTCAGATTTGTTGAGCTTTTCTGAGGCAGGAAGAACGCCCTGGGGTTTTTTTTGGGGGGGGGGGTGAAGGGCTAAAATGTTGAGCATTTTTAGGGGAGCCAAAGTTGTTGAGCTTCTTTGGGGGGAGCCAGTGATCTTCCACAGACGTCCAACAATCTACCTGTTGGACGTGCCTGTAGTACATAGTCATAACTTTTGAAAACTACTTTGCTCATAAGTTTGCCTACTCATAAGTTTGCTACACAAGTGCTAATATGTGATGCTGAGTTGTATGTTTCCTGTACAAACTGGTTTTAATTCAGTGGAGTTTGCGTTGGTCCAGCTGTTTAAGGATTGGACATAGCTTGATCTACCACCCTCTAACTATAACACATGGCTTCTGTAGATTGACTTCAACTGCCATTGGATTGATGAAATAGTCATAAAATATATATGACACACTATTAGGCCCAATCTACCATTTGGGAAACACTGTTTCAAAACTCCTGATTAATGGCTTCTAAAATCAAACATAAATATATGGAAAGATATAACATTCATTTCAATTATTTCTTGTCCATTCTTTATATTTTTAAAGGCAAAGTTGTGTGGTGGCAGCAGCAGTATTACTATTCACACCAATTTAACAAATTAACTTATTAGTTATCTTTATGTCCCTTTTTACAGCAGAACTCTCACAAAGCAATGTACAGAAAGAAATAAAAACAATAGACTATATGGTAGATCAGTGGTTCCCAACTGGTGGTCCATGAACCCCAGGGGGTCCACATAACCCACTCAGAGGGACCGTGGCACCAGTCACATAACAAAAACTACCATGGAGATATCAAAAAATGTTTAAGTAAGCGGTCCTTGACTTGGCTTTTGAAAAACAGAGGGTCCGCAGCTAATTGGGAACCACTGTAGTAGAATATGAAGAACTGAGTAGATACAGACAAATAGATGCACGAGACAAACTGAATTAGAACACATAACTCTCCTAAAGCAAGGACATGGTTTTTTAAAAGTATTTAAGGCTTTCTTGAATGCCATAACTAAAGAGACTCAGCAAATGTTAATTGGAAGAGAATTCCACAACTGCAGAATCACCACCAAGGACTCATGCGATTGCCAGCATAACCAATTTCAGAAGTAGGCACACAAGCAGAAGGACCTCCAACACGGTTCTTAGATTATGGGCAGGGTCATGCAGTCCTTTAAGAAACCAATCCCCAAACACAGTCTTAAAGGTCAATACAAGCTCTGAATTTAGCTCAGAAAGACACTGGTAGCTAGGGCAATTGGCAGAGAAGTGAGGTCAAATGTTTAGACCTTCTTCTGGTCCCTATTTGGATTCAGGGGGCTGCATTTTGCACTAATTGACATTTGCAGGCCATCTATAGCCCCCACATTCAGTGCATTGCAGTACAGGCACCCCCCACAACTTATGCAGGTGTTACCGGTATATTCTGGGGGCCCCCCACACATAAGTGAAATCACATAAAGTGGGGGGCACCTTCTAAACACCCTCTCTGCCGCTCTCTCTTCAATCTCATACTGTATCCAAAAATATCCACAACTATAATTGAAGCTCTGGGGCCGGCAGGAAGCTGGAGGATACATGGGAAAGTGGCTGCTGTGCTGCCCCACACATCAGCTGTCAGGCAGGGAGGCTGAGTAGTGTAAACAACGCCCTGTTGTCCCTTCAGGGCTTCCTCCGCCCTCACTGACGTCCTCTTTGTGCTCTGCGGAGGGTCTCCTTGCGAGCCACAAGGACCCTCCAGCTGTCTCCTGCCATTTCTGGGTTTGAATTTTATAATTTTCCAGTGCCACGCATATCCACGGTCGCACAGGAGTTGATCGCATGGAAGTGGGGGGGTGCCAGTAATCCAGTTTGGAAACAATAGGGCCAATAAGTGTCATCTGTATCATTCTTGTATGATTTCAACCTTGAACAGCATTTGTTCATAATGAACAAATACCATGAGAACAATGCCAGTTATTTCTAGATCACAGGTGCCCCCTCCATCCAATTTGGCACAGATGCCATGAGCAGCATAGCCAGTGGGAATTAGTATGGAGAAGAATAGAAAGTCCTTCTGGCCTGTCCGTAGCATAAAATCAAGTCTTGTTCCTAACTGCCGCTTCTGTCTTTGACTGTGGTTGTGTCAACAGACAAGAAGCAAAATCCTCCCACAGTGAAAGCTATATATACTGCAGTGCACACTAGAGTAGCAGCCTTAGTAGAACTAGATTTTCCTGAACTTGACCCTGGAGGAAGATTTGTTCATTTGCACAGGCAGGTGATTGCACTGCCTGAGTGGGTCTTCTGCTCAAGTCATGCAATTTTTGTACATAGTGTAACACAACCTTTTGAAAGTTTACTCTGAATTAAGTCCCACTCAGTAGAATTCAGTCCCAAGTAAGCATGCATCAGATTACAATTTAAGTATCGCTGGAGCAGATATGTGTTCCACAATGAAAAGGAATAGTTCAAACCTACTCGACTAATTATGCATAAGCAACCAAATTATACTCTGAGTCACACTGGTGTTCACTCAGAAGACTGGGAGAGGCAGTTGTTGATCTCTCAAAACAGATCTCATGCTCCGAGCAAAATTCACCATGTGCTGTGTGTGTCAGGCAGTGCCTAAGCACCACTTAAAACCCACTTAATTTAGAAAAAAATAACTCCATGATATTTCAGTTATTTATTTTTCATAGCTCAGTGTTTGGAAACGAGGGCTTACTCCTGACTCTTTGCACATTTGTAACTCTATTGATTTGTCTGGCATTACTCCCAGTTTCTCTTGAGAGCTCAGAATCAAACCCAGCAAGTACAGATGAATTCAATGGAATGAATTAATCAGGGGCTAATTATGTAAATAAGCTACTGTGCTATTATGTGTTTCTGTGATCATTTTTATGCATCAGTGAATGGCTGTGTGGCTTATTCAACATACCATACACTTGTGTGGTCCTCCCATCCTTTTCAGAGAATGAGGAACAAATTATTATCCCTCATATTTGTATCCAGTCCTTTCTCTAAAACTCAGAACAACATACATTGTTGTTATTCCATGTTGTTATCACACTAACTCAACAAGGTACATTGTATGACTGAACAGATATTTTAATTCTGACCTCCATGGTACAAGCCCAACATCTGAGCCACTCCACCAGTCACAAAGTATTTACACTACTCCTGAAATATGTAAAATTATCACCAAGTTTACAATTCTAAGCCTATTTACTTAGCCTTCAGTCTCATTCAAATCAAAGTGACATTTCTCAGTAAAAGTATGTCAAATAGAGATGTAGAACTGGCCCTACTTTAAGACAACAGTGAACACAATTGACTATAATACTTGGGGCCCTGCTTCATTCATTTCGCTATACAATTTTGAAACTACAAATGAGAGAGTCTACTATCAGTCATAGCAGATAGCTCAAACTGCACAAAGAAACCAGAAGTAATCCCCACAGCTTTGAAAAACAGGTGGGAAACAATAGGTTTTTGGGGGGGGTACATGGTGGGAAAGGATTCTTTGCCCCCCACCCCACCCCTTGTCAATGTTGCGTTCTCACGGAACTTCCACTTCACAGAACTTCATCACAAGCTGCATTGGGTTGTGCTCCTATCGAGTCTAGTTTGGCCCTCCAAGATGTTGTGGTACTCCAACTATGATCAGCCCCAGACAGCATGTTCAATAGGCAGGGGCAATGGGAGCAAGCAACATCTGGAGGGCCAAAGATTAGCCAACTTTGCTGTAAAGGAAAAGGTTTTTAAACTTTAAACAATCTTAAACAAGCAGAATGAACAACACACACACACACACAGTTATTCTCAAGTGTTTAAAGCCCAAAATGGCCTCAGCCCAGTATACCTGAAGGAGCGTCTTCACCCCCATCTTTCTGCCCGGACACTGAGGTCCAGTGCCGAGGGGCTTCTGGCAGTTCCCTTACTGCGAGAAGTGAAGTTACAGGGAACCAGGCAGAGGGGCTTCTCGGTGGTGGCGCCCTCCCATCAGATGTCCAGGAGATAAAGAACTGTCTGACTTTTAGAAGACATCTGAAGGCAGCCCTGTTTAGGGAAGTTTTTAATGTTTGAAGTTTTACTGTATTCTGTTTTTAATGTTCTGTTAAAAGCTGCCCATATATTATTATTATTATTATTATTATTATTATTATTATTATTATTATTGCCAAAAGCTGCAAAAAGTCCTGTGGTACCTAAAGACTATGGGTGCCTCCAGAATGTCAGTATTTTGAGGGAGGGATTCAAGCACATGCAGGAACTTTCTGTTTGTGCCTTTAACATGAATTAAAGTACTACTATGTTGCCCTAGCGCAGGGATGAGGAAGCTGTGGCCCTTCAGGTGTCGTTGGACCCCAGCTCTCATCAGCCGCAGCCAGCATGGCCCAATGGTCAAGGCTGATGGGAGTCCATTGACATCTGGAGGGTCACAGGTTCCCCATTCCTGAACAACAAAACCACTTTAAAAAAAGTGATTAAAAAAGATTTGGGAACTGATAGGGAAATTCATTTTTTGTTTTTATTATATTTTATCAAATTTTCAAAAAGTTAACATGTACACTCCAATACAGCATGCATTTTTTTTTTACTTCCCACCCCCTTTTCTATGGTGTTTCTTATTTCTCCCCCTTTGTTGCTGCACCCTATCTTCTGCCCTTTATATCATAACAACAATAAAATAATCTCTAATTCCTTCTGTTGCTCATAGTTCAAATCCTGCTCGCAAGTTTATCATACTATAGTATTTCTTTAAGTAATCCACAAAAGGCTTCCATTCTTCCACAAAACAATCATCATAGGTTCTCTTATTTTGACTGTTAACTTTGCCGATTCCGCATGTAGTTAGTCCTACAATACCAGAACAAACTTAGTTGGTCTATAAGGTGCTACAGGACAATTTTTAATTTTTTAAATTTTTATTTTGACTGTGTCAGACCAACACGGCTACCTACCTGAATAGGTTATTATTATTATTATTATTATTATTATTATTATTATTAATTAATCTTTATTGATATCACATACAAACATTAATGACATGAATAACATAAATAACAAGTCATACAAGACCACCGCATTACAATAAAAGAAATGCATGCAAAGAACAAAAGGAAACAAAACAAAACAAAAACAAAACAAAAAAGAGAACCAAATACTAATAATACATTACATTTATCTAGCAGTTTAAAATCAATGACTTCCAATCATTCTCACTATACTGTTTTGCTATCCTGATTCTTTAACACAGATTTATAAATTATATATAGATCTATTATATTGTGTGTTTTTACGAAATATCTAATTTGTTCTTTGCTTACAAGTATCAATCTAATTCTGCAAGTACTGTTTCGTTTGTACAATATGTGTTCAGGTATGTTTTAAATATTTTCCATTCTCCATAAACCTCTTGGTCTGACACTTCTCTGATTTTCCCAGTCAATGTGGCTAATTGTAAATACTCTATCATAAGAATCTGCCATTCTGTCACCGATGGTAAGGTTTCATTCTTCCAGTTTCTGGCCACTATTATTCTAGCTGCCGTTATTGTATACATGAACAGTGGTCTTATATATTTTTTAAATTCTGTTGGTAATATACCCAATAGGAAAATTTCAGGTCTTTTTTGGAATGTAATTTTAAATAACTTTTTAAGTTCACCATAAATGTTGTTCCAAAACTCACATACCACTTCACATTTCCACCACATATGGAAATAAGACCCTATTTCTTTTTTACATCTCCAGCATATTTGCGATCTTCCTTTATACATTTTGGCATGTTTTAAAGGTGTATGATGCCATCTGTACATCATCTTCATTGTGTTTTCTCTTAAATTATAACATGCTGTAAACGATATCCATTCTCCATAATCTTTCCCATTGGTCCATGTGAACATTACCGTACATCCCAAGTCCTGCGCCCAGCTTATCATCACTCCTTTTACTTGCTCTTCTTTAGTTTCCCACTCTAATAAGTATTCATACGTTTGTGATATATACTTCCCTTTAGTGTGGGTTAATTCTTTCTCAAAGCTTGTTGTTTCTTTTGCAATACCTTCCTTCCTATCTAAGCACAGTCTTTGGTTTAGCTGGAAGTATTGAAGCCAGTCAGACAGATAGCCTTTAATTTCCTCATATTTACTTAAAGTTGGCACGTTATAGTCATTTTCCAATACTAAACGGTACGTCGGCCATTCCCCTTTCATATTTGTTCTTTTTACTGCAGCTGCTTCTACAGGTGAGGTCCACAACAGTATTTTTGGCTCCCAGAATTGGAATTGTTTGGAATAAAGATATCATTCTCAGGAGAATATTCATTTTAACTGCTGAGATTCTTCCTAATAGGGAAAGGTGGAGTCTGTTCCATACTTCCATGCTTTTTTTAACCTCTTTCCATGTTTTTATGTAATTATCTTTGTACAGGTTCATACTTTTGGTTGAGATCCAGTTCCCTAGATATTTAGCCTTATTTTTTATTTCCAGACCTGTTAGTGAGTCTCTGTAATTCTTCTTTTTCTTTCTGAGTTAAGTTTTTTGTTATTAATTTAGTTTTTTGGTAATTAATTTTCAGGCCCATTACTTTTCCAAATTCCTTAATTAAATCCATAGATTCTGGTATACTTTGTAACGGTTCTTGTGTTGTGACTATTAAGTCATCGGCAAAGGCCCTGACTTTGTATGTTTTCTCTCCGATCACAATTCCTTTTATATTTTCATTTTTTCTAATATTTTGTAGAAGTGGTTCTAGACCAGAATGAATAACAGGGGTGACAGGGGACATCCCTGTCTCGTACAAATAGGTAATTATTATTAGGGATCTGCTGTACAGGGGAAACAGCTCCCTTCATCCCCAACAAAACATCTGGGCACCCAGGTGAGCTCCAAAGATGGCACAGCTGCTGGCAGAGCTCAAAGTTCATGGCTAGTAACCCTCCTGGCGGTTGCAACTTATCCCACATCACACGCACAGCTGCTGCACCTCCCCTGTGCCATCAGCCTTTCTTTTCAGGGCAGTTCAGTTGCCATAGGGGACTGGAACCTTTGCTGCAATGTGTGGCACGGCGTCCTTAAGCAATCTACAATTGCTTCTCCAAAACATATTGTTACATAATGGATGATGAAAGGAACTTCCAGAGGTGACCTCTTTATGGGTCTGTTTACTTGTAATGAGAGAGCACTGGAAATTTGTGGCTTTTTGAGATCTGTTTGCTTACAAACTGGCTCCTAAAGTAGGCTGCCGTTCATTATAAAATCTCCAGACTGAAGGCTGCTTCTGGCTCAGCTAACTCCAGCTAAAAGCTCTCAGCTCTCCAAATGTCACATCCACATTTCTGTTTACCTCGCTGCTTTACCCTGGGAAAACCTGTGTTTTAGCGCTAAATCAGAACAAACAGCAGTCAGGGTTTCCACGGGCTGCTGTTTCTTCCAATTTAGAACTGAAGAGGGGGTTTTCTGGGGGAAAGCAGCAAGGCAAAGGCAAAATTGCTCTGAATATTGCTTTCTAGGCATGGGACAAGCGGGAGTTTGGATCAGTGCTAAGTGATGGGTTCTCTGCTCCTATGCAAACTTGCCTCACACTGTCTCCATCTCCCTCACTTAGACTCTGATGAGTGAGATTTCCACTAAGTCCTTTTGTCTACCATTAGGGTGGCAGGTTATACAAAAACAAAAGGATAGACTCAGTGCCGGATTTACGTATCAGCTAAACAAGCTATAGCTTAGGACCTGAGTGCCCCCCCCCCATTAATTGTATTTCAGTTCAACAATTACTTTGATAAAATACATATTTTGTTATGTGCAAATGGCTTTAGATACCTATTAGTCCATAAATTACCATATAGCATATATTCAACACAAAAAACAGCGTCAATTTGTTGTTGACTAAGGACAGCTGGACATATAAAGGCCCCATTACCTTCAGTAGCTTAGGGCCTCATCAAACCTAAATCCGGCCCTGGATAGACTCAATTACAAAAAGCAACACAAAAACCAAACCAAAAACAATAGGTATTTCTTGCAGGCATTCCTTCCACGGGATAACTTGTTCTCAGCTTGCAATAATTTGGATGAATTCTGTTCATCTTTACCTGGGGGGTGTTACAAAATTGGGGGTCACCCCCCACTTTCTGCCGAGTGATAGGAAAATCCCAGGGGATTGCAGGCACTCACCCAGGGCCTATATTCCTTTGGAAATTTATTATTTATTTTTTTATTTTTTCTCATTACAAATATACTTATACAATTTACATAACGTCTCTCCCTCCCTCCCTTTGGACTTCCCTCAACTTCCATTTCTGATTTATTATCGTCATTATTATATTCTGCTATTTTCTACAAATATCATATTTTTCCTTTTATTACATTATTTGTTCCCTATCCATAAAGTTGTGAATGTTTATTTAAATCCTACCATCAAGTCAATATTCTTTCTTTGTTTTTGCAAATATAATATAAAGGGTTCCCACTCTTTTTCAAAATCCCTATTGTCCTTTTCCCGAAGTCTGTCTGTCAGCTTTGCCAACTCCGCATAATTCACCAGTTTTTCTTGCCAGTGTTCTTTTGTTGGAATTTCTCCAGTCTTCCAGTTCTGTGCTATCAATATTCTTGCCGCCTATTCCTTTGGAGAATTGAGACACAATATAACATAGCAATATATTTATAAGACTTATATTTATAAGGCTTATAAGGAATTTTGAAACTTTGGCTTTTTTGTTGTTTTAAAAAATAAGTCCTTAACCCTTGCTTGCCTCCTTCCACCAGTTCTCATCCTCCCTCTAGTTCTTAAGGAACTCAGAGAAAAACTTTGGGTTCCTGGATTTTGCCTCTGTGGACAAAAAGAATGAAGTGATGCTTCTTTCATGAACCCTTATTATCATCATCACCAAGTGGAGCTGTTCATTGGAGCTTCTGGAATATAAGAATATCATGGGGGATCTGGTCAAAAGCCTTACTGAAATCAAGATACACTAAAGCCACAGCATCCCCCCCGATTCACCAAGTTAGTAACTCTTATTAAAAAAAAAAAGCAATGAGATTCCTCTGGCGGGGCTGGTTTTTGAGAAACCCATGCTGAGTCTTAGTAATCACAGTAACCACATCACCCTTTTCTAAGTGCACATGGACAAACCATTTAATTATCTGTTCAAGGATCTTTCCTTGTATTAATGTCAAGCTCAACCAGCCTTCAGCCAACCAGCCTTCAGCCAGCCTGCCCAAGATGGATATTTCTTCTCCCCCTTTCTTCTTCCCAGAAAACTCTCTTTTCCTGTCACTTCAAGCAAACAACCCATCAGCTTGGCAACATCTGTCTCCTTAGGCCAAAGGATTTATCTCAGATGGCCTATGTAACGAAAAGACCCTTGCTTACGTCTTCTCACTACGCCCTCTCTATTTATTGAAAGAACTGACAGGGATTGATGAGGTAAATCTAACCTCCCACTTATCCCTCTAGCCTTTTCGGTAAACCCTCTAGCCTTTGAAGGTTTTTTACCAAATAAAAGAGAGGTCCTTTCCAGCCTCAAACGTGACTAGGTACGCTATTAATCCTGAGCTATATGAGAAACTCCCCCTTGTGTCCAGTAACAGGGGTCTAACCTCTATAGAACCCCTACTGACAAGCCTGCCTCTTCCCTGAGGTAACTTAGTGACCACCTGGGTCGTTTCTCCCTTTTTAGCCCCCTCAGCGACCTTCGTACTCACTACCTTTCCGTTCCTTTTTGAGGGAAAGTATATTCTTTTAAATGGTTATTCCCCACCTGGGCCTTTCATGTACTTTGGCTGGATAGTAATTCAGGCGACTTTCATGTTTGGCACTTTAAAGATGCGATTTCTTTATTGTTTGAAAGCGTAATGGTTGCAGTCAGGCTTAACGTGTACAGACTTAATTTTTAGAGTAAATATCTTTGTTTTTATACATATAACCAATAACACTACATCTCCCTAACCTAAACCTACTCTCACAGCTTCTTCTCCTACACCACCCCACACTCCCTTTTCCAAGCCCCTTCTCAACTGAATAAACGGCTGCACCTTCCCCTCCAACAGTCAGCCGCCCCCCCTCATGGAATGTTCAGTCAGCCCAGGCTTGAGACTGATTTAACCCATGATGGGTTGGGGTAAAACAAATATTCTTGTAACACACATTGCAAAACCGTTACAGCCTATTAATCCCTTTTGTCGGGTTAACAGATTTGCTCTTTGCTAGGCCAGCCAGGCTGGTGTGAGTAGGCCAGTCCAGGGATTCCTTGTCTGCCACAGTTCTACAACTTCTACTTTCATCTATATCCCAATTAATCAAAATCCTACCGTTTATTAATTTCTAAGGTTTAGGGTGGTCCCCCCAAATCTCTAACAATGTACATTATGTATTATTTTATGCCTATACAATTATTTCCATCATCTTTCCTAAAAAGGTAAAGTATAACATTTTAAGACTGTAAAACTCATAACCTAGTAAAAATACAAAGCATCAGTAAACACTTCTTCAGCTGCAGTAGAACAGTACTGAGCAGCACCAGGCCACATCCTAAAAAGCTTTTGAGAAGGAAAAGTTCTAAATACATACATGAGATCTTGCCATACTCAGAGGACTGAAGGACATTTACTGCTATAACATTTTATGAGCTCAGTTCTTAATGGCATACTGATCAGCAAATCAGTGATATAACTACAAATGAGGTCAATGATGATAAGGCAGAAATAGTGCCACCTGACAGCTGTTGCTCTTATATAGTAATGGCCCCATTTCTAGAGACAGAACAGCAATCTAGCTGTAAAGCAAGCAATCTAGCTGTAAAGCAAGAGGTTAGACCCCCTTGGGTACCGAAGCAGTGATCTGTGGGCCTGACAAGATGTCTCGAGAGGTATGCTGTCTCCCCGGGGCCAAGATCCATGATGTTACAGAACGGCTGCAAGGAATAATAAAACCTACGGATAAAAACCCCTTCCTTTTAGTCCATGTGGGAACCAATGACACTGCAAGCCATAGCCTCCAGAAGATCAAAAGTGATTATGAGGCTCTGGGCAGGAAGCTGAAGCAATTAAATGCACAAATTGTCATCTCATCTGTCCTCCCAGTTGAACGCCGTGGCCCAGGAAGAGAGGGGAAAATAGGAGAAGTGAACAACTGGCTTCGCAAATGGTGCCGGCAGGAACGGTTTGGATTCTTAGATCACGGCCTGCAGTTTCTTGAAGATGGACTTCTGGCAAGTGATGGGCTGCACCTCACAAGGGTTGGGAGGAATGTTTTTGCCAACAATCTCAAAAACCTCATCAGGAGGGCTTTAAACTGACTTATGTGGGGGAGGGAGACAGTGGTCCTGAAGGTAGGAGTCTATCAAATGCTGAAGATGATCATCCAAAAGTCAAGGACCAAATGGAGCAAACAGCACACAGACCTAGTGGTGGGAGGAAAAAATCCTTAAGTAGGAGACTAGGGGGAATGATCAATGGTTTTCAATGTCTGTATACAAATGCACAGAGCATGGGAAATAAACAAGATGAACTTGAGCTCTTGATACAGCAAACTAAATACGACATAATAGGCATCACTGAAACCTGGTGGGATGAGTCTCATGATTGGAATGTAGTAATAGAGGGATACAATCTATTTCAGAGAAATAGACCAAACAGGAAAGGAGGAGGAGTGGCATTATATGTCAGGGATGTGTATACCTGTGAAGAGATCCATGATTTAAAACTTCAAAGCCAAATTGAGAGTATCTGGGTCAAAATTAAGGGAGAGAAAAATAACAGTGATCTCATTGTGGGAGTTTACTATAGATCCCCGAGCCAAACTGAGGACATAGATGATGCCTTCCTGGAACAGATGACCAAGCATTCAAAAGGAAATGAGATAGTAGTAATGGGGGATTTCAACTATCCTGATATTTGTTGGATGTCAAACTCAGCCAAGAGCATAAGGTCGAACAGATTCCTCACTGGCCTTGCAGACAACTTCATTGTCCAGAAAGTGGTAGAAGCAACAAGAGGATCAGCCATTTTAGATCTGGTCCTAACCAATAGTGATGACCTGGTTAGTGGGGTAGAAGTGGCAGGATCATTAGGTGGGAGTGATCATGCTCTTCTGGAGTTTATTATACATCAGAAAGGAGCAACCAAGCATACTAAGACTCAAATTCTAGACTTTAAGAAAGCCGACTTCAGAAAACTTAGGGAAATGCTGGATGTGATCCCATGGTCAGTAATACTAAAAGGGATGGGAGTTCATGATGGATGGGAGTTTGTTAAAAGGGAGATATTAAAAGCACAACTTCAAGCAGTACCAATGCGACGAAAACATGGAAGGTGCCTAAAGAAGCCAGGGTGGCTATCTAAAGAACTTTTAACTGAGTTAAGATTTAAAAGGGATATGTACAAGAAATGGAAAAAGGGGGAAACCACCAGAGAGGAATTCAAACAAATAGCCAGCACATGTAGAGACAAAGTCAGAAAAGCTAAAGCACAGAATGAACTCAGGCTTGCTAGAGAGGTTAAAAGCAATAAAAAGAGTTTTTATGGGTATGTCCGTAGCAAAAGGAAGAACAAGGAAACAGTGGGGTCACTTAGAGGAGAAGATGGTGAAATGCGAACAGGGGACGCAGAAAGGGCAGAACTCCTCAATACCTTCTTTGCCTCAGTCTTCTCCAAAAAAGAAAACAATGCCCGACCTGAAGAATATGGAGCAGATGATTCAGCAGGGGAAACACAGCCCAGAATAAGTAAGGAGGTAGTACAAGAACACTTGGCTAGTTTAGATGTATTCAAGTCTCCAGGGCCAGATGAACTACATCCCAGAGTATTAAAAGAACTGGCAGAGGTGATTTCAGAACCACTGGCAGTAATCTTTGAGAATTCCTGGAAAACAGGTGAAGTCCCAGCAGACTGGAGGAGGGCAAATGTTGTCCCTATTTTCAAAAAGGGGAAAAGAGAGGACCCAAACAATTGCCGCCCAGTCAGCCTGACATCAATACCAGGAAAGATTCTAGAGCAGATCATTAAGCAAACGGTCTGTGAGCACCTAGAAAGGAACGCTGTGATCACTAAAAGTCAGCATGGGTTTCTGAAAAATAAGTCATGTCAGACTAATCTGATCTCATTTTTTGACAGAATTACAAGCCTGGTAGACGAAGGGAACACTGTGGATGTAGCCTATCTTGATTTCAGCAAGGCCTTTGACAAGGTGCCCCATGATATTCTTGTAAAGAAGCTGGTAAAATGCGGGCTAGACAATGCTACCATTCAGTGGATTTGTAACTGGCTGACTGACCGAACCCAAAGGGTGCTCATCAATGGCTCCTCTTCATCCTGGAGAGAAGTGACTAGTGGGGTGCCACAGGGTTCTGTCTTGGGCCCAGTCTTATTCAACATCTTTATCAATGACTTGGATGATGGGCTTGAGGGCATCCTGATCAAGTTTGCAGATGACACCAAATTGGGAGGGGTGGCTAATACCCCAGAGGACAGGATCACACTTCAAAATGACCTTAACAGATTAGAGAACTGGGCCAAGGCAAACAGGATGAATTTTAACAGGGAGAAATGTAAAGTACTACACTTGGGCAAAAAAAATGAAAGGCACAAATACAGGATGGGTGATACCTGGCTTCAGAGCAGTACAAGTGAAAAGGATCTAGGAGTCTTGGTAGACCACAAACTTGACATGAGTCAACAGTGTGATGCAGCAGCTAAAAAAGCCAATGCAATTCTGGGCTGCATCAATAGGAGTATAGCATCTAGATCAAGGGAAGTAATAGTACCACTGTATTCCGCTCTGGTCAGACCCCACCTGGAATACTGTGTCCAGTTCTGGGCACCACAGTTCAAGAAGGATATTGACAAGCTGGAACGTGTCCAGAGGAGGGCAACCAAAATGGTCAAAGGCCTGGAAACGATGCCTTATGAGGAACGGCTTAGGGAGCTGGGTATGTTTAGCCTGGAGAAGAGACGGTTAAGGGGTGATATGATAGCCATGTTCAAATATATAAAAGGATGTCATATAGAGGAGGGAGAAAGGTTGTTTTCTGCTGCTCCAGAGAAGCGGACACGGAGCAATGGATTCAAACTACAAGAAAGAAGATTCCACCTAAACATTAGGAAGAATTTCTTGACAGTAAGAGCTGTTCGACAATGGAATTTGCTGCCAAGGAGTGTGGTGGAGTCTCCTTCTTTGGAGGTCTTTAAGCAGAGGCTTGACAGCCACCTGTCAGGAATGCTTTGATGGTGTTTCCTGCTTGGCAGGGGGTTGGACTGGATGGCCCTTGTGGTCTCTTCCAACTCTATGATTCTGTGATTCTGTGATTCTATGTTTTGCTCATAGGAATCTACGAGCTGGAAGTTATATTAATAACCATACTTAGCATGCAAAGACATGCATATAGATCTTTAGAATTTTAAAAGCACTCCACACATTAAGTAATCCTTGCAGCTCCCCTGTTATCTGAGCTGGTTTTATTTTCAAATTGCAAAGGGTGGGGGGGGGGGAATATCTGCCAACAGCGTCTACTTTTGAAAATCATCCTCAGTACTTTGGATACTAAGTTGATCTATGTAAAGGAAGATCATTCAAAGTGCATTGACTAATTTTTATTTTAAAAGATACTGACTTGTTAGACCTTGAAGGCCATGATAACTGGTACGGATGGCACTCCTACCTAATATACGACAAAGTGAGAGTCCACAAGGGTTTTTTGAGTCATGTAGTAAATAAATCACTCTATAAGATCTGGAGTAAATATAAAGGAATACTGGAGCCGAAAATACCATTGTGGACCTCACCGGTAGCAGTAGCAGTAAAAAGAAGAAATATGAAAGGGGAGTGGCCAACGTACCGATTGTTATTGGAGAAGGATAAAGATGAGCCAACTTTGAGGAAGTACAAATAAATCAAAGAACATCTGTCTGACTGGCTTCATTGCTTTCAGTTAAACCAAAGACTGTGCATAGACAGGAAGGACGGTATAGCAAAAGAAACAACAAGATTTGAGAAAGCACTAACTCATATGAAAGGAAAATATATATCACGAATATACGATTATTTACTAGAGTGGGAAACTAAAGGAGAACAAGTTAAGAATGTGATGATAAAGTGGGCACAGGACTTGGGATATAACATCAACATGGATCAATGGGAAAGGTTATGGAGAACTGATATTAAGTTCACGGCATGTTATAATCTCAGAGAGAACACACTGAAGATGATGTACAGGTGGCACCACACTCCTTTAAAACTTGCCAAAATGTAAAAAGGAAGATCGAAAACATGCTGGAGATGCAAAAAAGGTATAGGATCATTCTTCCATATGTGGTGGAACTGTGAAGTGATATGTACATTTTGGAATAACATCTACGGTGAACTTAAAAAATTATTTAAAATCTCATTCAAAAAAAGACCTGAGATTTTTCTATTGGGTATACTACCAATAGAATTTTTAAAAAAATATAAGACCACTGTTCATGTACACAATTATGGCTGCTAGAATATTAGTGGCCAGAAACTGGAAGAATGAAACCTTACCATCCATAACAGAATGGCAGACCCTTATGATAGAGTACTTAGAATTAGCTAAACTGACTGGGAAAATAAGAGAGGTGTCAGATCAAGAAGTGTATGGAGAATGGAAAATATTCAAGGTATATTTGAACACATATTGTACAAATAAAACAATACTTGCAGAAATAGACTGATACTTGTAAGCAAAACTATATTAGATAATATAAAGGAGTATGTAATTATGGGGTCTATATAATTCATGAATCTGTGTAAGATAATCAAATTAGTATTATAGTATAGTGAGAATGGTTGGAAGTCATTGATTTTAAGCTGTTAGTTAAATGTTATATTAGTAATTGTGTATTTTTGGTATTTTTCAATGTTTCTGTATGATTTGCTATTTATGTTATTTATGTGTATGTGTAATATTAATAAAGATTTTTAAAAAAAACAAAAACAAAGTGCATTGACTAATTTTGGGATTATCACAGAGACCTGATTATACAATTCTCACGTTTCCTGAAGCATGCAAGCTGATTATGTCAAGGACCTGTGCACACTGTTAAGAGACCTAGGATAAGGGATATTGTGAGAGGGATGTGTGTCCTCCTCAAGAGTAAGCATCCGCAGACATAGTCTATTAAACTACTAGCTTTATTTACAGCATCAAGCATAATAGGTGTTACAGTTCATCATCTGACCCTTCTGTGTCAGATCCTCGAAGTACCGGTTTTCGGCTCCGCCCCCAACATAAAAGCTTCGGAAACCCTAGGCGCCGCCTACCCTCCTTCCGCTTCCGCCCTCTGGACCTAAGCGGGGCGGCGCCTGCCTCTTCCCTTTCACTTTCCTCCTCCATGCTGGTTGCTTCCGATGCTCTGGCAGGCTCTTCAAGCCTCACCTCCTCCCCCGGTCTCCACTTCCTGATCCCCGCCCATTGGCCGCACTGGAGCCCCGGTTGGAGACTCCTCCCATTGCCTCATTACCGCTTCTGGTGTTAACAGGGGCTGTGCCTGTTCCTCGTCCCACACCCTCAATAACTCCTCGGGCGTTAGCTGTGCCCTGCCTTGGCCAGCTGTGTCCTCAGACACTGCCTCGGAACCCTGCCAGCCCCTGACAGATATATTTGGAGGTAGCAGCAGTTTTCCTCAATCAATCTTATACACAACGGCCTTCACTTTCAGTTCTGCTATTTTGTATTGCTTCTCTTGAGTCACATCATGGAGTCATATTTAAATGTAGACGAAAGGGAGTATCATCTACACAACTACTTTCACATTGTGGTGCAACTGGAGTTTCCAGTTTTAACAGATGCCACCTATCTGAACTACGAAAGTGAGTAATACAATACATGAGTAATATCTATAGACTATAAGTATGTCCTGAAAATGACATAATTTGGAAACTGTTAGCAAAATCAACTATTCTGAAGTCATTTCCACCCAATGGTGCCCACTCAAGCAGTTGGTTACTGCACTTGTAACCAAGGTTCAAAGGTTGTTAGGTAGGAGGTTGTCTAGGATTAGTATATTTCAAATTAATATATAGGTTTAAGATTTGTGTCAAATCCCATGTGATAGCATTCTATCTAGTTCATGAAAAGTATCAGATATTCGGAATGTGGACCAGCCTGGGTCCACAAGTCAGACATGTAAGACTTATCTTCTTACATTTATATCCGTCCTTTCTTCCATGTGGTTCCCAGGTGGTCTCTTATCCAGGCACTGTCAAGACCCAGACCTGCTGAGCTTCAGCAAAGTGGTGGTGGCATTTAGTCTTCACAAGATACTCAAGGACATCTGATCATGAATCCATGCGGTCATTCCAGCTTTACACAAACGGAAGAGTTCAGTGATCACTTGAGAGAGGCTCACACTTGCATACTTGCATTGTCACACACTGGCCTTTAGAATGCCACCATGGTCCGCCTTCCAATAGGAGGACTTTTGTGCCCCTGTGTGCATCTTCACAGAAAGGTACAGTTTTCAACTCTCCATACTCCATACTCCATGGCACCAGTCAAAACCCTCCACTAGGACATGTCCAGAACCACAGAAGCCCTAATGAGGTGAAGCTGATCATCCTTGGTACATCTTGACAGTGAGAACGGAAAGGCCCTTTGAAAGCGACTGATGTGTAGAACAGATCTAAAGGGACATTTCAAATAGGTGAAAGTCACGTGATACGTTAAAATTGGAATTTCTACTTGTAGAATACTACACACTTGCAAGATCAACACACTGGGTAACACAACAGGCGCTTGGGGCACCATCACTTTCACCCCTGTGAATAACAAGCCGGATTAGCTACACAGCTTGAGTTTTCCTTGTACAGTACTGCCATCTGCTGCATTTTGACAACACAAACCTTTTGGCATGACCAGCAGCAGTGGAAAACCTACCTCCCTAATGCACATGCACACGCACTATAATTAGAAAATAAAAGATAATAAGTCCACTCAAAAGTATACGGCTTGTGCCATAACTTTCTGCTCCTTTAATTTTGCAAGCAGCATTCCGTGGTATCATCTGCAGCAATATTTCAACAGATGCAAAAGGACAGAAACTGCTGTTCAGTAATTTGCTTACATTTCCCATCATGCAAGCTTGTGCATTGCAAATCTTTTTTAATTTCCTGATTTTGTGAACAAATGCAAACTAATACAGTCAGTCAATCTAGTTTGTGATACACAGCATGAATCCCACTTTCCAGTTATTCTTTGGGCTCACTTGTTAAAAATTAATCATCCTAACGCTAGAAAACCTCCTCTTGAGAGCTATATATAGAAGCTGAGCAAACTCTTTTTCTGGCTGGTCCGAAAGTAGTGGAATACCAGACATTATTACAGTTAGTTTCACTAACCTAAGTTCCATCCCACTACTAACTTTGACTGGTCTTTTCCCCCCTCCCTTTTTTGGTTTTTTAAATAACCTTTTATTGAGTTTTATAAACAAGGATCATATGAATAAATGATAAAAATAAATAGACCATGTCTTATGTCATTTGTCACAAAAATAGCACAATACATTTACCATAATATCTACAACATATGGTTCAACGTGTAAGTTACTGAATCATGAACTGGTTTTAATAAAAGCAAAAACAAAGAGGAAACAGGATTGAACAGAATTAACAGATAACATTCAACATTACATAGCAAAACCCTTTGTGGTTGGCTTAGAGCAGGCACGTCCAACAGGTAGATCGGGATCTACCAGTAGATCACTGGACATCTGTGGTAGATCACTGGCTCCCCCCAAAGAAGCTCAACAAGTTTGGCTCCCCTAAAAAAAGCTCAAATTTTTGCCCTGCACCCCTAAAATATGTGGCTTTCCCCCTCCCTAAAAAAAATTCAACAACTTTGACCTGAACCCTAAAAAGGGGGTAGATCACTGCCAGTTTTTAACTCTGTGAGTAGATCGCAGTCTCTTGGGAATTGGCCACCCCTGGCTTAGAATAAGTATGAAAAATAGTCATTTTTCCTTTTATGTTGCCAATGAAACAATATAAAGTTAGTCTATTGATGAACGTGGGGGGCGGGGGGGAGTTCAAAGTGAAGAGGTTTTGTGAGACTATGGAGGTCACCTCCGGGTGTGAAGTCAAACCGCAAGAGAATCACAGCACCTGCTGAGGCTGCAGAGATGGTAACTCGGAACGGCTGCCTTCCCTGTTGTTTGGCTGCATAAGCAGCACTGGAGTGACCTGGGCAATGTGCATGGATGGAGGTCCCTCTGGACCTGGCTGAGGGGGGGTCCAGAGGAAAGCAGAGCAAGACGCAGGCTGCACCAGCTGGGCTGCAGGAGTTGCCAGGAGGAAGCGGATGAGGCGCACCCAATAGCCTTAGGGACTCCACTGGTTTGCTCCTGAGCCTTTCCTTCTCCTGAAGATATCTTGCAAGGCAGTGGATTACCCCAAAGGGTTTACCCCAAAGCCTTTCTCACAAATGAATATAGCCACAAGGCAGCGGAGGTTGAGGATAAGAGTTTTCTTTCTCCTGGATGCACCACCTTCCCAGGGTGATGTGCAGAAACCACTTTCCTTACCATTGGACCCACTATCGATCCTTTCTGCACCAGTGACCGGACGACTCGTGGGCCGGTTAAACGGCCTCCGTGTGCCAGAGGTTGCTGACCCCTGCTGTAAAATGTTGTTTGCTTTTTTGAGACAACGGGAGCTGTATAGTTCATCCAAAGATGGGAGAGGAGGCCCGATTTCGGGCTGTGGCTATGACCTTCTGGAACATTTTCCTATCGGTGACTGTGCAACTGGCAAACCAAGCACAGATGCAGAGTGCCAGCTCTCCTGCTCACGCAGCGCCTTTGGCAAGTGGAGAAACGGAGGCTCACACCTGGATTCTTTCCTCTCTGCGGGGAGAGGAGGCTCCGCCCCCTGGAGCCCCAGGACACGCGGAAGAGGCGGCAGGGGGCGCTGTGGGCAACGCGGCCTCCTTGCGAAGCCGACTTCCGCCCGATGATGGGCGGGGCCGGGAGGAGCCGCAGAGCTACGAAACAGAGAGAGGGGCCCCGGCCCGACCTGCGCCGGTCGCTTCCTGGCTCACGCTGCCCTTCCTTCCACGCAGAGACGGGCGCGTCCGCGAGAACAATCTTTGCTGCTTCTGTACACAGCCGGCCCATTGGAAGAATTGCTCCAATGCTTGGGGGGGGGGGGCGTTGAATATTTATGCCCTTCTGCAGAAAAAAGATCGGAAGTTCTGCGCGGGCGAGTCCGTGGGCATTGCATGTCCCGAGGGTCCGTCTCCTTTCTGAAAGTGCCGCGATTTGGCGCGTGTCTTGGCAGCAGGGCCGGTCCCGGAGCCCCCCTGCGCCCAGGAGCCCCCAGGCAAGCCAGCTAGTAGCAGGGCTCTCTCGTGGCAGGGAGGACCACCAACACAACACGGGTGAAACACGGGTGCTGACCCTCCACACGTGCCGAGGAGCAGCAGCGCGTGCGGGCGGGCGGGAGAAGCGAGCAGGGGAGGTGGCAAGGAAGGGCCGGGGTCGGTCTGTCCTAGTTGTGCCTCCTCGTGTGGACGGAAAGAGATCCACTCAGACTCCGGTACCAAGGAAAGAGAGAAAACCCTCCCCCTCTTCCCCGAGGCTCTTGGCGTCCGTCTGTCTCGGGAGACAATGGAGTGCGCCTTCGGGGGTGAAGCCAAACCGCGGCGGTATCGGCACCGAAATGACTCCCCCCCCCCCCCCGTATGCCTGGAGGTCCTGTCTCTTGATCCTCCGACCTGGTCCAAAGGGAAGCAGATGGGCATGTTCTGTATTCAGTGATCTGTGTTTGCCTGAGCTCGAGTCTGGAGTCTGGACTAAGGATTCTGAGCTCCTGTGTTCTGATTCCATAGATGTCCAATCACAGAACATTTCAGGATTGGGGCCTCTGCCCTTGAACTCCAGTCATGATTCACAGCTTGGAAGTTAAGACAGGAAAGCCCAGGCTTTCAGAAATGCATACAAGCAGTTGCTTTGCCCGTTCCCGTTATGTAGTTCCATAAAGGCTCTTGCTGTTCCCACGGTGTCTTGCCTTGTGGGAACCCGCCTACACTTCAGGGCACCACTGGGCTGTGGGAGTTGCCGGGAGGAGGCGAACGAGGCGCCCGAGAGACAGGTGTTAATGGAAAGTAGCAGATAAAAAGGCAAATGGCGTTGGAAAGGTGAAACCCCCCAGAACAGAGGCCTCGTGGGCCTTTTTTTCCATACTTTGCAACAGTGGGTTTTTTTTTACAGCAAAACCCAATCGTCAAGAGTCATTTAATCCAGTATTAAATCCAGAAATTTGAATGTGGCCCAGCAGTTTTGCATCCTGGTCCACCAGATATTAAGAATCCCAAGCAAGCAAGGTTTATCCTATTTCTTGTAGTGTCCGGTGCTTCACATGGTGCCACCTTGCTTTATTATGCCATGTCTGCCCGTTATTTCAGCCTTGCAGTAAAAAGCATAAAGCCTCCGATGTGCAGAGGTTGAGCACGGCAGAGGCGTAGGAAGGTCAGGTGGTACCCGGTGCGGAAAATTTATTGTCACCCCCCCACACATTGATTTTATTTTAGTTTTTTGTCTGCAAAAATGGTTTTACGTTATTTCATATTTTCTTACAAAGGAATAATAAGTAAAAATAAACTTTTATTTATATCCCGCCCTCCTCGGCCAAAGTCGGGCTCAGGGCGGCTAACATCAGATACATAACATTGATATAAAATCAAACAATAATTTAATTACCTCCTAAAAACATGGCAAAATCAAATTAAAGTCTAATTAGATGGCTTTCCACAGGGTTAGGGTTGGGAACAGTAAGTGCTCCACTGAATTGAAATTTCAGCCTTCACGACATAGGAAAACAGCCAAGTAAACAGGTTTTTGTTGTTGAGGAGGGTCAAGATATTAACTGATATGCATGAAATCTCATACATAGCTATATAATCCCTAGTGTAGTAAGATAAGAGCTTTGGAGCAGGCATTTTTTTTTAAAAAAAAGTTTTTTATGAACCACCCGCCCCCTGCCCCCCCTTCCTACGCCCCTGGAGCACGGAGTCCTCCTTTCTGCTGGTACAACATCCTGTGTCTTGTTATAGGCAGCTTCCCATCTCCCAACATTGGATGAACCTTTCCAAAGTTTCAACAAAATTGTAAGGGACCAAGAGGCAAAATGTGGAAAACTACATAAACATAAGCACATATGGCTAGAGCACAAGAACACCATTTCAAATGGCTAGTACCAGTATGCCTTTATTCTGGTCATTTTATTTTTTACTGTTAATGATCCGTAATAGCCTCATAACAGGAACCTCTTTCGCCTGAAGAGCAAGATTTTTAAAAATTCCTTAAATCCAGACCTTTAAGGACTTGCAGACCCAATTCAACAGGCAGCTTCCGTTTTAAAATTTCAGTCTGCTAAAAACTTTCCTATTCCACAAAACTCGTGCAGGCAATTGAGATGATATTTTTTAAAGACCTGATCTCTGATTTTAAAATTCTTTTACACATGGCTTTTATATTATAGAGGTGTGTGTCACTGGTTTCAGCAGCTATTATTATTATTTCCCCCCAATACGTGTAGTTTCCTCAGCATGTCTTCTGCAGCGCAGTTACTCCGCTCAATTTCATAACAAGGGTGTGTGTGATTATAGCAAAACCAAAGAGGAAAAGAAAAGAGTCCACTGCAGTTATAAATTGATTTTATTTTGAAAATAATGCTATTATCAATCCTAGAGGGATAAGAGGCAGAATTACGCATTCAAGAAGCGTTTGTTAAATCCAAAACTTTTGCTATATAAAAAGGTGATAATGGAACTCCCTTGCATTGTTCCTTTAAAGCAAAAGGTTACCAGCCTCTCTTCAAAGCCTGACACTTTCCCTGCATCTTCCACATAAATAGATCTTTTAAAATTCTTCCAGGCCTTTTAAACCCCTGCAATTTTAACAGATTATGTGATTGTCATGTTTTGAGCTATTGCTTACAAACTGTATAACTTTATCTTTCTGCCAGGAAGGATTTTCTTTTAATGCTGCAAGCTGTGGTTTTTATAATACAGGAATCCCCACCACCACCATTTAAGTGTGTTCAATTCATGCACAACTGTGCATATGTGCAGCACCAAAAACCCAAAATGGGGGGAGAGACCTGAAGAGTCTCTACAAAACCCCACTGCACCTCCAGCCCACAAAGAGACTCCCTGGAGCCCAGAGGGTGTCCTCTTGAGGGTCCGGGAAAGAGCTCCTTGCAAGCTGAAGGCGCAGCAGGGTGCCCCCCATTTTTGCACATTTCACTTATGCGCGCAGGGGACCAGAACGTTAACCCCGTGTAAATGGGGAGTCGCCTGTACAGAATTTCTAAAAGGTTTTAGTGTTTTCATGCTGGGTCTTTACCAAGCAGTCATCTCTAACTAGAAGCCAGCAACACATAAGGATGCATTCAGTCACAAAGGCAAGCAGACTGCAGTCACAAGAGAAGCCCAAGGGGGCAAGAGCAATTCAGCCCTGGGGGGCCGAGACAAGCAAAGCAGGTGCAAAGGTATGAGAGAACCCAGTGAGGAACTGGAGAGTGATGGCAGAGACCAGTGAGGAAGAAGATGTGTCTCAGCATCAAAAGCATCTGGAGGTGTGTGGACACACAGGTGGCTTTGCCCCCATCCAGAACTGACCACTGATGGTGATCCTTCATAGGTCCTGTAGCCCCCCCTTTCAAACTCCAATTCCCAATTAAGCCTTTGCTGAAGTCCTTAGGTCCTGTGCCACAATGTTTAGGAAGACCCTTGTGGCATCTCGGAGATTTTGTCCAGTGACTTCAGCAGTTCAGCCACCATCTGCAGCTCTTTTGCGCCAGAGAGCAGCTGCCTGGAAGGAAAGCAGGAGGTTGTTAGAAAGAAAGAGGGTAATGAGAGTGAGAGTGACTGCTTAGGCCAGGATTTACGTATTTATAAAAATATTTGTATGACCACTGTGTCATAAAGATACATATCAAAGCAGTTTACAGCAATAAAACCATACAATAAAAACCACAAAACAGTTAACATTGTGGAAGGACGCATTCTAAGTTGGCCATGGAGGCCTAGCAGAACAAAAATGTTTTCAGCAGGCATTTAAAAGTTGGCATAGAAGGCGCATGCTAAATCTCCAGTGGCAGAGAGTACCACAGGACTGGACCAATGAGGGGTCTGACTCCGTAGAAGGCAGCTTCCTAAGTTCCTATCCTGTTCCACTTTTTAACACATGGCTGCTGCTTTGAAGTTTCAGGGTCTTAAAGGAAGGACAGCTTGTTGGGGACTTGTGGAAGTCGGTTGGAGTCAATCACACCTCATGGTGGGAGGTCCTGTAGAGTCTTCAGAGATGTCCTGCTCCTGGCAGAACAGCTTCTTCCAGAGCTAAGGGGGAAACTCCTCTCCCACACAGTTCAGAGGAACCAAGTGTTTCTTGTCTCCACACACAAGTTGAATCTAAACACTACTGACTACCATACTGGCCCAAATATAAGCCGCCACCCCCCCCCCAAATTCCGACTGTGAAAAGTTAAAGTGTGGCTTAAATTTGTGACCTTACAAAAATGGGCTTTTACAATATCGCTGCTGAAACAGACACACGGTAAAATGGAACAAAAAAATTTTTTATTGCAGATTTGCAAGCATGAAACTGTTGTGCAATTAACCCGTAGAAATTTATTCTTGTTGTTGTTCAGTCGTTCAGTCGTGTCCGACTCTTCGTGACCCCATGGACCAGAGCACGCCAGGCACGCCTATCCTTCACTGCTGTGAGACGGATGGGTGTCTCCTCGGAAGTAAGCATCCACAAAACGCAGTCTGCTAAACTAATCACTTTATTTCATAACATTGATAATCCAGACCTTGCGATTATGCATCCGACCCCTCGGAGTCAGATCCTTCTAGTACGGATTTGCGGCTCCGCCCCCAGCATAGGAGCTTCGGAAAGCCTAGTCTCCGCCTCTCCTTTTTCCGCTTCCGCGCCCTTGACCTGGGCAGCCCTACGGCTCCCCCTTCCCTTTCGCTTTCACCTTCCCCGCTTGTGGTGTCTGATGCTCCGGTAGGCTCTCTAAGCCTCAACTCCTCCTCGGTCTCCATATTCTGATCCCTTCCCATTGGCTGTGCTAGCGCTCTGGTGGAGCTTTCCTCCCATTGCTGCACTACCTGCTCTGGCGTCAGCAGGGGCTGTGCCTGTTCCTGATCCCAGACCCTCAATAACTCTTCGGGCGTCAGCGGAGCCCTATCTAGGTCAGCTGTCTCCTCTGGCACCGCTTCGGAAACCGGCCAGCCCCTGACATCCATCCCCCCTTCCAAGCCCCCCTTCCCCTCCTGAAAAGGCACACCTGGTTGGGGCAGATTGGTTTCGGAGTCCCTTGCTAGATCTCCCAGCTCCCCCAAGACTCGTCTGCTGTGTCAGGGGAGGAAGGGAAACCTAAGAATATTGTGGTGTCGCCACTGGACGATGAGGCAAAAACAGGTCTTCCCAATCCTCCCTGGCCATGGGTGGAGAAAGGGGTTCTGCACTCTCGGTCCCTTCTCCTACCATTGGGTACCCTTCACTCCCCCCTGATGGTGGGAAACCCCAGAAGTCCCCTTCCTCCGAGTCTGTGGGCTGAAACACGTCTCTTAGTTGCCAACGGTATGGTTTTGGGCGTTGTGCGGGAATAGTTCGTGAAATTCCCACACCAGATGCTCCTTGGTGACTTCCTCTGCCGGGATCCATGCATTTTCCGACGCTGGCTCCCCCTCCCACGCTACCAAATACTGCAGTTCATCCCCTTGCCACCTGGAGTCCAAAATCTCGGTGGCCTCGTTGAAGAGTTCCGGTTCCACCATCGGTAACCCCTGCGACCCCTGCTGGTAGCCCCTGTTGGTACCTGTGAGGTTCCCTGTACTTGGACAGGAGAGACCTGTGGAACACCGGGTGAATCCTCATGTCGGCCGTCAGTCGCAGTTTGAAAGCCACGGGGTTGATCTGCTCCACTACCTCAAAAGGCCCCAGTCTACGTTCGCTGCAGCTTCTTGCACCTGCCGCGACTATGGGCAGCCCTTGTGTGGGACAACCATACCATATCTCCCCACCTGGATGTCCTCCCCCTCCCTGCGGGTGCCGTGTCCGCTGCCGTCTTGTAGGCTACTTTAGCCCGCTCCAAATTGTCACTGAGCAATTGGTGCAATGCTTCCAACTCCTCAGCGAAATTCTGTGCAGCGGGCACGTCTCCATCCCCCTGTTCCCCCTCCCTTCCCGGAAAGGCCCTGGGGTGGCTGCCGTAGATCGCCTGGAACGGGGACATGCCTGCCGAGGAGTGTTGAGCATTGTTGTACGAAAACCTCTGCAAGGGGCGAGTTTGTCACTCCAGTCGCTGTGTTGCTGGGAAGCATAACAGCGCAGATACTGCTGCAGTATGGAATTAACACGCTCCGATTGACCGTTAGTTTGAGGATGGCGTGCTGAAGATAGACACACCTGCACCTTCAAGATCTGCATGAGCTTGCGCCAGAAACGGGAGGTAAATTGGGCGCCGCGATCCGAAATTACTCTCACTGGCATACCATTGCAGCTTGAACACGTGCTGCATAAACAACCGGGCCGTCTCCTCCGCCGACACCCACTTTGGGGCAGGCAATGAAGTGAGCCATCTTGGTCAGGAGATCCACTACGACTAGTACAGCCGTGTTGCCCTTGGACTTGGGGAGATCCGTGACAAAGTCCAGCGAAACCGCTTCCCAGGGCTTGCTTGGGGTGGGAAGCGGTTCCAGTAGTCCTGCTGGTACCCTTCTCTCCCCCTTGGCCCTTTGGCAGACCTCGCACCCCCTGACGTAGTCCTTAACGTCCTGCCTGACCTTTGGTTTTTGAATTGCCCAAAAGTGCCCTGCTGTGGGGGTTGTCATGAAGCTGTCTGAGAATTTTGGCCCTCATATCCTCCCCTGGCACATACAGTGCCCCCTTGTACACCAGTAGCCCCTCCTTTTCCTCAAACCCTCCTGCCCTGGGATTCCCCTCCTTGCTGCTTTTGTCTCTGAATTCCAGTCTAATGCCGATTGCCATCGCTGCTTCGGTGAGGCTCTTCATGTCATTGTAGGGACCCCCCCCTCGCCAAAGAGTCTTTTACTTCATCGGCCAGACCTAACTTAAAGAGCGCTATCATTTGAGGCGTATTGATTTCCCATCCCAGACGATGGGTTAACGACAAAAACTTTGCCTGGTACTCGCGCACCGTCATATTCCCTTGCCTCAAAAGCAAAAGTTCCTGCGCTTCCAATTCCTGTTCCGAACTGCTCGTATAAACAGCGTCCATCGCTTTAAAGAACTCCTTTACTCTCTGAAGCGCTGGGTCCTTGGCCATAATCAGTGGCCTCACCCAATCTCGAGCATGTGATTCAAAATGCGAAATTACAAATCCGACCTGCTCTTCCTCATTTTTAAAATGAGTCTCTTTGTAGTTCCAGGGCATATAGCATGTCCGTATCTAAAACCTATGTACTGTTCTGGTCTGCCCTGAAACCTGCTTGTTAGCATGGTGATTCGCCTGCCCGCCTGCGCACTCCTGCCCTGCTCAGCGTGGATCCTTGCCTCCTCCAACCTGGCTTGACTAATTCGGTACAGTACCTCTAGCTCACGAGCTCTATCTTCCCAGGTAGGGGCACCTCCACCGCCGGCTCCTTGGGCAGCTAACGCTGCGGCTTCTTCCGCGCTGCTCATGCTGGTTGTGCTTTACTTCTGAGGAGGTGACGATGACTAGAAGGATGCTGTGAGACGGATGGGTGTCTCCTCGGAAGTAAGCATCCACAAAACGCAGTCTGCTAAACTAATCACTTTATTTCATAACATTGATAATCCAGACCTTGCGATTATGCATCCGACCCCTCGGAGTCAGATCCTTCTAGTACGATTTGCGGCTCCGCCCCCAGCATAGGAGCTTCGGAAAGCCTAGTCTCCGCCTCTCCTTTTTCCGCTTCCGCGCCCTTGACCTGGGCAGCCCTACGGCTCCCCCTTCCCTTTCGCTTTCACCTTCCCCGCTTGTGGTGTCTGATGCTCCGGTAGGCTCTCTAAGCCTCAACTCCTCCTCGGTCTCCATATTCTGATCCCTTCCCATTGGCTGTGCTAGCGCTCTGGTGGAGCTTTCCTCCCATTGCTGCACTACCTGCTCTGGCGTCAGCAGGGGCTGTGCCTGTTCCTGATCCCAGACCCTCAATAACTCTTCGGGCGTCAGCGGAGCCCTATCTAGGTCAGCTGTCTCCTCTGGCACCGCTTCGGAAACCGGCCAGCCCCTGACAACTGCCTCTCGCAGTTTGGCCAAACTTATGTTAGTAGCTTCGAGAACACTGTCCAACCATCTCGTCCTCTGTCGTCCCCCTTCTCCTTGTGCCCTCAATCTTTCCCAACATCAGGGTCTTTTCTAGGGAGTCTTCTCTTCTCACGAGGTGGCCAAAGTACTGGAAGCCTTAACCTCAGGATCTGTCCTTCTAGTGAGCACTCAGGGCTGATTTCTTTAAGAATGGATAGGTTTGATCTTCTTGCAGTCCATGGGACTCTCAAGAGTCTCCTCCAGCACCATAATTCAAAAGCATCAATTCTTCAGCGATCAGCCTTCTTTATGGTCCAGCTCTCACTTCCGTACATTACTACTGGGAAAACCATAGCTCTTTAACTATACGGACCTTTGTTGGCAAGGTGATGTCCTTTGCTTTTTAAGATGCTGTCTAGGTTTGTCATTGCTTTTCTCCCAAGAAGCAGGCGTCTTCTAATTTCGTGACTGCTGTCACCATCTGCAGTGATCATGGAACCCAAGAAAGTGAAAATCTCTCACTGCCTCCATTTCTTCCCCCTTCTATTTGCCAGGAGGTGATGGGAACCAGTGGGCCATGATCTTAGTTTTTTTTTGATGTTGAGCTTCAGACCATATTTTGCGCTCTCCTCTTTCACCCTCATTAAAAGGTTCTTTAATTCCTCCTCACTTTCTGCCATCAAGGTTGTATCATCAGCATATCTGAGGTTGTTGATATTTCTTCCGGCAATCTTAATTCTCAGGAGACGGATGAGGTGATCAGGCACTCCCATTTCTTTAAGAACTTACCATAGTTTGCTGTGGTCGACACAGTCAAAAGCTTTTGCGCAGTCAATGAAGCAGAAGTAAATGTTTTTCTGGAACTCTCTAGCTTTCTCCATAATCCAGCGCATGTTTGCAATTTGGTCTCTGGTTCCTCTGCCCCTTCGAAATCCAGCTTGCACTTCTGGGAGTTCTCGGTCCACATACTGCTTAAGCCTGCCTTGTAGAATTTTTAGCAAAACCTTGCTAGCGTGTGAAATGAGCGCAATTGTGCGGTAGTTGGAGCATTCTTTGGCACTGCCCTTCTTTGGGATTGGGATGTAGACTGATCTTCTCCAATCCTCTGGCCACTGCTGAGTTTTCCAAACTTGCTGGCATATTGAGTGTAGCACCTTAACAGCATCATCTTTTAAGATTTTAAATAGTTCAGCTGGAATATCATCACTTCCACTGGCCTTGTTGTTAGCAAGGCTTTCTAAGGCCCATTTGACTTCACTCTCCAGGATGTCTGGCTCAAGGTCAGCAACCACACTACCTGGGATGTATGAGACCTCCTTATCTTTCTGGTATAATTCCTCTGTGTATTCTTGCCACCTCTTCTTGATGTCTTCTGCTTCTGTTAGGTCCTTTCCACTTTTGTCCTTAATTGTGGTAATCTTTGTACGAAATGTTCCTTTCATATTTCCAATTTTCTTGAACAGATCTCTGGTTTTTCCCATTCTGTTGTTTTCCTCTATTTCTTTGCATTGCTCGTTTAAAAAGGCCCTCTTGTCTCTCCTTGCTATTTTTTGGGTTATTAAATTTGGGTTAATTTATTCTACATTTGCCATTTACAGGTGTGAGTGCCTGCGGAATTGTAGCAATTGAACAGCAATTTTAGTGATTGTATGGTAACTTTTGCGGGTTTACAAGATCAAAAGCTTAAATTGGCTCAGAGTTACAATTCTGCAAACCGCAGCAATTTTCAGTCTGTAACCCAATTTTAAGCGAGCGGCTTATATTCGGGTATTGTCTTTTTCCCTTCCCCCCCTTAAATTTGAAAGGTGCGGCTTATTTGCGGATACAGCTTATATTTGGGCCAGTATGGTACTATATACAGTTCTTTGGGTCTCTGAATTAAAGATACATGTGGACAGAGAGATCTGCTAACACATGGTGCTGATAATGCCAAAGTTGCAGGTTCCATCCCTGCATGGGACAGCTGCATATTCCTGCATTGCAGAAGGTTGGACTAGATGACCCTCAGGGTCCCTTCCAATTCTATGATTCTATGCTAGCTAAGGGACGCAGGTGGTGCTGTGGTCTAAACCACAGAACCTAGGGCTTGCTGTTCAGAAGATTGGCGGTTCAAATCCCCGCAATGGGGTGAGCTCATGTTGCTCGGTTCCGTGCTCCTGCCAACTTAGCAGTTCGAAAGCACGTCAAAGTGCAAGTAGATAAATAGGGACCGCTCCGGCGGGAAGGTAAACGGCGTTTCCGTGCGCTGCTCTGGTTCACCAGAAGCGGCTTAGTCCTGCTGGCCACATGACCTGGAAGCTGTATGCCAGGTCCCTCGGCCTATAGAGCGAGAAGAGTGCCGCAACCCCAGAGTCGTCCGCGACTGGACCTAACGGTCAGGGGTACCTTTACCTTTATGCTAGCTAATGCTACTGAGTAAAACCCATCCTCACAGACTCAGTCAAACAGGACAGGACAAGGAGTAGACAGAAGCAATGCCCTAGAGACTGTTATCCTTGTCTTCTCATTCCTGAAACAATGAGAGGGCGAATGTCTCTGCAAGTCATACCATTGACCAGAAGCGTCTTACAAAAACCAGTACCAAGTACGTTCTCATTGACCGCTGATGTTGCTATGGTAACCCAGTGCACCTGACACCTTATCTCAGAGCATCCAGACCAGGGTGTGTGTGTGTGATGTGCTAACTCAAGGCCTGCACTGCGTCATTTAACTCATTTGTTTACATCACACCAAGACGGCTCACCCATCTCTCGTTGAGTTGCAAGCTGATTGGGGTTCATGTAGATTTTAATCTACGAATGCCCAATGTTGAAATGTACCTGATGGATGGCTGGGACTTTTTGATGACGGTGAGGAGATTCTGCAAGGCAGCCTTGGCATTTTGCTGCACTATGGCCAGGTTAGCTGAGTGGCTAGATTTCAAAGCTTCATTTTCTAACCTGTAGTTCTCCACCTGAACCTTTAAGGTAGAAAAACAGGAAGGGGGGGGGGGAATACGTCAGTGGCTCACCACCCCCAGCTACAGAGACATGTGGATAAAAAGCACAGAGGAGCTAGGTCAAAGGATCCTGCAGATGCCAGCAAGCAAGATTAGTTGAGAATGTTATTGCAAACAATGCAAGTCTGCCAAGCAGGTTTATTTATTTTTTTAAAGCATTTTTCACCCTGCTTTTTCTGCCAAAAAAGGCTCCCAGAGCAGTTTGCAAAAATTCACAAGTCCCCGACTGTGTACACAACATGTATTTAAAGCACTTGGCTTCCCCCACTGCATCCTGGGAACTGTAGTTAACCCCAAAGAACTATAACCCCCAGCACCCTTAAACTACATTTCCCAGGGTTCTTTGGGAGAAGCCAGGTGCTTTAAATTTATGGTGTGTAGCTAGCCACACACACAACACGGGGTCTGGGCAAGTTTCCTGGCCAAGGAGTGTGGGGAGTTCAGCCGTGTCTCGCCAGCAACGTCTCCTTAGCCCCATGAACAGAAGAGAAGAAGAGCCGGGTGCTGGGTCAGGCCAGGGGCCCATCGAGTTCCACATCCTGTTCTCACAGGGGCCAACCAAATGCCCATTATGGGAAACCTGCAAGCAGACTTTCCCCTCTCGCCCTTCCAGGGGATTCAGAAGCTGCCTCTGGCTGTGGAGGCAGAGCAAAGCCACCCTGGCTAGGAACCATCTTAGTCCTCCCCTCCTGCGGGAATTTGTCTAATCCTCTTTCGGAGTCCTCCAGGTGGGTGACCCTCATGGCCTCTTGCGGGAGAGAGTCCCCCAGTTTAACTCTCCACCCTCCTCAGCTTTGCCTTAGCAGGTGCTCAGAAACACAAGGAGACCCAACAGAGGAGGCCGTACCTGGAGGAGGCTGTTGTGCTGCTTCAGCTTCACAGTGCTGGTTTCAGCCTTCATGGCCCGTTTCTGGAATAGAGAAGAGCAGGGCTGGTCACTGGAGCCTGAAGAATAAAAGACCGGGGGGGGGGGGAGAGAGACCCTGCTATGTCAGAGGCAGGAGGCCTCTCATGACCAGCCACCTGGGGGGGGGGGCAGCGTCCCACCAGAGTCTAGGAGCAGAATCCCCCCACCTGCTCGCTCTTATGAGTCAGCTTCCATTACAGATGGATCCCCTTCCAGGGGCCACATGCAGGGCCAGAGGAAAGAGTGCACAGAGCAGCTGAGATAAAGGTTACCTGTTCTGCAGTTGGAATCTCTCTACCTGCCCTCAGAAGGCAGCCTTCTCTCAAGGACACAGTCCAGGCTGGCAAAAGCCCTCAAGGAAGCAGGAAGTAAGGCTGATTCAGGGGGTGGCCTGTGGAGGGTCTTTGGGGCCAGCAGCCTCTCCACGAGCTTCTGGGAGGAGCTGCCCATTGCCCCACCACCAAGAGATGGGGGCCTAGAGAGATCTGCTTTCACCTGAGATCTTGGAAACAAATTGAGGGTAACAGAGACCACTGTCACCTACAAATCAGATGTATTATTCAGCAGTCAAGACACAGGGAAGAAGAGAACTCAGAGCCGTCCCAGGGCTGGCAGTGCCACGGGGTTCCTCCCCTGGCAGGCCAGACTCACCGCCATCAGCTCAAGGTTGTCCTCCACCTGCTGCACCATCGCCTCCAAGTCCCGGGTCTCCTTCTCCTCCTTCCGCCGACTCTCCTCCAGGGTCCTCTCCAGCTGCTTGATTCTAGTTTACAAAAGGGCAACAGCAAGGAATCAAGCATTGCCTTTGTGGGGGGGGGCTCCCTAGCTCAGCAATTCCCAAACTTTGGGGGGTCAGCACCTCCTTGGTTCCATATATTCCTCCCCCCTCGGTGCCCCCTACCCTATAAAGAGGATCATTCAGAATAGTGGTTTGCACAGCGCACTAAGGAAGATAGTAGTGCAAGAAAAGTTCAAAACTGTAACGATTTATTGCACCTTCATTCAAAATCAAATTAAAATTATTTAAAACAAATTAACAAATTGAAACTATAGTCGTACCTCTGGCTACAACCTCTGGTGTTGCGTTCGTCACAGGATATGAACGCGCCGAACCCGGAAGTACCGGAACAGGTTACTTCCGGGTTCGGCAGGGTGAGCATGCACAGAAGAGTTAAATCACACTTCACACATGCGCAGATTCGGCGCTTCAGGTTGCGCGCTGCTCAGGTTGCGAACGGGCCTCCGGAACAGATCCCGTTCGCAACCAGAGGTACCACCGTATTAAACAAAACAGATTTGCTGCCTCCTCCTTGCCTCTTAGCGCCCCCCCCCATCTCACTGCCTCTCAGTGGCCATTTTAGTAATCACCTTAGCTGATAAAGGACCAATTCAATTAGTATAAATTTGCAAGAGCATAGCAATATTTTGCAAGTGTGAAAGCCATCATCTCAGAAGAGATGACTCTCCCCCGCAGGTCCATTCAAGATATTCAAAAAAATTGCAGGTGCAAATATTAAGGACTTGTATTAAAAATAATACAATATGTGCTGCTCAATTGATTGGGAACACATTTTAAGATGACTTAAAGGCATTCTCAATCAATGAATCTAAGTGACTGATTCACTGTTGAAGTCATAACAAAAATACTTTTAGAGGTTTGGTTTGGGTTTCTTTTAAGGCTTGTTATTTAGCTATGTTGAAGGAGTTTTTTTGTGAGAAACACAGTATGTGTACCTCTCTGCCTGACTCTCAGAAACTGCTTGAAGATGGCTGATCTTACTCCTGAACTTGGAATTTTCTTCTTTTAACTGCAAAAGAAAGAGCAAAAGAAAGACCTAATTGAACAAATGTTTGCCTCATATATCAGTAGCAAAGTTGTTTGGATGAAACTAGATTAAGACAATGTGTATTTTGGAATAAAGAAAAACATGAATATTCAAATTTTTTGTCAAGGACCCAGGTTTGACTCTGTTTGCTCTGTCTGCAAAATAAAAGGGATTTTGAATTACTAGGAGAAAAAAGGAACTGAGGAGGAATCCAGAGTTCATGGAGTTCAGAGGGCCAGTATGAAAGTCAGGATGTTGGAGGTGTCTTTAGGGTAGCCAGATTTCAAACGAAGCAAGACATAGCAGGAATTTTCCTGACATATGGCAAGCTCACTTTAAGACACCCAAACCCCATCTCTCCACATCCAGTCCTGGGCCTCCAAGTGGCCTTTGAACAGTCCCTGGGGCGAGTGGGAGTGGAACAACTCTCGCTCTTAATTATAATAACCTTTTAATGTTTTTAAATACTAGTTTCCAACAGTCTTGTTAATAATTTTAATGTTTATTGTGAGCTACTCATACGTTTTGTTACATTCAAGAGGCATATAAATAAAATAAAAAATTAACTGGGGGGGGGAGTAGTGAACACAGGCCCCTGGGACCCCTCTGGTCCAGCCTACACAGATGCCCCAACGGGAACCCCACAAGCGGGGCCTGAGGGGAACAGCAACTCTTCAGCTGTGCTCCCGCCAACTGGGCTGCCCCTGGGCAGGGAGGCTCCTGGCAAACTCAGCCCTCCAGATGTTTTGAGACTACAATTCCCATCATCCCTGACCACTGGTCTATATGGAGAGCTGAGCTGGATTGGCCCAAAGGGAGCCCATCTGGTCCTGGCTCCTGTCCTCACAGTGGCCAATGAAGATGCCCCAACGGGAAGCCCCAAAACAGCACTGGAGCAAGAGCTCAGAAGCATTACTGCCTCCAACAGGGACGGCGGCAAAAATAAATTGGGTGGCAGGAGTTAAGAAGGGCTCCAGAACACCCTTCCTTCCTTCCTTCCCTTGCCCAGCCTGGGACTTGAGAAGCGTCAACAGGAGAACCTCGAAGCACATCCATTTGCCAGGGAGCAATCATTCAGGAGACGTGGACTCGCTATTCAGACGGAAGGAGGAACATTAGGAAGAGACCCAAGCAGCCTGCAATTCAGATCCCCGTTTCCTCACTTCTTCGTAAGTCGGCTGGCAAGGAGGCAGATAAAAGCTGTCCCCCCCGGCAGCTCCACCCACTGCCAAGCTGTGGTCCTCCCTGGGCCCCAGCTTCCACGGAGTAAACCTCTGGAGCTCAGACAGGTCAGAGGGATCGCAGCAGAAAGAGTCATGGGTGCTGTCCAAGGAGGGGCTGGGCACCCTGCCCAGGTGGGCCTCTTCAACGGCTGATGGCTGGTAGGTGCTGCTCCATTCGCTGTCCTCATCTTCATCTTCCAGCGAGGCACTAGTTGCCATTGGGTCCGGGGGGAACGGCTTGTGGAAGGCCACATCCAAAGACCCAGGGGACGAGCGGCTGTCGTCCAGGAGGAGTGAGAACCTGGAGGAATCCTAAAATGTCAAAGGGGGGAAATCTGTTCTCAGTCTAACGAAGAGCCTTGGGATACTTCAAAACCTCAGCCCATCACTCAGGAAAAGGAACCCAGGAAGGAATACCTGACTGTAGTTGCTTAAGAGCAGCCCAGAGAAGCGGCTCCAAACACCGTGTGTGTGTGTGTGTGTGTGTGTGTGTGTGTGTGTGTGTGTGTGTGTCACTCTCCCCTCCCAGAGGGGGCTGTAAGGGCGCTGCCTGAGCCGGAGGGGGTGCAGGGGTGGGGGGACGGGCAGCACAGGCACAGCTTTCCCACCACTGGAGAGGTAGGGGGGAAAGGAGGAGCCATGCAGGACAGCAGCACCCCCCTCTCACCGCGCAGCCCCATGGCGCCTGGGCAGGTCTCTCCTCCCGGCCCCCCTTCCTCCGCCAGTGGCCTTCTCTCTGCACGGAGTCACTACTCTTCCCACCTGTGGCGCAGGAAAGAGGGAGGCCCGTGAGTGCAGGGAGGTGTGGCAGGTTCCTCCTTGGGGGTGGGGTGGGGACTCAGCCACTCGCCCCCTTGATTCCTGGTGCCCGCTTTGCCCCCCAGGCCTTACCTTGGGGCTGTCGGTGCTTGACCCTGAGGAGGCCAGGGCAACGCTGCTCAGCCCCTTGGCTTCCTCCAGGACGGGGGCTGCCAAATACTGCTTCTTGCTCCGCACAAACTCCTTGAAGGAGAAGGGGTTGGCCTCTTCCTCCTCCTCAGGTGCGATGGAGGATCCAACTGGAGGAGGAAGCCAAGGAAGGAAGGAAAGAAAGAAAGAAAGAGAGAAGGCAGCCTTACAAACAGGGGAAGGAATAAGGGGGAAGGTATGGGACTGGGGGGGGGGGCGGAATGCCCACCCCCACCCCAGGGATGCAGCTGCAAACACACACCTGCCTTGCCTCTGATAAGGGGCGACTTTTATGGCTCCCCCTGGAAAAAACAGGAGAGACGCCTAGCAGTTGGAGCTTCAGGCCAGGGCCTGGAGAGAGAGACCCCAAGGGGCATGGCCTGGGGAGCCTCTCTGCCTCACAGGGCTGTTGTTGTTGTGGGCATTCAGTGGGGAGAAGGGTGTTGTACTAATAATGAAAATAATGCCACTTTGAACTCCCCGGGAACACAAAAGCAGTCAAGAACAAAGGAAGAGTCCCAGAGGCCACATGGCCTTCATCCTCATTCAAACCAATCTCTCTCTCTCTTGGCTGCCACTATTTAAAACAAAGATCCTCGTTGTTCTTGGCGAGGCAGCGCTCCCTGCAAGCTCCTCCTGAGAGAGAGAGAGAGAGGCACTCTGCACGCGCTCAGAAGCACTTCCCTCCCAGCTCTGCTTTTGGACCCTCTTCTCTCCCGAAGTTCCGGACCTCAGCCAGAGTCCCGCCCAAGGCGGAAGGCACTCTGCACATGCTCAGAGTCCTACCAGAGGGGCCCGCCCAGGGCTGCTGGCGGCTGTGCCCAGCCATGGAGCCGCGCAAAGGGAACCCCCCGCCGCCGCCAGCGGAGATCCTGCGCCGCCCAGGACACGGGCTCTTTAAGGCAGGGCGGGGCCACGCTCGGTAGCCCTGCAGGCCCCGCCCACCAGCGCCCTTTCGAGGGATCTAGCCAATGGAGGCGCTTGAAGTCGGCCGAGAGCGAAGAAAGGGGAGAGTCGCACGCGCTGGCGTCAACTTCTGGTACTACTTCGTCAGTTTCTCTCCAGAATGCGTGTAAAGCACGACCCGCCCCCCCCGGGAACTATAGTTTGCTCCGTGTCACAGGAAGGATTGTGGAACCAGCGGGCTTTCCCGGCCCCTCCCGGCAAGCGACTCTTTGCGGCGAAAGCACCGTCGTGGTCGCGAGGGGGAGACCGTGCTGCGTCCTCCGAGAAAGGCCGCGTGGAGCAGGAAGGGGTCCCGATGGCCATCTAGTCCACCCCGGCAAGGCAGGATCTAGTAAAAGAACAGAAACCCTTCGCGAATTGACCGATCATGTTAAGCAAAGTCCTGGCGGCGCCCAGGCCCGAAAATGCAGCAGCTCAGCCGCCCGAGGCCCGAAGAGGCGCGACTTCCGGGGGGAGCAGCCGCGAGGAAGGCGACGCCCGCAAGCCCCGCCCTCCGCCCACGGAGATCCGGAAATGTCGAGCGGAGACTTTCGCCTCCCTCCCTCTTTACTCTTCTCTCGCCGCGGAAGACTTTAGCTCCGCCCCTTAACGCCGCCACGGGCCAATCCGCGCGCGCCTCGCGGCCACGGCTCCCTCCCTCCCTCCCTCCCTCCCTCCCTCGCTTCCCGCGCCCTTCGGCAAAGAGCTGGGCGGCGCCACAAGCTTTGCAGCTTCCCCGTATTCAGAAGGGGCTCCTTGCACTACTAGAACTGCGTAGCTGTAGAATTGTAGGACTGGCTTCATTGCCTCTCGTTTACTGAATTGTAATCTCCTGTATTCTGTTTTATCGAACACGGCTTCAGTGACTTTTTGTTGCGAAGCGGTTTATAAATCTGCCAATGCACCTTTACATGGGATTATTTCAAAACGTTTTCCATGGGTTAGAATCATCGTTCAGGAGTCCTCTATGCCCATATGCTTGCCCAAGTACCAAACAAAATCCAATTTCTTCCTATGTCACACACTGGCCTTTAGAATGCCACCATGGTCCGCCTTCCAATAGGAGGACTTTTGTGCCCCTGTGTGCATCTTCACAGAAAGGTACAGTTTTCAACTCTCCATACTCCATACTCCATGGCACCAGTCAAAACCCTCCACTAGGACATGTCCAGAACCACAGAAGCCCTAATGAGGTGAAGCTGATCATCCTTGGTACATCTTGACAGTGAGAACGGAAAGGCCCTTTGAAAGCGACTGATGTGTAGAACAGATCTAAAGGGACATTTCAAATAGGTGAAAGTCACGTGATACGTTAAAATTGGTATTTCTACTTGTAGAATACTACACACTTGCAAGATCAACACACTGGGTAACACAACAGGCGCTTGGGGCACCATCACTTTCACCCCTGTGAATAACAAGCCGGATTAGCTACACAGCTTGAGTTTTCCTTGTACATTACTGCCATCTGCTGCATTTTGACAACACAAACCTTTTGGCATTATGACCAGCAGCAGTGGAGAACCCACTTCCCTAATGCACACACACTATACAGTGGAACCCTGGGTTATGCACGCAATCTGTTCCGGGTCGCGGTGCATAACACGGGCGTGCGTAACACGAATGCACAAAAGAAAAAACTCGGAGGTTTGCGGGTTTTTGCGCTTCTGCGCATGCGTGAAATGCGCAGAACGCTTCTGTGCACCCGTGCACGCTCCGGGGAGGACTTCCGGATCGCCACAGTGCGTATCCCGAATGTACGCATCCTGCAGCGTACGCAACACGGGGTATGACTGTAATTAGAAAATAAAAGATAATAATAATAATTTCTTATTTATACCCCACCCATCTGGTTGGGTTTCTCCAGCCACTCTGGGCGACTTCCAGCAAAATATTAAAATACAATAATTCATCAAATATTAAAAGCTTCCCTAAACAGGGCTGCCTTCAGATGTCTTAATAATAATAATTTATTATTATTATTAAGTCCATTCAGTATACCCGAAGGAGCATCTCCACCACCACCGTTCAGCCCACACACTGAGGTCCAGCTCCGAGGGCCTTCTGGCGGTTCCCTCCCTGCGAGAAGTAAAGTTATAGGGAACCAGGCAGAGGGCCTTCTTGGTAGTGGTGCCTGCCCTGTGGAACGCCCTCCCATCAGATGTCAAAGAAATAAACAACTATAGTCGTACCTCGTAATATGAACGCTGCGTGTTGCGTTCATCACAGGTTATGAACGCGCCGAACCTGGAAGTACTGGAACGGGTTACTTCTGGGTTTGGCGGTTTGTGCATGCGCACAAAATGACACAATGCGCAGAAGCAAAGAATCGCGTTGCGCACATGCGCAGACACGGCGCTTCATGTTGCGTACCTTTCAGGTTATGAACGGGACTCCGGAACGGATCCCGTTCGTAACCTGAGGTACCACTGTGCACAACTTTTAGAAGACATCTGAAGGCAGCCCTGTTTTAGTGTCTTACATTTTATAATGTTTTTATATTTTGCTGGAAGCCACCCTGAGTGGCAGTGGAAGCCCAGTCAGATAGGCGAGGTACAAATCAAAAAATTATTCTTATTTATTATTAATTACTCTAGTGCCTGCCTTTTGCCATAACTTCCTGCTTTTCTGGTTTCCCTAGCTGAGTGTTTGCTGTGCTGACTGGAAACAGCTCTACGCCCAGCTGCAGCCCATTTCCGTGGATGACCAGAGGGGCTCTTCCTTGCAAGGGCTCCGTTGGCAAGAGCGTGGGGCTGATGATGCCAAGGCTGCATGGGGCGGCCGCCTATTCCTGCCTTGCAGGGGATTGGGACCCTTCTAGGAGCCCCTGTATAATAATAATAATAATAATAATAATAATAATAATAATAATAATAATAATAATAATAGTTGTTGTTGTTGTTGTTATTGTTATTGTTATATTTGTTAACCCAATATGTATTAGTTTCTCAGAGATCTCCTTCAAATGTTTCAGAAAAAATGTGGCAAATTGGTGTGCTGTGGAAATGCTGGGGGGAAAGTCCCTCTAGTATGTGTAAAGCAGTACTTTCTTTTCTTTTAAAAACTTATTTCTTGTTCAGTTTCAAAAAATACATATACCAAACAATCCCCATATGAAGCAGCTGTTTCCTGGACCCTGCTTGACAAGAACCAGCTTCTTGGCTTCTTTCCCCCAATCCCACCTTGGATTCTTTAAAGTATTCTAACGTTTGGCTCTGAATTCAGGGTGTTGTACACAATTCATTATGTTCAGGTAATTTGGAGGGTGTGATACCCCGATTTACTATGAAACTGATGGAACTTCAGCTTCAGGGCCCCTATGCCAGAGGGACCCCCATTGCAAGTTTAGTCTACATGGCTGTAATTTATTTATTTTTGGTCTAATAGACCCAATTTGAATCACACAACTTAATCTGATTAATTTTTGGTTGTCTATATCTCAACAATCCCAAAGTTGGGGAGTCAGAAGCACA
This sequence comes from Darevskia mixta, assembly GCA_034641385.1. NCBI lineage: Eukaryota > Metazoa > Chordata > Lepidosauria > Squamata > Lacertidae > Darevskia > Darevskia mixta. The sequence goes on along the minus strand of JAWWNH010000169.1, from coordinate 667,637 downwards.
AATGGTGTAAAAGTGGAGTGTTGCAGTAAGATGGCTGTTCTGCTGTGGATAATGTTTGCAAAACTCTCTGTAAGCATAGTCTCCGTGTTGTGAGCACATGTGACAAACACATGTGCTGTGTAACACTTATGGCATCAATATGGGTTATGCCATGAATATGATTACGTACAGTACTAGAATAGTGATTGAAATTCCTAGAAATCTGTGGTTTGTTTCCTATCCTCAAACAGAAATAACATGACCTAGCATTTTGTTGTGAATAGATCATTGCTGCATTGCCACTGCCTAAAACACACAGCTTTGGACAGTGAACAAAAAGGTTTGGAGAGAGATAGAGAGAGCCTTGTACTGTGAAACAGAAATGAAAAATGGATATATATTTAGGTTTTCTGGGATAGTAAGAAAAACTATAGATCAATTTCATATTGAGCCAGCAACTTGACAGGGAGGAAAATAGAAGGGAGAGAGATGTGCCCCTTAACAAACAGAACAAGTTGCAGAGTTGTGTTGTTTCTCTGATTTCTATCAGACTTTCTCCTACCCATCAAAATCAAGGTATCACCATAGACTCTATGGCAGCACCAATCTGATGGGTAGGAGCAAGTCTGTTGTACATTATTATTGCCTGGCAGAAGCCTCTGGCCGCTCCATGCTGAGAGCTGTTGGGACCAACATGAACGGCTGGGGCTGTTGCCCAGAATGGACACAGAAGTCTCTGGTCTTGTGAGGCATGGCCTGCCCCATGGTGGGATACATGGTGGCTCAGTCCTGAGGCTGCTCAATCCCTCCAGAGTTTATTAGCATTAAATAACCTGTTAACTTTTCTATGGGATCACTCACCTTGGATCTTCAGCTCAGGTCATGATTGACAGTCAGAGAAACTCCCTGCCCAGAAAGAAGCAGAGAAAGAGAGCAATTAGATTTGCGGCCGTTGCCGGAGAGTTGGGAGGACAATATAGCGATGAGAGGATCTAAAGCACAGGAAAGGCTGGAAGCCATCGCTATATCCCTTGAATTGCTGGGGTCCTAAATCAAAATGCTCTCAGCTAGATTCAGACATCTCACATACCAATCATACTGCACATGAGCTAGGCCTCCGCAACCAAAAATAAAATAGACTAACTAAAGACGACAGCAATGAACCTCAAGCTTAGGATTGAGGAACCAGCTGGTGGAGACCGCAGGCAGAACTTCCACATCTGTGGCCTGGAGGAAAAAAGGGAAGGGTCAGAGCTCAAATCTTACCTCATAACGTGGCTTAATAACCTACCCATGGGCATAACGCTAAACCTGTCACACATCAAGAGATCCTACAGGATCCCTACACGACACTCTCACCCCCTTGGAACAACCCAGAGACACCATCACAAGTTTCAAGAGAACTTATACGTTACGTTACATTTATATCCCACCTTTCCTCCAAAGAGCTCCAGGTGGCAGACATGTTCCTGGTATGCCCCGCGGAGGACCCTAAGGTCCACAAATAATAACACACTGGAGGTCCCAACCCATAAGGTGGCTAGACTGGCCTCAACCAGGGCCAGAGCCTTTTCAATTTCGGCCCCAATTTGGTGGAACGCACTGTCTCCAGAGACCAGAGCCCTGCGGGATTTGACAGCTTTCTGCAGGGCCTGCAAGACGGAGCTGTTCCGCCTAGCTTTTGAGCCCGATTCAGCATTCTGATCCTGTGTTATAATATAACATTGTATCATAAGATTCTCTCCTATGTGATATAAATTCATGGGCTGTTGCATTAAGGCGGTTTTTTAAATCTTTTAAATCTTTTAATCTGTATTCTAATTAATTGTTTTTTCTTTTGTGTTTCATGTTTTGTTGTGATTGGTGGTGTGAGCCGCCCTGAGCCCGGCTTTGCCGGGGAGGGCGGGGTACAAATAAAAATTATTATTATTATTATTATTATTATTCTCCACTGCCTGTTTTTTATCCTCACAACAACCCTGGGCGGTGAGGCAGTGACTGGCCCAAGGCCACCCAGTGAGCTCTGTGGCCAGTTGAGGATTTGAACCCTAGTCTCATGGGTCCTAGTCCAACACACTAACTACTGCAACACCCTGGCTCCCATGAGAGACACCGTATATAAAGCTCTACAAAATATCAAAGACCTAACTAGCGGAATTACTGTAATATCATCTCAATCTTCCAAGACATCAGCACGGACCTGCTTCAGAGACATTCCTTGCTTCATCCTTCACTCCAGTACAGGCGACTCTCAGTGCGCACGGGGGTTACATTCTGGGGATTGCGTGTAAAGCCAAAATCATGTATAGTCAAAACACATTAGGATTGCTAAAGTCCCCCGCCCCCTTAATTCCCCTCCCCAACTGCATAAAGTTGAATGCGCACAAATTAAAGTTGTGAGTTACTGTACTGACAAAGGCACATCCTACCACTGGGGATTCCCTTTCAAATTGATTCCTCAGCATAGTAGAAGGACACTGGCTGCAAATAATACCACACAGGCAGAACACTTATTAATAAGATAGCAATTCCCTTACCACCACCTGCAGCTACAAACTCTGACTCTCAACAAAATGGTGGCACTCATTCCTGGAAAACATGAAGGAGAAAGCAAGCTTGTTCCCTCTTCCATGTGACAGCCCTATCTGAAAATGGCTACCATATCCAGAGCCATAGCTAGGTGATCTTGCGCCCCTGGCAGAACCGTCCAGATTGCACCCCCTAGCCACGGACAAATTAGCTCTTCTTTCTGCCTCTCCTCCAACCCCCCTTCAATTCACCCTCTATTAAAAACATTTTCTTATGAGGCAATAATCAATATATTTATAGACATATTTATGGACATATTTTAAAGCCAATTTTGCGCCCCTCTCGCCTGCGCCCATAGCGGGGGCCCACCTCGTCACCTGCTAGCTATGGCTCTGATCATATCTCCTCTCAGTCTCCTCTTTTCCAGGCTAAACATACCCAGCTCCTGCAACTGTTCCTCATAAGGCTTGGTTTGCTTTATCATCTTGGTTGCCCTCTGCATAGGTTCCACCTTGTCATCACCCTTCTTAAATTGTGGTGCCCAGAATTGGACACAGGACTCCAGGTGTGGTCTGACCAAGGCAGAATAGAGTGGGACTATGACTTCCCTTGATATGGACACTAGACTTCTGTTGATGCAGCCTAGAAGAGGATTAGCCCTTTTTGCTGCTGCATCACACTGTGGACTCATGTTCAGACTCCTAGATCTTTTCCACATGTACTGCTAGTGAGCCAGGTGTCCCCCATCTGGGTATTGGCTTCCAGAATCCCAGCATTATGTCCATGTCTGGCCATGGTACCCAGCAGCAAATGTGGAAAACATGAAGAGTGGACACAGTCTTTAAACATGCAGCAGACATTGGAGGTGTGGCTGATGGAGTGCCCCAGTGTGTGCTCCACATTTTGCAGGGATGCAGGTTGCGCTGCGGTCTAAACCACTGAGCCTCTTGCTGATCAGAAGGTTGGTGGTTCGAATCCGCATGACAGGGTGGGTGTGTTCCCATTGCCCTGTCCCAGCTTCTGCCAACCTAGCACTTTGAAAGCACACCAGTGCAAATGGATAAATATTTGATATTGTTTATTATTATTTTTTGTTTGGGGTGGGGTAAAAGTTTGTAGGGGTGGGGAGTAGTTTAATTTCACCAAATTGTTTCTTGTTTTGTTTTGTTTTTATTCTTTTGTGAAGTTATTGTATATTTTGTATTCTGCCTTTTAAGGGGATAGGGTCAGGGCTGCCTGGGAGTGGGTCCCAGCCAAAAGAATGGCTGGGGCAGGTTCCACAGGGGGGGATGATTTGGGACACCCGATCTCAGTGATCACGGGCAGGAGGAGGAGTTACGCTAAGACCAGACCATGTCATTACCGAGGAGGCAGGCTTAGTCACTGTTTGAGGACTATCCCTGCCTCCGGGTCTGGCCCTGACCGGACGGATACTGGAATCAACAAGGGATACCCACATGGCCTGAAAGTGCTGCTGTGTAATGCCAGGTCAATGATGAATAAAACCACTGCCATCCACGACCTGATTGTGGATGGAGGATTTGACCTGGCATGTGTGACAGAGACCTGGTTGGATGAAGCAGATGGGCCTATTCTTGCCGCTGCTTGCCCACCAGGTTTCTCTTACGCACAGCAACCCAGGCCATCTGGGCGGGGAGGGGGGGTTGCAGTGATCTTTAGGAAGTCATTAGTTTGCACCAGGCGTCCTATTGGAAAGACCGAGTTTTCTGAGTGCATGTTCTGGAAGTTGGGCAATAGGGGCAGTACAGGATTCCTTTTGGTGTACCGACCTCCCCGCTGCACCAAGGATTCCCTGCCCGAGCTGCTTCAGGTCGTGGCGGATGTTCTCCTGGAGACACCTAGTTTGGTTGTCCTAGGGGATTTTAACATCCACGCCGACACGACCTTACAGGGGGCTGCTCGGGACTTCGTGGAAAGCATGGCCTCCATGGGGCTGTCCCTGAATAAGTCTGGCCCAACTCATAGCCGCGGACATGCCTTAGACTTGGTGTTTACCTCTATGGACGTTGGTGATCTGACACTAAGTAAAAGCGAAACAAAAGAAGTGCCATGGTCAGATCACTTCCTGGTGCAGCTAGACTTCTCCGCGACCCTTCCCCTCTGCCGGGAGGTGGGACCGATTCGGATGGTCCGCCCCCGCCACTTAATGGATCCAAATGGCTTCCAGAGAGTGGTAGGGGATGTTTTATCCCATGTTGATGGCCTTTCAGCTGATTCCCTGGTGACCCGCTGGAATGTGGAGTTAACCAGGGCTATTGACTGTCTGGCTCCGAAGCGCCCTCTCCGATTGCATGGAGCCCGGACAGCCCCGTGGTTTTCCCCGGAGCTGAGGGCGATGAAACAGTCGTTGAGATGGCTAGAGCGCCGGTGGAGGAAAACTCATTCTGAATCAGACCGGACACGGGCTAGAGCTCAACTTCGAGCCTACCAAGTGGCAATGGCAACGGCGAAGAGGACCTTCTTCGCCGTTTCTATTGCATCTGCAGAAAACAGCAGCAGGAGACTCTTCCAGGTGGTTCGCAATCTAGCAGAACCACCTTCGTCACCGGGGTCTGGTAGGGACCCCAAGATCTCCTGCAATGCTTTTGCAAAGTTTTTTGCAGATAAAGTCGCTCAGATTCAGAAGGAGGTAGACTCCACCGTGGGAGCAGGGCCGGGGCGGGAGAGTGCTAGAGCCCTGTATGGTAATGTTTCATGGGATCAATTCCAATCTGTTGCTTCCGAGGATGTGGACAGGCTGCTTGGACGAGTGAAACCGACCACCTGTCTCCTTGATCCTTGCCCATCCTGGCTAATAAAAGCGAGTCGGGAAGGGCTGGGCGATGGGCTCTGCGGGCTGGTGAATGCTTCCCTCCGCGAGGGAGTCTTCCCAGACCCGCTGAAAGAGGCGGTCATTAAACCGCTTCTTAAAAAACCATCTTTAGACCCGGCCAATATGGCCAACTATCGCCCAGTCTCAAATCTTCCATTCTTGGGCAAGGTGATTGAGCGGGTGGTTGCTGAACAACTCCAAGCACGCCTGGAGGATGCGGACCATTTGGATCCCTTCCAATCGGGATTCAGGCCTCATCATGGGACTGAAACTGCCTTGGTCGCGCTGGTCGATGATCTCCGGCGGGCTAGGGACAAAGGTGAGAGCTGTTTCCTAGTTCTGCTGGATCTCTCAGCGGCCTTTGACACCATCGACCATAACATCCTTCTGGACCGTCTAGAGGGGTTGGGAGCTGGGGGCACTGTTATACAGTGGTTCCGCTCCTTCCTCCTGGGCCGTGTTCAGAAAGTGGTGGTGGGGGATGAGTGTTCAGACCCCTGGGCTCTCACGTGTGGGGTGCCTCAGGGTTCCGTCCTCTCCCCCATGCTTTTTAATATCTATATGAAGCCGCTGGGAGAGATCATCAGGGGGTTTGGGCTGGGTGTTCATCAGTATGCGGATGATACCCAGCTCTACCTCTCTTTCAAATCAGAACCAGTGAAGGCGGTGAAGGTCCTGTGTGAGTGTCTGGAGGCCGTTGGAGGATGGATGGCAGCTAACAGATTGAGGTTGAATCCTGACAAGACAGAAGTACTGTTCTTGGGGGACAGGGGGCGGGCAGGTGTGGGGGACTCCCTGGTCCTGAATGGGGTAACGGTGCCCCTGAAGGACCAGGTACGCAGCCTGGGAGTCATTTTGGACTCACAGCTGTCCATGGAGGCACAGGTTAATTCTGTGTCCAGGGCGGCTGTCTACCAGCTCCATCTGGTACGCAGGCTGAGACCCTACCTGCCCGCGGACTGTCTCGCCAGAGTGGTGCATGCTCTGGTTATCTCCCGCTTGGACTACTGCAATGCGCTCTACGTGGGGCTACCTTTGAAGGTGACCCGGAAGCTGCAATTAATCCAGAATGCGGCAGCTAGACTGGTGACTGGGAGTGGCCGCTGGGACAACATAACACCGGTCCTGAGAGATCTACATTGGCTCCCAGTACGTTTCCGAGCACAATTCAAAGTGTTGGTACTGACCTTTAAAGCCCTAAATGGCCTCGGTCCTGTATACCTGAAGGAGCGTCTCCACCCCCATCGTTCAGCCCGGACACTGAGATCCAGCGCCGAGGGCCTTCTGGCGGTTCCCTCATTGCGAGAAGCGAGGTTACAGGGAACCAGACAGAGGGCCTTCTCGGTAGTGGCGCCTGCCCTGTGGAACGCCCTTCCAGCAGATGTCAAAGAAATAAGCAGCTATCCTATTTTTAAAAGACATCTGAAGGCAGCCCTGTTTAGGGAAGTTTTTAATATTTAATGCTGTATCGTTTTAATATTTGATTGGAAGCCGCCCAGAGTGGCTGAGGAAACTCGGCCAGATGGGCGGGGTATAAATAATAAATTATTATTATTATTATTATTATTATATAAATAGGTACAGCTGCAGTGGGAAGGTCAACGGCATTTCTGTGAGCTCTGGTTTCCGTCACATTCCTATGTGTTCCAGTAGCAGTTCAGTCCTGCTGGCCACATGACCTGGAAAGCTGTCTGTGAACAAACGCCAACTCCCTCGACCTGAAGCAAGATGAGTGCCACACCACATAGTCAAATTTGACTTTTTACCTTTACCCACATTTTGCCTTCACACTTTATTTTTATTGAATGAAGCACCAAGTGTAAAACAGCTCTATGCTTGCAATTTAAAATCAATATTTGCCATCCCTTGATTTTTCCACTGTACTTTTGTATAGCTTTTTCTGCAGAGTCTTCAACTTAAGCACTTTACAGTGGAACCTCAGTTGCCAAATGCTTTGGAAGTTGAACGTTCCAGCTTTCAAATGCCGACAACCCGGAAGTGAATGCTTTCATTTTCAAATGTGCCTCAGAAGTTGAATGGCTTCCAAGGCGCATTTCTCCATTTTTTCAATGGATTTTGCCAACCAGCAATTGCGCCTTGGTTGTCAAACATTTCGGAAGTCGAACGGTCTTCCGGAACAGATTATGTTCGACAACCGAGGTTCCACTGTATTCTTTAGGAAGTTAAGCTAGTGACTGGCTTCTCCCTTCCCTCTTCTAACCATTTCCCCAAAGTGGTACTACTATTTTTATCCTCCTTTAGCTGCGTCTTGCATGGCGGAGTTTAGCTGACCCAAGGGCAGATGTCTGGCCTGCCAGGAAGTGCTGAATGAACATGATGATTAGGGGAGGACCACTAGTAAACACTCGTAGCATATTTGTCAATCAACAGGAAATTAATGGCATGATATATAGCAGGAATGAGGCACAAGCTTTCTGGCTTTTGAACTGTAACAGGTTAAGAAAGCAGGGCAAGAGTAATATGAAAAGGACATTGATTTGCAGCCTCATGTTCTAACAGAGGCTTACCTACTTGCTGCAAAAAAGGACTCATGCACAACGAATCATAGGAATGCAGCCTCAAGCCTCAAGGCCTGGAGAAGAGCCAGCTATAAAGGTTCCTTCCTTAAGTTGAGCCTATTCACTCAAACACAGAGGCCATTTAATGGATGTTAAATTTTGCAGAGTGACCATGTTGCAAAAGACCCAAAATAAATGTGACTTGCTATTTAAACTCCACAAATGTAGTTCACGTTTGTTTAAAGTGACAGTTCCCAGGCCTCTGAGGCAGGAATGGTTGGGAAATGGATTAATTGCCCTTGCAGGCTTGTGCGTATAATGCCTCTGGGTACTATAGTATATTTTGCTGTATAAAGCCTATATTAACATTCTCTAAGTGATAAAGGGGTCAACTTTTTTTTGAAATGCAGAAAAAAGGCTCCAGGTTCATGAACACAGCATTGTTGACCGCCACCCCAATCTCTGAGTGGTGGGAGATTCTAGAGGTTCCAGGCGCGTCCCCAGGGTTCGTGCTTCTTATTGGGAATGAGGCACAGCCGAGACTTGGGTGTCTTTAAACTATATGGCTTATTTGCACATACAGTGGACCCTCGACTTACAAAGATAATCCGTTCCGACGGAATCTTCATAGGTCGAAATCCTCGTAACTCGAGTCCCCATAGGAATGCGTTGGGAGAACGCATTCGTAGGTCGAAAAAAACCTCGTAAGTCGAGGAAACCGCATCTAAAACGGCCGCGACTTCCGATTGGAAGTCAAAAAAATTCGGAAGTGGTGGCCGCTTTGATCCCTTGTAACTCGAAAAACTCGTAAGTCGGGTCATTCGGAAGTCGAGGGATCACTGTATATACAACCTGAGCCTATGATGAAGGGGTTCACAGCATTAACACCCCAAGATGGTCTACTTTCCCCCATAGCTGTAGCCTTGGATTCAAACAGAAATCAAACGTTGGGCTATCTCTCTGTCTTTTCCAGCTTGCAACCTTCTCCCCAGGTCACATCACAGCCAACTCTCCACTCTGGCTTTTGCCTACTCACTATCTAAGAGATGGAGGAGGTGCCCCGACCATTTGTCGTCTGGAGCCCCCTCGCAGTAGCTTCTTAATGGGCCACCTCCTTTCTTTTGTTTTCTTAGTGGCTCATCACTCACCAGTGATTCCCTCACCAGGAGGCTGGTCCGCCTTAGAGTTTAACACTTACTAGACCCAGGAATTATAGGTGTCTGGTACCACAGAACTCATGACACTATATTATTTAGGACAGTTTGCTATGACAAACATATTATGTTTTAGTAACCCAATTACTGGGTTTGAAGGAAGGGTAAGTCAATGAAATAGTATAATAATAATTAGGTTCAAGAGGGGGAGTTCCTATCCAAGACTTACAAGAGGGTGTAAATATTCAGAGAGCATGTACCGTACATAACCTATGGAGATCACCATCACCCAAGATGTGTTAGTAGATGCTCGGAGAGATAGCACTGAAATGGTTTAGATAAGATTTATAGAGGATAGGTCTATGCACAGATATTAAGCACAACACATTCTAGCATTGAATGACAGGTGCTGTGGTGCCAAATAATGAGGGGGAACTATTGCATCATATTCTGCTGATGAGCTTCTGAGAGGCACCTGGCTGGTCATTACTCTTTCATTGTTTCCCTATCTATCTATCTATATAAAAATGTTCCCATTGCATGTTTGTCCAAAACACCCTTGCTGCGTAACCGCTGGACCAAATCGCATCAAATTTGGACACAGCGTTTCCATTACCATCTCAAAGTAATCTGGCATAATAAAAATTCAGAAAAACCACACCTGTCATACCTAAAATAAAGAAAAAACGCAAAAAAGTCTGTCGCAGGCATTATACATCACCACCAGAAGCTCTGAAGACACCAGCAGCATCCAATAGAAAGGCAGATCATGCCCTGTCACCAGCCAAAGCTCTGAAGGGTGGCGCCAAATAATGACGTCATCAACCGAGCAACTGAAGCCACCAAGGCGGCCATTACCAGACAACCCACAGAGCCATTACCAGACAAAGGCAAACGGCCAAACCCAGAGTCACAGCCACAGGCCGCAACCCAAAAACACTCCCCCCCTCCCAGGCCTCGCCTCTACTTTACAGCCTACAGATAATAATAATAATAATAATAATAATAATAATAATAATAATAATAATAATTTATTATTTATACCCCGCCCATCTGGCTGGGTTTCCCCAGCCACTCTGGGCGGCTTTCAACATTAAAATACAATAATCTATTAAACATTAAAAGCCTCCCTAAACAGGCCTCCCTAAACAGGACTAGGCCTCACTAGGCCTCGGCTCTACTTTACAGACTATCCCGAGTGGAGCCAAGTGGGGGGGTGGGGGAAGGAGGGGCCCGAATAGGTCATGGGCTGACCCAGGGTGGGGGAAGTCACAAGGATGACTCGGGGGGAGGGGGGGTTTATTTTGGCTGCGGCTGCTACTGATGGTAATAAGCATAAAATCAGCCAGGCGAAGCCAGGCGAAAACGGAGGGGGGGGGGAGACTGAGATGAGACAGGCGGAAGTTCATCGGGATAAGCTGTGGGAAGCCAAGCGAAAACGGAGGGGGGGAGACAGAGGAGGCAGGCGGAAGTTCATCGGGATAAGCTGAACTTGAATGAAAAAACTACCTCATTCAAACTCCAACTGCCAAACAAATCTACCTACAACAACACTATCACCCTCCTACTAATCCATCTACAACAACAAAGAAGAAACGCAACAACATACAAACCATGCAACATGAACTTACTCCACCTGTGAGTATCCATGCACTTACTCTAACTTATCCCATTTTCACAAAATAACCCACAGCAACTTGCCAATTGGAAGGTCAGCAGTTCGAATCTGTGCAACGGGGTGAGCTCCCGTTGCTCTGTCCCAGATTCTGCCAACCTAGCAGTTCGAAAGCACACTAGTGCAAGTGATAAATAGGTATGGCTGCGGCACGAAGGTAAACGGCATTTCCGTGCGCTCTGGTTTCCATCACGGTGCCCCGTTGCACCAGAAGCAAAGTCATGCTGGCCACATGACCTGGAAATCAGTCTGTGGACAAACACTGGCTCCCTCAGCCTGAAAGTGAGATGAGCGCCAGACCCCCATAGTCACCTTTGACTGGACTTAACCGTCCAGGGGTCCTTTACCTTTATCTTACTGTATTAATATCTATCTTTACTTGTATTATTAATACTGCCATGGTACTTTCTACTTCTGCTCTCTGTTATGTTTCACTTAAGTTGTGGCTCAGATCTGGGTAATGGTTGTGCCTTATGTTTTCCAAACTGGGGAGTAGCCATTGCTTCTTTGTCCCAAAATCTGTATTTGTAGCACCTAGCAGATACTTAGTGAATTGACAGTGTCAATCTTTTAAGTTTGTAGCTGTTTTTGTTCCCATTTCATTTGTGTAGTCAACCCTAACAAATCCAAATCTTGCTGCTTTCTCTCTGTAAATTCAGGTTTAACTGATACAAAGAGAATCTGAGAAGGTGGGGGAAACCATGCTCCAATCACAGACAATATTGTGGTGTGTTTGGGGGATTCCTTTATTGAAGGAGCCAGGGAGGTTTCTTGGTGAGTTAATGGACCCTACATATGGGTCTTTAGTAGAAGGAAGTTGTTCTGTGCTGGAGGGCAAATTGGTGGGATCCCTGCTGTCTGGAAGTGAGAAGGACAATAGCCAGTAGTGTGTGTGTGTGTGTGTGTGTGTGTGTGTGAGAGAGAGAGAGAGAGAGAGAGAGAGAGAGAGAGAGAGAGAGAGAGAGAACGCTGGGCTAGAAGCAGGCAGAAACCAGAGAGGGAGAGCCATGTCTGATTTATGCTATGGCTAGGAGAGAAGCAAGTCCCTCTTGGAGTGTGAATGCTGTGATCCCCTCCATCGTAGGCTCAGGTTGTAGATTTGTGTAAATAAATCATATAGACTAAAGACACCACAGTCTCCACTGTTAATAATACAACAAACAAACAAACAAACAAACAAACAAACAATTTATATGCTGCCCATCTGACTGGGTTGCCCCAGCCATGGAAACCAAACTCTGGCTAAGCACCTGGAACCCCTGAAATCTCACACTATTCAGAATTGGGGTGGTGTGCAACAATATGTTTCTGTGTTTTAGGGTGCATGGATCAGTTGTCACTTTCTGCTGCTGCCCTTTCCGTGCCCACAATTTCCTCAATGCTTTCATTTCTTTCCTGGCTGTGCTCATAACTATTGCTGGTGTGCTCCTGAATGAATACCGTATTTTCCGGCATATAAGACGACTGGGCATATAAGACGACCCCCGACTTTTGAGAAGATTTTCCTGGGTTAAAAAGTAGTCTTATACGCAGGAAAATACTGTATATATTTCTCTCTCTTTTGAATTTTAAGACCAAGTCTGTCACTTAGCTTATTCAGTTAAAGTAAGTTCAACTAGTAATCTGGAACGTCATGTTGGAGGAAACCACATGGCAAGAGGAGTCAAATGCATTGTGCGAAGGAAATATGGGCGGTACTATGGGATATTTGAGGGCTCCATGTCCTTCATTGGTCTCACTTGAGGCAGCTGAGGAATGGAAGAGGGAGCAGGGAGAGATACTGAAAGGAAAAAGGTGTCTGCTTTAAACCATGGCTGAAGTTTGAGTAAAGCAGGGAGAGGCCAAAGTCGCTACTCATGCAGATTCAATGTGAAGGTTTCGACTACGCCAATCATAGGAGCCAACTCCTAGGGCAGGGGTGTCAAACTCAAATTCATCGGGGGCCGCATCAGCAGTTTGGTCACCCTCAAAGGGCCGGTTGTATCTGTAGGACTATGTGTCCACTCTTTATTATCATAGTGCGCACGTTGTTTTTAGAGGAGGAAAACAAGAAAAAAAATATTTTTCTGGTTTTCCTCCTCTAAAAGGCTGGGAGGGGTGGCGGAGGGATGCTGCTGGTTCTTCCCCGCCAACCCCGATCGCAAAAACAAGCCTGCTTTGGCGAACGGGGTTGGCGGGTGAGAGAGAGTGAAAGAAAGAGGGAGAAGGAAGAAAAGGATGAGAGAGAGAGAGAGAGAGAAGGAAGGAAGCAAGGAAGCAAGGAGTGAGAGAGAGAGAGAAGGAAGGAAGGAAGGAAGGAAGGAAGGAAGGAAGGAAGGAAGGAAGGGAAAAAAAGACACACAGACAGAAAGAAAGACAGAAGGGGTGAGTGAGTGTGTGTGTGTGAGAGAGAGAGAGAAGGGGTGGCGTGCGTCGCCCCTTCTCCGCTCCGTGCAACGTCTCCCTCCCCCTCGCCACCGACGCTTGCAAGCCTCGGTGGCGACGGGCGACAGCGGAGATGCTTCACAGAGCGGGGGAGGGTCGGCGCGCGCCGCCCCTTCTCCGCTCTGTGCAACGTCTCCCTCCCCCTCGCCACCGACGCTTGCAAGCCTCGGTGGCGACGTGCGACAGAGGAGATGCTTCACAGAGCGGGGGAGGGTCGGCACGCGCCGACCCTCCCCCGCTCCGTGCAACGTCTCCCTCCCCCTCGCCACCGACGCTTGCAAGCCTCGGTGGCGGCGGGCGACAGCGGAGATGCTTAACAGAGCGGGGGAGGGTCGGCGCGCGCCGCCCCTTCTCCGCTCCGTGCAACGTCTCCCTCCCCCTCGCCACCGACGCTTGCAAGCCTCGGTGGCGACGGGCGACAGCGGAGATGCTTCACAGAGCGGGGGAGGGTCGGCGCGCGCCGCCCCTTCTCCGCTCTGTGCAACGTCTCCCTCCCCCTCGCCACCGACGCTTGCAAGCCTCGGTGGCGACGTGCGACAGAGGAGATGCTTCACAGAGCGGGGGAGGGTCGGCACGCGCCGACCCTCCCCCGCTCCGTGCAACGTCTCCCTCCCCCTCGCCACCGACGCTTGCAAGCCTCGGTGGCGGCGGGCGACAGCGGAGATGCTTAACAGAGCGGGGGAGGGTCGGCGCGCGCCGCCCCTTCTCCGCTCCGTGCAACGTCTCCCTCCCCCTCGCCACCGACGCTTGCAAGCCTCGGTGGCGACGGGCGACAGCGGAGATGCTTCACAGAGCGGGGGAGGGTCGGCGCGCGCCGCCCCTTCTCCGCTCCGTGCAACGTCTCCCTCCCCCTCGCCACCGACGCTTGCAAGCCTCGGTGGCGACGGGCGACAGCGGAGATGCTTCACAGAGCGGGGAAGGGTCGGCGCGCGCCGCCCCTTCTCCGCTCCGTGCAACGTCTCCCTCCCCCTTGCCACCGATGGCGACGGGCGACACCTCGCCACTCGGGTGTGTCACTCGGTGGCGACGGGCGACACCCGGCAAGGAAAAAATGGTGCGGGGGGCTTCCCCGACGCGGCAGAAAGCCGCGCTGGGCCAAAACGGCCCGGGAAAAAAAAACCTTGCCGGGTTCTCCCGGCAAGGCAAAAATGGTGCGGGGGATTGCCCACCGCCAATCAGCGCGCGCTCACGGGCCACATGACGAGGTCTCGCGGGCCGCATTTGGCCCGCGGACCTTGTCCTTGACACCTGTGTCCTAGGGGCTGAGGGGGCTTCATCCCCCAATAAAATATGGGGGGGGGGCATTGCCATTCAAATGGTGTGTGTGCACCATGTCATGTGATCGATTGTGAAGGGTGGGGCTTACCTGCCCCTCCCATATTTTATTCAACTTTGCACCCCTGACTCCAATTTTCATTTGAATGGGGAAAACATGGATTAACAGCTAACTGATGCTCAAATGTGGGCAGGCCACCCCTGAATGTCAACACTGACCTTATCACTACAATATCCACCCTAATTTTTGTATTCTTTTTGTGCTTTATTTTCCTTCAACCCCCTTGCTTCCTGCTTTGTGTAACACCTTGGCCAATGAAAAATTCTGAAAACCTCAAAATCTTACAACAGTTTTGTGACGTCTTGGTTGGTCATAATAAAATCCATACAGGGATCAAGTTCTGTCCCAGCTAACACACCATGACTTTGTAGTAAAAAAAATTGCCCAACTGTGGCTTTTGGAATAATAACGATAGTCTCACATATGAGATATTGCACAAATCACCACAAGCCACTCTCACCCTCTCCACCTTGTTCCCTTAATTCCAGACAAAACCCCAATAGATTACAACCAAAGAAATTTAAATCAGGCTCCATGCAGTGGACTTTTAAACCTGCTTTGAAAATTAGGTTAGCAGAAACCTAAAAAGGAAGAAAAATGGTCCAAGTGAAGCTTAACAGGTCTGATTTCAATAATGTCAAACCCTGAATTTTATGTGGCATTTGAGGGGAGGGGGGGATTAAGAAGAAAACAGAACTGAATGAAATGAAACTGAGATGAAGGGAAAGCAAGACTAAGAATTCATGACTTTTAAAAATTATGTCTCTCTTTCCCATCCCCCAGTGCAGGAGACTCTTTAGCAAAATATAATGAATCAGCATTTGTTCCCCATTCATTTCTCAGGCAAGGGAAAGCGGCGGAGGGCAACATTCAGAATGAGGTCTGGTTAAGTTTCATGTAAGGGAATTTCTGTGTGAATGGCCTTTGTGTTGGCTTCACACCTGCTGAGCTAGGAGAAGCATAAGAGCTCCTTTCATTGCTCCAGTTAAAGCCTGTCACTAGGATGACATCATTGCTCCCACAGACATTTTAATGTGGGGCTCTGGAGCCAGCCTTTCAAAATGCTTGACAGATCAGAATCTGAACATCTTAAAAACAAAAAAGCAAACCCGATTGTGTTTGGCTAGCGTGCAAGAGCCAGCACAGTTAAGTTACAGGGCTGGTTCGGGGAATTGTGCTTCGAGAGGGCAGGGGCTAAACAAACTTTCCCATGTTGTTTTTAGACAGCGATGGGGTCCGTGGTGAAAAGTGGCCTTTATGCTCGCCTGAGTCTTGGTTAAATATCTCAGATACCACAGGAGCTTGAGTCTCAATGACAGGGAATGCCTGACTTTGGCTTGTTCTCAAATCCTCAGACAAAGGACACCACAGATGGCCCTAGTGGGTGTGAGTAGATAGATAGATTAAGCAAAGAAAGAAAGAAATCATTAAGTGAGACTTATGAATACAGCAGAGGGTTTTTATTACCGCGTGCCTTGAGAGGTCTTTGTTCACTGTTGTGTCTGCAAATATGAAAATCAGGAGGAAGATTTGGAGGAGGGCACCGAAACATTCACACATTTCTCTTGAAATTCAGGTGAGGCTTCAGTCATGCATTCAATTTTATGCATGCTAGCAATATGAGGTTTTGAAAAAACTAGCACTTTTAAAGTCAATTTGGAAGTGATTTAAGCAACAGCCAGAATGACAATGTGGATTAAGATGAAATTTAGGGGCTGTGGGGGTGGCGGGGGGGGGATATAAAACATTTGACCCTGCTATCCTTGTAGAATGGCAAGTTGTGCTACAAATGAAATCTGCTGTCCCAAATTTGAAAATTATCAAGAGGAGAGAAAATTTCAGAGGAATTCTCATGGTTTTTGTTGTGTTTAACTTTTTGTGAGTATCCTTCCTTTCATCCTCTGAGTTGTCTCTCTTGTAGTCTGCATTCTGCAGCCTCACCAGCTGCCCACAAATCCTGAAAACTCCATGACGTTGGAAGGTAGGAATACTGCCTACAATGTGCTGGCCAGCTGTTCATTGTTGGTTTTAAAAGTGAAGTATTCTTAGTTTGAAATAAATCAATGTAGAAAGGTTTTTTTTGTTTCATTTTTTAAAAATCCCCTTCAAAACAAAATTGGTGACTGCACGGGTGTCAAGCACTTGATTCCAGCCTCCTTCACTTCCTGAACTTCCACTAAAGTCCAGGCGATGGCATCATGGAAGCACGCACAGCCTGCAGAGCATTGGCAAAAAGTTTAATGGAAAGAAAAATATGCAGTCCACTCTTGGTCATCTCATAACTTTAAGGTGAGCTTATCCCTGGACCCTCTGAATTTCTGAATAAATGATAGAGCACCCTACAAGGAAGGCAGAAAAATGGAAGCTTTCTTCATGGGTGAAGACCACTCTCAAGAAATCAGAGGACAGGTTTCAGCACAGCACTATAACATGCAGGGGGGGGGAACATTGCAGAGTAAGAGTAATGCACACAGGGGCGTAGCAAGGGCGGTGGGCTGCCCCGGGTGCCACCCTAGGGAGGGTGACAAATTGGCCGCTTTAAAAAATAATAATTTTTTTAAAAAAAAAAAAAATTAAGGCTATTTTCGGCAATGCCAGGGTGGAGCCGCAGGGACGGCCAGCGAGGAGTGGTGTCACCCCCCCTTGCTGGCCGCCTCTGCGGCTTCACCCCGGCAACGCCGAAAATAGCCCCCCCTTCCAGCGGCTTTTCCCGCCACTGGCTGGCTTGCGGAGCCGGGGCATGGAGAGGGGCGGGGCGGGCCAGCGAGGAGGGGTGACACCCCTCCTCGCTGGCCCGCCCCTCTCCCTGCCCCGACTTGCGCTCCGCCGAAGGGGTGCAGGCAGCGAGGAGGAGGCGGCGGAGGGGTGTCACCCCATCGCTGCTCACCTCTTCCCTCGCCCCTGCAGGCGGCAGGAGAGGCGAGCAGCGATGGGGTGACACCCCTCCGCCGCCTCCTCCTCGCTGCCCGCCCCAGCAGCGGGGAGAAATGCGCTTTAAAAAAGAGCAAAGCCAGGGCAAGCTTGCCTTGGCCTTTTCTCTTTTTTAAAGCACTTTTCTCCCCGCTGCCGGGGCGGGGAGCGAGGAGGCGGCGGCGCAGGGGTGTCATGCATCGCTGCCCGCCTCTTCCCTTGTTGTAAAGGCGGCTGCGCCCGGCGCCCGGCGCCCGGCAGCGGGGAGGAAAGCCCTTTAAAAAAGAGAAAAAGCCAAGGCAAGCTTGCCCTGGCTTTGCTCTATTTTAAAGCGCATTTCTCCCCGCTGCCGGGACGGGCAGCGAGGAGGAGGCGGCAGAGGGGTGCGTGTTTTAAAGCGCTCCCCCCCGCTGCAGGGGCGGAGCCGCAGTGCCATTGCGTTGTGACGTCACGACGCGATGTCACGACGCCCCGCCCCCAGGGGGTGCCTCCTCCGGTCACCGCCCCGGGTAGCGAGGAGGCTTCCTCCACCCCTGAATGCACACCAATTGTGATTATTCATATCACAGAATTATAGAGTTGGAAGGGGACCCAAGGGTCCAACCCCCTGCAATGCAGGAATCACAACTAGATCATCTATGAGATTCCTTACCGGTATATAGGCCTTTGCAATCCTATGGTACAGAAATTCAATCCAGAGGCATATATGCATTGGAGAGCCAACTTGTGCCATCTTTCCTTCTCTTCGGAAGGACAAGATTTGCACAAAACAACAACATATTTTTTATATATGCTGCCCATCTGACTAGTTGCCCCAGCCACTCTGGGTGGCTCCCAACAAAATATTAAAAATAATAAAACATCAACCATTAAAAACTTTCCTGTACAGGGCTGCTTTCACATGTCTTCTAAAGGTTGTATGGTTACTTATCTCCTTGACATCTGATGAGAGGGTCTTCCACAGGGTGGGCCTACTGCCGAGAAGGCTCCTGCCGGGTTCCCTATAGCTTCACTTCTTGCAACAGGGAAAGCACCAGAAGGCCCTTGGAGCTGGACCTCAGTGTCCGGGCTGAACAATGGAGGTGGCGATGCTCCTTCAGGTATACAGGGCATAGGCCATTTAGGGCTTTAAAGGTCACCACCAACACTTTGAATTGTGCTTAGAAACATACTGGAAGCCAATGTAGACCATAGATCCTTTAGGACCAGTGTTATATGGTCCTGGCGGCTGCTCCCAGTCACTAGTCTAGCTGCCACATTCTGGATTAGTTGTAGTTTCCGAGTCACCTTCAAAGGTAGCCCCACGTAGAGTGCACTGCAATAGTCCAAGTGGGAGATAACTAGAGCATGCACTACTCTGGCAAGACAGTCTGTGGGCAGGTAGAGTCTCAGCCACTGTACCAGATGGAGCCGGTAGACAGCTGCCCTAGACACAGAATTGACCTGCACCTCCATTGACAGCTGTGAGTCCAAAATGACCCCCAGGCTGTGCACCTGCTCCTTCAGGGGCACAGTTGCCCCATTCAGGAACAGAGAGCCCACCCCCTGCCCCCCTGCCCCCCAGAAACCTCTGTCTTTGGTGATTCAATTCAACCTCAATCCGTTAACCACCCTCCACCCTCCAACCACCTCCAGACACTCACATAGGACATTCATTGTCTTCACTGGTTCTGATTTAAAGGAGAGGTAGAGCTGGGTATCATCCACATACAGGTGAACCCACAGCCCAAAATTGAACTCATGCAACTTGACTAGCAGAGCTCTGGCACTCACCTGCCCTGGCCTTGCTACCATGGTAGAGTCTACCTCTTTCTGAATCTGAGCGATTTTATCTGCAAAAAACTTTGCAAAATTGTTACAGGAGATCTTGGAGTCCTTATTGGACCATGATGGCGACAGTGGTTCTGTTAGACTACAAACCACCTGAAAGAGTCTCCTGATGCTGTTTTCCGCAGATGCAATAGAGGCTGTGAGGAAGGTCCTCTTCACTGGTGCTGTCACCACTTGGTAGGCTTGACATTGAGCTCTAACTCCTGTTCGGTCTGATTCAGAACGAGGTTTTCACCACCAGCGCTCTAGCTTTCTCAGCAATTGTTTCATTGCCTTCAGCTCTGGGGAAAATCATGGGGCCATCCAGGTTCCATGCAATCGGAGAGGGCGCTTTGGAGCCAGACAGTTGTTAGCCTTGATTAACTCCGCATTTCAGTGGGCCACCAGCGAATCAGCTCAGAGGCCACCAGCAAGGGATAAGACATCCCCTATAGAAGCTATTGTGGATCCATTAAGTGGCAAGGGCACACCATTCAAATCGGTCCCAGCTCCCCACAGAGGGGAAGGGTCACAAAGAAGTCTGGTTGCACCAGGAAGTGATCTCACCATGGCAAGTCTTTTGTTCCACTGGAACTTAGGGTTAAATCACCAACAGAGGTAAACACCAGGTCTAAGGCATGTTCATGGCTATGAGTAGGGCCAGATTTATTCAGGGACAGCCCCACGGATGGAATGCTTTCCACAAAGTCTTGAGCAGGCCCTTTTAAGGTAATGTTGACATGTGGAAACAAGAAGAAATACCAACTAAAGAAGAGTGGCAAGAGAAACTGATGAACAATGCTGAGATGGCGACACTAACAGGAAAAATTCAGAACCAACAGGACCAGACTTTCCTAAAGGAATGGAAGAAGTTTTTGATATATTTGGAAAGTAATTGTAATCAATTGACATCGCTTGTAGAGTTAAAGGAAGTTTTGTAAGGAGTAATTTATAAATTATTGTCAAAAGAATTAAGAATAGATGTATTGGAAATTTGAATTTATAGCAATAATTATAGTAACAAAATGCATAATTAGAAAGACTTTAGAAAACCATCAGTTGAGGTTGAAGGAAGTCTTAGGCTGTGATAACCAAAAATTTCAAATGATGTTTAAAAGGATGTTATGCTGGAAAATATGTGTAAAAACTAATAAAAAATTATTATTATTTTTAAAAAGGTAATGTTGGCATGGATGCTAACATCCTAGATTTCTAGGATGTTGATATGTTCATTCACTATGTTCAGTTTAGATTTCCCTTCCTACCTAAAGTGGTGCCTCCCTTCTATAGATAACTTCTCTCTTAACTGCAAAGAAAGGTTGTCTCCCTTGTCCAGTCTATGCCGGTTCTGCCTTGTGCAACTCTTGTCTTGAAGATCAGGGAGGGACCAATTGCAGTGGTAATTCTCAAGCTGACCATATATTCATATATTCAATGGATACTTGGCTTGGTGACTTGTCCTCCCCTACTCCCCAAGATGGATTCTTAATCTTGTTTGAGTTAATGAGTTTTAACAAAGTAGAGTGGGTATGTAAAACAAAGTTGAGAATCCCACAGAAATCAATGAGCCTGACAGCACTTCTTACTCAGAGGTGTCTCCAGAAGAACATCTGACATGACCTAAAGTAACTCAGGCAGGGTATCCTTGATGCAGTGGGGAAGTTGGAACACCAAAAGGAATCCTGTACTGCCCCTATTGCACAACTTCCAAAACATGCACTCAGAAACCTGGGTCTCCCTAATAGGACACCTGGTGAAAACTAAGGACTTCCTAAAAAATCACTGCAACCCCCCCTCCCCGCCCACATGACCTGGATTGCTGTGCACAAGAGAAACCTGGTGGACAAGCAGCAGCAAGAACAGGCTCATCTGCCTCATGCAACCAAGTCTCTGTTACACATGCCAGGTCAAGTCCTCAATCCATGATCAAGTCATGGATGGCGGCAGTCATATGAATCATTGACCTGGCATTGCACAGCAGCACCTTCACGTCATGTGGGTCACTCTTGTTGATTCCAGCATCCTTCTGGTCAGGACCAGCCCCAGAGGCAGGGATAGTCTTCAAACAATGACTAAACCTTCCTCCTTGGTAATGATGTGGTCTGGTCCTAGCATATAAATTTCCATATGGAATGACTGTTTTATAGAAAGGCAAACTGAAGACAATTGCAGAAGGTCCAGTAATCTGAAGGACAGTTACATGACTTGTCCTTAGCCACCCCCTTCCATTTGCTTCCAGCCTATCTCTCCAAGAAGCACAGGAAGAAGAGACATGCAATGCTTTCCTGTGCATCTTACTCACAAATGAGCCCTGCTGTGTTCAGTGGGGTTTGCTCACCAGTTAGTGTGTTTCAGAGTGCTTACAAAGCAGAAGCATACCATAGTACCTATTCATACATGTTAGGTATCTTTGCCTACTGAAGCCAGAAACTGGTTACCTGCAAAGTGTCAAAATTGTTTGCAGCTTCTGCATCAACCCACTGCTCCCCAATGTACCGTAACAAACTTGACTTGCCCTTGTCCTAATGGCAGGCATAGAAGATGGAATTGGTATACATGTTCAAACAGCTCATGCACGAGGAAGTGTGCAGCTGAGGTGGAGGGATTACAGGGTCATGGAGGTAGGTCTCCTTCTAGTCTAGTGGAGATAAGTTAAATCTACATGGGGAACCTATGCACACCCCCATGCTCAGGAACACCATTTTTGGTCACCTACTATACAGGCAAACTAATGCCAGTGTACTGGAAGAAGCAAAGATCAGCAGTGTCGAAGCAATGATTCTTCAACATCAACTTCGTTGGACTGGTCATGTTGTGCGGATGCCTGATTATCGTCTTTCAAAGCAACTACTCTATTCCGAACTTAAAAATGGAAAGCGTAATGCTGGTGGTCAACAAAAGAGGTTTATAGACTCTCTCAAGGCAAATCTTTAAAAAATGTAGTATAATCACTGATAACTGGGAAACAGTTACAGGTACCGGTAGGTAGCCGTGTTGGTCTACCATAGTCAAAACAAAATAAAAAATTCCTTCCAGTAGCACCTTAGAGACCAACTAAGTTTGTTCTTGGTATGAGCTTTCGTGTGCATGCACACTACTTCAGAAAGATCATACCAAGAACAAACTTAGTTGGTCTCTAAGGTGCTACTGGAAGGAATTTTTTGTTTTGTTTTAACTGGGAAACACTGGCCTACGAGCGCTCCAATTGGAGAATAGCCTTTACCAAAGGTGTCATGGGCTTTGAAGACACTCAAACTCAGGACGAAAGGGGGGAAAGTGTTAAGAGGAAGGCATGCTTGGCAAACCCGCACTGTGATCAACTCTGCCCAGAAACCTATGTCCCCACTGTGGAAGGACGTGTGGATCCAGAATTGGCCTCCACAGTCCCTTACGGACTCGCTGTTAAAACCGTGTTCATGGAAGACAATCTTCCTCGGCTACAAGGGATCGCCAAAGAAGAAGTGACAATTTACACACCCTTGGCTTCATGAAGCATTTAGAGCAACCAGCTTCATCTTTGGGCAACACTGCTTTTGAATCTCCACTTCTCAGGTCCAACTATTTCCGTTAAATAAAATCAGTTATCTGCTTCACATATAAAAGATTGAAGTGTGTTGACACCATTGGAGCCTAACAGAACATTTCAAGTATGATGGACTCTCCAGTGCTCTCTCCTGTAGCTGCAAATTATTATGGATATAAAAGTAAATGGAATATGATGATATACGTGACAGCCAGCCAGAAAACATTATGCAACATTCAATGCTCAATGCAATTTCATAAACAGAGGGAGATCAATGCACACAAAATGTAATCAAATCATAAAGATGTGTTTGCCTGAATTCATCTATGGATAGTGCATCTATCTTGCTCTATTCAAATATTCAACTAGTAACATGAAGAAAGGTGCATACTTGAGTGGCCTGCTTTAAAGGGAGGCATTAATGGCCCTTGGCATCTTCATAGGAATGCGATGACATAAGACCATTGATTTCTCAACAATAACAGCAGCATTCAGTTCCTGGATTCAGGAACAATAACAGAAGCATTCAGTTCCTTCTTGACTTTTGAACCCGCTATTGGTCTTGCCAGCTCAATCCACCAGAGCCTGTCTTCATGCAGGGGAAGTCCCTAACTCCTCGAGGGTTTGAGACCCATTGGCTACCTTCACCTGGTCACATACAGGCCACCATGAAAATGTTAACCCTTCAGCTGTGGAAACAGAACAAAACAATATTATGCAGGCCACCCACCTCATCTCTCAGCAGCAGCATAAGCAATCACTCCCCCCCTCATCTCACCGCCTCTTTCCATATGAACCTACTCGGATCCTGAGATAACTTCTGAGGTCCTCCTTTGTGTGCCTCCTCCTCGAGAGGTCCGGAGGGTGGCAACATGAGAACGGGCCTTCTCTGCAGTGGCTCCCCGTCTGTGGAATGCTCTCCTCAGGGTGGTCCACCTGGTGCCTTCATTAGACACCTTTAGGCATCAGGCAAAAATGTTCCTTTTTAACCAGGCTATTGGTCGATCCGATTTATATCCTATGCCCTTTTAAAATGTTTTGTGGGGGGGGGAGGGTTATTGGGTTGTTGTTTTTATTTTTATTAGGTATTTTGTGGTATTATATCTTGATTTTATTCTGTGAACTGCCCTCAGATCCCTGGGTATAGGGTGGTGTATAAATTCAATAAACAACAACAACAACAACAACAACAACAACAACAACAACAACAACAACAACCGCCCTATGTATGGAATACATACATTCAGTCTCTGACACACCTGGAATACTTGCTGCATACAATGAACATTAGTGGGGGGGGGCTTGAGTGCTGCGCTTGGGAATGGGGGAGCATTCAAATCTGTGATCCTTCTGCCTGGAGCCTGAAGTACAGTCCAGTTAAGATTAGCTGTGGTTCAGTTATTCTTTTTTTTTACAGGAAACCTACCATAGAGGATTCTCGTTTTGGCCACTTCCAGAAACATTTCCAGGCTACATGAGCTGTAAAAGAATTTGGCAGCTCTGCATTCTATGCAACAACAGAAGGAGAAGTCCATTTCCCAATAGGACATTTTGCTTGGACCCAGCCCAAAGACGGAGACTCCACTCCAACATCTCTCTTTCCATTGGAAAAGTTCATACTCAGACAATGTGGCTGAGACCCATGCCTAATTGAAACTGTCCAAGCTCAGTTGTTTACATTTTCTTTTGAGTAAGGGAGCATGTGTTGCAAGGCACCCCCCTCCCCAGAACTTCCGGGAGGGGGGAGAAAAACACTAAAAAGGCACAAAACAAATCTTTCAAGATGCTGATATTTAGTGGAATCCATTTGGTTAGCAATGATCGGTTGCTAAAATATTTGCAAAGAAAAGACATTGTGTGTGGATGTGGATTAGCTTTTCCATATTAACAATCATGCCCTCTTATTCTGAAAGGCACATTATGGAAGGAAATGTAGTCTACGAAGCAGCTGTTTTAAATAAGAGCTATTTCAAGGGTGTACATTAAGGTCATGGTATCACAGCTGTTCAGCTGCAGCTGCAAACAGTTCTGTGACATGGAAAAAGGAGGAGAAAACTCACAGAAGGAATGTTAAAATAATAATAATAATAATAATAATAATAATAATAATAATAATAATAATTTATTTATACCCCGCCCATCTGGCTGGGCCTCCCCAGCCACTAAAAGAAGCACTTTCTTTTTATACCTGAGTTAATAGAGCAAAAATAAATTTGAATATTCAGAAATAAATGCCTGCCCCATTTCTAACATTGGGCTTTGCACTATTAGATTTGCAAACATGTATTTGATATTAGCAGTTGTATTTGAAATGCAATGCTCTGAGCTTCATCATCTGTTGGGGGAAGAGGAGAGTTTATGTGTGTGTTTTTAAATAGTCTTTTATAAGCACCCAGCAGGCAGAAACCCAACATTAAAATAATTAAAATGAATTAGCATTCATAGCATACAAAGATTAATGCAGACAACCAGCTACAAAGTGGTGACTTGACCATTGTATTTATGTAACCACATGGCAAGTTGTTCTGGAGTCAGCTGCCCATCCTAGCATAGATCTGGACTTGCCTGGTAAAGCCCTTGTACACCACCTCAGAGTTTTACTACCGGAAAGCTGTGTATATGTTTTATAAACTAAGATAAATAAAAGTCCTCCTTACCACTTGCAGCACAACTTGGGGAATGGAGCAAAAGTGCTAAAGAGAATTTCTTTACAAATCCACA
Organism: Darevskia mixta; assembly: GCA_034641385.1. Taxonomy (NCBI): domain Eukaryota; kingdom Metazoa; phylum Chordata; class Lepidosauria; order Squamata; family Lacertidae; genus Darevskia; species Darevskia mixta. The sequence continues at coordinate 642,225 of JAWWNH010000169.1, read as the reverse complement.
CTGGGTTTGAAATTTAAGGAAGCAGAGTAGCAGCATAATATAATTCTCACTACCTAAAGGTAAAGGTACCCCTGACCATTAGGTCTAGTTGCGGACGACTCTGGGGTTGCGGCGCTCATCTCGCATTATTGGCCGAGGGAGCCGGTGTACAGCTTCCGGGTAATGTGGCCAGCATGACTAAGCCGCTTCTGGCGAACCAGAGCAGCGCATGGAAACGCCGTTTACCTTCCCACCGGAGCGGTTCCTATTTATCTACTTGCACTTTGAGGTGCTTTTGAACTGCTAGGTTGGCAGGAGCAGAAACTGAACAATGGGAGCTCACCCCGTCGCAGGGATTCGAACCGCCGACCTTCTGATCGGCAAGCCCTCTGTGATTTAACCCACAGCACCATCCGCACCCCCTCTCAAGATGCTATAGACGAGCTGAAGAAGCGGTCATAGTCATATGTAGTTACAGAAATACACACCATGGACAAGCCAGCCTTGCTAATTGGTCACCTTTGATATTAGGAAAGCATGCTCCCCCCCCCCCCCGTCCTGAGGCTGCCAGTTTCCTCCACTTATTGCAAGCAAGTGTGCCTGTCCTGAACTCCATGAGGCAACACTTCAGAGAAGGTAGGAACTGACACCTCCTGGGAGCACAGTACCTTTGTCTGTAAGCTTGTTTTGCCAGAGAGGACAGGAAAATCTTTGTCCTTGTTCTCTACAGCATTCACTGCTCTTGCCTGTGTGTAAAGAGTAGGAGAAAGCAGCCCATGCCATGAGGAATGCAAGAGAAAAAGATCCAGGGGTTTCTCTCTTAACTCTGGCAAGGAATGAGGTGCTGCACAACTGGGGCTTACTGGCCTAAACTCTGCAGTCACTCCAGGGGAGTAGCAGGCAACACTGCTGATTTCAGGAATGAAACCTCCCATAGCAAGCAACACACTGGGATGAGGATAGTCCAATATAAAGCGGAAACAAATAATTAGGCTTGTTTTGCTAAGGAAAGTGTGTGTGTGTGTGTGTGTGTGTGTGTGTGTGTATTACACACTGTTATAAGAAAATATGCCCTTATTCCCTTATGGGGTACACAAGAGCCCTTGCAAAGTCCTCTGCAGGTTCTCCATCGGTAGGAGTAAAAAACAGAGGCCAACCAGAGAAAAACTGAGAAGCAAAATCTTTATTTTCACTGTTGCAACAGGGCCCACTCCCAAAAATGGAGGAGCAGCCCAGAACAATGGTGTGCAAGCTCCTATATAGACTTTGAAATTCCCGCCCTTCTGCTCAAGACCACCCCCCTATACATCATACATACATCACAAAAAGGGGTGTAACCCAGGACCACCCCTCAGATACATCACAGCTACATCATAGAAAAAGGCGGTCTCCAGCAGAAATCTGAGTGGGCTGTTTACCTCCTGTCTGCCACTTCATATGATAATGTCTTATCTGATTGCCTTTCCTGGGCAGTCTGGCCATTCCTTTGAGATGGTGATTACTTAATTTCTGAGACAATGGGAAGGTTCTCCCACCCACTTCCTCCTTGCAGAGAAACACCTGGTCAGTTTTTGATGGTGTCAGGAGTCAAAATGGTTTCAGGACTGTGCTGATTTCTGTGCTGTTTTCAGACATTCTGGGTTCAGTCACCCCTCTCTGTTCATGTCTCAAATAGTGTACTGGGGTGTTTTAAAAGGAAGCTCCCCCCCCCGAAATTCTTATAACAACACACACACACGCACATACGAATGAAACATTGTGTAAAATGGTTTGTAAATGATTTATTCTTTGTAATAGACTTCTGAAATCACACACAGGCTGGATCTAGATACATCAAAGGAGCGTCTAAACCACAGAGGCTAGGGCCCCCCTGCCCCCCTGGGTACGCCCATGGATCAGGGGTACCTTTACCTTTACCTTTAAATTTAAACAGGGAAAACAGGTAGAGAAAAATGGGGCTCCACGTCGCCATCTGGTGGCACAATGTTATATCGCACATACAACGTACAGATATAAGATGGGAGACACCTGGGTTGCCAGTAGTAATTAGAAAAATCACTCATATACCTGCTTTTTCAGTGATGTTGCTGAGACAAATCCCTGAGCCAAGAGCATAAGAAAATAATTATCTCCAAGTATATATTTTCTAAGCACAGGCCCTAACAATTTATCGTGTCAACGTTTGTATCCATCCAATTAAAGGTAGATAGCCGTGTTGGTCTGTCATAGTCAAAACAAAATAAAATAAAAAAATTCCTTCCAGTAGCACCTTAGAGACCAACTAAGTTTGTTCTTGGTATGAGCTTTCCTGTGCATGCACACTTCTTCAGATACACTGAAACAGAAGTCACCAGACCCTGATATATAGTGAGAGGGTGGGGAGGGGTATTACTCAGAGGGGTGGTGGAAATGGGTGAAAGGTTGATAGCTGTGGTAAACCTGTTGACGACTGTTAACGGCCGCAATTAGTCTTACAGGAAAAAGCAAGGGGTGAGAAGGTTAAAAAAGCTTTGTCATGTATAATGAGATAAGAATCCTGTAAGACTTTTTCCTGTAAGACTAATTGCAGCCGTTAACAGTCGTCAACAGGTTTACCACAGCTATCAACCTTTCACCCATTTCCACCACCCTTCCACTAACCTCGGCCCGGGGAGTTTGACCTACATGCCGCCGCTCTAGGGCCAGGGACTCCCAGTTTTGCCCTTTACCGGGCCCTGCAAGCGCGGCTGCATGGGAAGGGAGCATGAATGCATCCCCCCCGCAACCTGATGATAGACTAAAGGATACCTTGCCAAGGCCTAAAACCGCCCCCAAGGCCCCTAGGGTCTCGCCTCCAAGAGTCCCATGACCAAGGAACCATCACCCGTAATCTGTCATCAAACAAGTCCCCGAGGACTTGTTGCAAGTCGTGCAGCCAGAGGTCATTGCCAAATGGTGTCAGATGGACCCCATCCACCCTGAATATGCCAGCCCTATCTACCTTGATGGTGGATGTGGGATAGAGAACCCCCCAATTAGCCACATGGTATTGCGCATGGCCCTGTTGATTTTTCCCACCGCATAGTTAATGCAAGAGGGATTGGGAACCCCTCTCCAGCGCAGGCGGGGGGCGAAGATTAGACCAGCTGATGGCTCTTGTTGGGTACAAGGCATTGCAAGCTTTCTATATGGGCCCTTGCAGCGAGGGTCAGGCCAATGCCTTTTTGTTCAACTAGATCATTTCCCCCAGGTGTAAAATCAAGACTCTTGGGGGGCCATGTGCCGCTGCGGCCTTACTAAGCATGGGCATCAAGTCCGGCCAATGCATGCCCCAGTGGCCCATCCAATAAATGCGTACCTTGGGGTGAATGTTAAGGTTAGGACCCCCATTGTGCGACCGGGCATGCTCCGCCGCCCAAGGAAGAAAGACCAAGTGAGGGCTGGCTGAAAGGCTCAACCTCTTTTCTTTGGGCTTAGCTCCACCCCCGTCTGTCCATCCATTGTCCTACCTGGCCAAGGGCAGGTCAAAGGCCAACCTAAGCCGGTGGGTGGCACCCGCTCAGGTAAGCCCCACTCGGTGCCGCAAACCCCGCCCACCTGTGTGGAAGGGAGGGCGGAAATTAACCTAGGCACACTTCCTGGGTTGTGTCTTGGACATTGTAATCTTAGCCAAATCAACAAGTGTTAATGAACACAAAGGCTGACTTCCTTGTGAGGTGACTGCCTGAAGGGGATAAACAGTTAGGGAGTATCAAAGGATTAGGTGTTAACGCAACACAGTATCAAAGGAAATATGTGTGAGAATGCAAATGTGAGGCCTCTCCCTGAGGTAGAAAAGGAGCTAACACTATTCTCGGCTGCATCCACAGACGTATAGTGCCCAGATCAAGAGAAGTAATAGTCCCACTCTATTCTGCCTTAATCAGACCACACTTGGACTATTGTGTCCAGTTCTGGGTGCCACAATTTAAGAAGGATATTGACCAGCTGGAACGTGTGCAGAGGAGGGCAAACAAGATGACCAAGGGTCTGGAAACCAAGCCTTATGAGGAAAGGTTGAAGGAGCTGTGTAAGTTTAGCCTGGATAAAAGAATACTGAGAGGAGATACATCAGCCCTCTTCAAATATCTCAAGGAAGATGGAGGATGGAGTAAGTTACAAGAAAGGAGATTCCAAATAAACATCAGGAAGAACTTTCTGACAATGAGAGTTGTTTGATAGTGAAACAGATTCTCTCAGGGAGTTATGGACTCTCCTTCCTTGGAGGTTTTTAAGCAGAGGCTGGATGGCCACCTGTCCTGAATGCTTTAGTTGAGATTCCTCCATTGCAGGGGTTGGACTACATTCTATGAAAATGAGGTAGACTTCTTCCAAGGTTGGCTCGGAGGGCTACTCTGCAGACAACGCTTCAACCTCCGCCCAGCCTGCAATGCCTGCACCTTCCCTGACTCCACAAGGCGCTGGCTGGCCTTGGGTTGTTTCGCATATAGCACAGAAAACTGACAACTGTCCACTTGACCTGTCACAGTCTGACCATGCCTTCCTATGCCTATGGGCTGCTCCTTTATGGCTTGTGCCTGTGCACACATGCATTTGTTCCGTTCGCATAGCGGCCTTGAGCAACCCCTGAGGGAAAACGAGCAGCTGGTGGCACCTTGGGCACTTGCAGGTTCTCCAGCTGTGCTCCTTTTCTGAGATGGCTATTCATGTCCCTGTGTTGTGGTTCCTGCTTTCCTACTGTGGCTTCATTACAGATCAAGGCACATCCCAGGCAGGCAAAAGCACGGGAGGAATGTGTGGAGCCTGGTCAGTGATGGGGGGAGGGGCTGGTGAACCCCCCCCCCGGGGTTGGGGAAGTTGGGGGGCTGCCATAGGACCCCCCAGCCAGATATTCTATACTCTGGTACTGAAGGAACAACTCTGGGGAGGCTTGACTCTGTAGTCCTTTTTGGCTCAGGATTGTCCTTTTTCATGACGTATCTTTCTCTTTATGCCTTCCTGAATCAATGGTGCTTGCTCAACAGATTAGAACTCTTTGCTGCTTAGGTAAGAGGGCTAAAATGCTAAATTACAGAAATTTGTTATTCTTTACATTTTAATGTACTTTGAGGGACTATAGAATTAGCATATGACCACATAAACTTCCAGCTTGCCTCCTGGGGATTTCTAATTGAAGGTTTGCATGGTTTTTGTAATCTAGCCAAATGTTAAATTACTGCAGCTTCAGTATAAAGTTTAAGGTGGTTTTTAGGGAATAAAGCCACAGAAAAGAGAAGAAGAAGAAGAAGAAAATATGCTGCTTTTATGTAGCTACCAAAATTTTGAAATCTGTTAATATCAAAAGAAGAAGGGGGTGGAGAGGGAGGAGATGGGGAAGAGAAGCTGCTCCCCCCTCTCAAACCAGGATATCAAAATCTGTAATGGTAAAAAACATTGTATTTTTAGAGTGCTTTTTGAGTGGGCCCCAAGCAGTTCATGTACTTTCCCTCAAGCTTATACTGTAGGGGGGTTGCAGACTGGGGGTCAGGGGGAAATGGTGCCCCAGGGCTGCTTCTTCTGTGTAACAAACTGAGGTGGGAACAAGGTGGCAGAACAAAGCTGTACCAATTGGAATGGTAGAGTTGGAAGGGATCCTGAGGGTCATCTAGTCCAGCCCCCCTGCAATGCAGGAATCTCAGCTAAAGCATCCAGGACAGATGGCCACCCAAGCTTTACTTGAAAACCTCCAAGGAAGGAGAGTCCACCCCCTTCTGAGGCAGCTCTTACCATCAGAAATTTCTTCCTGAACTTTAGTCAGAATCTCCTTTCTTGTAACTTGAATCCATTGGTTCGGGTTCCATCCTCCAGACCAGGAGAAAACAAGCTCACTCCATCTTCATTGCGCATTTTATTTTTGGGGGGGGGGGGCGCGCGCTGGGATCACATTTCTAAATGCTCCCTTTCTGTATAACAACTCTTCTGAGGAAGCCAGCTGGAAAATCCTTGGACAGGCAACTGTTTTATGAATTGCTACTTCCTTTAATAGTAGCTGCAGTTAAATACAGATAACAGCAGTTTTAGCATGATGCTTTTCTGTTTTTTCTCTGTTGCATAATAGATGCTGCTGTGAGGTTTTATTTTTGTGGGTATATAAAATGCAAGTGTATAAGTGTGTGTGTTAGGAAAACCAATGACAGGAAAAAGAAAGGCAGAATATTAATAATAACTTAATAAGGTACATGGTGTACCCCCTCTGTCTCAGCAGCAGAGAGAATTAGCACTTTGGTCACATAATAAACTCTTTTTTTTAAAAAAAAACTGCTTTAGCTCTTAATGCTCTGGTACAACTTTAATTGAACTACTTCTAGTACAACATCCGTCTCCTTGGTAAAATAGTAATCAAAATTATATGCCTAGTCTTTAGAACTTTTCTTCTTTGTTTTTGTACTTAAAAATATCATGTCATACAGCTGGAAACAATATTGAAGGGAGATGTCAAATTGTTCTCTGAAAAATGATTGGTAACCCTTGAAAACATTTCAGATGCACAACATTTACAACCTCACCACTTGGACATCTTCCTTCCATCCTCTCTGGCTTAAGCGCCTTCTTCAGACATATATGTGTCTTCCTGTTGAACTGGGGATGGTACAGAAGAGAAGTGGAGAACCTCTGGTCTGTGGGCCCCTCTTGGTCTTCCAGGGGTCCATGATGTTGCCCTTGCGAGGCCATTTTCCCCAAACCATGCCATCTGCCCCTCCGCAGACATCACCCAGTGGTGATGTCAGCTGATGGAAGGGAGCAGGATTCATTCCTCCTGGGTGCTGCTTCATCTGCACATTCCATGGAGGGAACATGCTGTAGAAGCAGACAACTGCAGCACTGAGGATTGAACTTCAGTGAAGGCTTCAGTCCTGCTGGTGCTGCTTTGTCAGTCTGTTTCCTGTGCCGGATGGGCTGGTGAAGCAGACCCCCTCCTCCACCAGCCAACTTGACTGCCCACCCATCAGTCACCTGACAACACCATGACGTTAGATGTTGACCCCCTGGGTGGGTGGGGGAGATAAAGATCTGGCATGCAAGACCAAAAAGGTTCTCCAAGCCTGGTGTCACAGTCTGTGACAGAACACATACGCTGCATGCAGAAGAATATTGACAAATCCTTCTGCCCCTTGCCTTTGTGCGTTCTTGTTGGCCATTTCATTTGTTGTATTTATTTATTCAACATCTGTTTGGGCTATGGGGTTGTTGAAAGAGATTTAAGGAAAATAACAGCATATGTCCCTGTACTAATAAAGGACAGATCTTTGCTGCCACAACGAAGAAGTTTCCATGTGCTCTCACACTGTATTGAAACCTGTAAACTCCATTTCTCTCTCCTTGCCCTCTCCCCCCCTTTTCCTTTCCCCCCTCCCCCTCCCTCCCTTCGTTTCCTTTTTACACTGGTTAGACCTTGTCTTTTTTGCTAAAAGGTTGTAACTTTTCTGAATTTTATAGTATCTTGTGCAGGGGTCAGCAAACTTTTTCAGCAGGGGCTGGTCCACTGTCCCTCAGGACCTTGTGGGGGGGGCGGACTATATTTTTTGGGGGGGAAATGAACGAATTCCCATGCCCCACAAATAACCCAGAGATGCATTTTAAATAAAAGGACACATTCTACTCATGTAAAAACTCGCTGATTCCCGGCCCCTTCTGCAGGCCAGATTGAGAAGGTGATTGGGCAGGATCCAGCTACCGGCCCTTAGTTTGCCTACCCATGAGCTTGTGTGTCTGTATCAAATGTAACTTTAGTAGTGTAAGTCTGTGTAAGTTTGTCACTTTTAGATGTAAAATGTAGCCATCATGTTGCAAGGGACATGATGAAAACCTGTCAGAGAATGGACACAAAGGCGCGGTAACACCCACTAAGTCTGCTAGCCATGAATCTCATTCATAAAAACTATACATCCATTCACAAAGAACACAAACTCCCATTCACAAAATACAACTTTATTTACAAAGGGAAATCATTACTATCATCCTGCATATCCGTGACAGCCTACAGCAAACCGTTCAAATCCTGTCTCTCCTTATCAGCCCACTCCAAGTATCACACCGATTGCTCTGCAAACAGAAACATATCAGTAAATGTGTCACAAAAAAGTTTGCATAAGCTTCTTGCTGGCACCACCCAGGGGAAACAATGTAAATCACCCACAAGAACTGTTGTTAACACAAGATGTTTACCCCGAAATGTCATTCACCCTGCAAATCCGCTCATTGCTGCGCCTAGCCTGTTGTCTTCTGTAATCCATGTGTTTGCATTGTCCTGTATGTAAAACCAAGTGTATAAATATCAGGCTTGCCCTTTGTTCGGGGTTCCTTCTCTTGAAGCAAGGAGCCCTGTTACAACAGAATTCTCTTTGTTTGCAATAAAGATCAGGCTTACAAGCTGCCTTGCTTTGAATTTCCCGGTTTGGTCTCTGTTCTTTATTCCCGACTGTCAAGAGCCTAAAGCGTGTCTTTTCGGTGGTTACATTTTCCCTTAAGGAAAATTCTTATAACAGGGTCATAGGAAACAGTTTTAATTATGCCACAACCCAAGGCCAGATTATAATGGTGCAATTGCACCAAAGGCCCATGTCTGCAAAGGGAAAGTAAGTCTCTAGCTCTCCTAGAAGGAAAGTTATGAAAGAAACTGTGCAGACAACTACCTAAACATTTTTTGTGAGTTGAGCCAACCTTGCTGTGACTTCTTTTCAGTGTTTTAAGCCTAGGAGTGGTCAGAGTTGCAACTGAGAAGCGAGCTTTTTGGAATATAGGTTATAGTATTCCCTGGGGTCCCAAAGAGCTACTGTTTCCCCTCCCCTTTAGTGCACCTTTCTTTACTAGTCCTTGGAATCTCTGTAGTTTTAAAAGGTAAAGGTAAAGGGACCCCTGACCATTAGGTCCTGTCGTGTCCGACTCTCGCTTTATTGGCCAAGAGCTGGCGTACAGCTCCGGGTCATGTGGCCAGCATGACTAAGCCGCTTCTGGCAAACCAGAGCAGTGCACGGAAATGCCATTTACCTTCCCGCCGGAGCGGTACCTATTTATCTACTTGCACTTTGACGTGCTTTCGAACTGCTAGGTTGGCAGGAGCAGGGACTGAGCAATGGGAGCTCACCCCGTCGCGGGGATTCGAACCGCCGACCTTCTGATCAGCAAGCTCTAGGCTCTGGGGTTTAACCCACAGCGCCACCACAGACTTACTATTTCCTCTCCCTTTGCTCTTCCTTTCTTCCTAGCAACCAGGACACATATTTCCTTTAGCGGGTTGATCTGAGAGCAGGTGCTCCCTAGAAATTATATTCTGCAAATTCTGCTATACAATAAGAGCAGGTGGATGTTAAATAATTTCTTCTCCACCCCCAGATAGCAAATGCCATGGGAAAACGTTGCAAAAAGACATTAGGCCTGTCTCCTGCTGTGCAGCAGCTGAAGTCCAGGCATTTGTTAATAGTTCACTGTATATTACAGTACATATTTCTGAGAAGCAAATGATTGTTTTTGATGGCTTACTCTCAGATAACTGGGCACAGGGTTGCAGGCTTGGCTTTATGATGAAGAAGTGGCAGAAGAGTCTGATACCTATGATATGAACACTAAATCACCTTTTGCAAACATTCTATAACTCATTCTGCAACTTCACCACATGCATGCAAGGAGGTTAGGCTGAGGGTTGGCGAATGGTCCAAGGCAGGATGTGAGTAACAACAAGGAGCTGAGTGGATTTAAGATGCAAAGCTGCACATGCTCAAAGTATTTTCGTTTTGTTTATCAAGCTTGGAATTTTTTTTCTTTTGGTCGTGTTTTGCTTACAGTTGTGAAGAGCCACATGCCAGAGCTTTGTTGTTGTTGTTCAAGAAACCCAATGCTGCAATAAATTTGTGAGTCTTTAAGAAAACAAAAGACTTATTGGGTGGTACCTTATTCCATGTGTTCTTTTGGGGGGAATGGGGGTCCTGTTTTGGACACTGTACCAGGACCCCCCAATCACTGCGTCTGCCCCACGTACCCCTTCGCTGCCTGGGAGTGGTGGCCTCATCCTGCATATGGCTGAAGAGGGGATGCTCTCCCTGCTGGACCCAGTATTCACATCTGCACGCCATGGGGAACAATGGCATTGCCTGTGATGTCTTGCTTATGAACCACAGGGTGGCATGAGAGGGTTTCCTTTGCTTATATTCTTTTGCCAAGAAAGACTTGACTGTAAATGCTAACTTTATCTGCCTTTCCAATCAGGCATGCTTGCACATTCTGTCATATGCTGCCAGATTTATTCATGCAAGTCTTAAACAGTGCAGCTCTTCAGCATCTCCTTTGGATGTTAATGGCTTGGTCACATCCTGTCCTGAATAGACGCCAACAGGGGCGTAGCAAGGGGGGAGGGGGGGGCGGGCCGCCCCGGGTACCACCCTGCTAGGGGTGACACTTTTTTTAAATTTTTTAAAAATTTTTTTGGTGTGGCTATTTTCGGCACTGCCGGGGCATAGCCACAGGGGCGGCCAGCGAGGAGGGGTGTCACGCTTGTCGCTGACGTGACACCCCCCTCGCTGGCCGCCCCTATGGCTCCGAAAATAGCCTCCTCCCCGCTGCTTGCGGCACCGTGGCATGGAGGAGAGGGGCGGGCCAGCAGCCAGGAGGGGTGTCACCCTCTCCTGGCTGGTCCGCCCCACTCCTCCATGCCGCGGCTCCGCCCAGGGAGCGCAGCGGCGAAAAAAACAGCTGAAAGGGGGGGGGAGGAAAAGCGCCTGCTTTGTCTTCCTTTCCCCCGTTCAGCGGCTATTTCCGCCGCTGGCTCGTGCCGCCCGGCGCGCCAAGGGGGGTGACAGGCGGCGACTTCGGGAGACTCTCTGCAGAGCCTCCCTAATCCGCCGCCGGTCAGGCATTCCTTGGTGCGGCCGGCGGCTGCTCGTGCACGAGCAGCCGCCGCACGCACCAAGGGATGCCATGCCGGACGGGCGCCGGCTTCGGGAGGCTCCCAAAGTTGGCGCCCGGCATCCCCGGGGGCGGGGCGTCGCGCTTTACGCGTGCGTCATGACGCACGCACGCGCCGCGACGCCCCGCCCCCGGGGGGGTGCCTCTTGGCTTACCGCCCCAGGTAGCCAAGAGGCACGGAACGCCCCTGGACGCCAAATAACTGCAGGACTACTTCTTGCATCCCATAAAGAGGCTTGGGTCACACAGAAGGACTCATCATGGAATCACAGGGGAAACCACAACTGATAGATGAGAGGCACATGCATGACACAAGAAACCTTGAATAGGAGAAAAATCTTTAAAGTGAGCATTTGTACAGATCTCAATGATAGCTTTAGGTCACAGGATGAGTTTGCATTTAATGTGTCCTTGGATGACCATATGGCCTCCCTTCTCTTTCTTTTGCCCAAAGCCTTCCTAGAATGCCTACCGAGTGTCATTTCCCCCCTGTCAAATCTCTCATAAAATCCCACATTTTCCTCAAAGCCTTGGGCACAACCATGCTTAGTTTTTATCCTCCACGGAAATTAAGCCTAACAGAACATATTGGTCTCCAGCTGGCATGAGATTCCAGGAGTTCCAGGCGTTTACTAAAGTTTTGTGTTTTCTTTTGGGAATGAGGGACAGCAGAGACTGGGGTTTCTTTAAGATGTATGCTTTATTTACACATATATACGAGCTGAGCCTGTGATGGAGGGGTTCACAGCATCAACACCCCAAAAGGGTCTTCTTTCTCCCATAGATTTGGAATCAGGCAGAGATCCGGCATGGCGCTCTCTCTCTCTCTGCTTGCTGCTTTCCCTCTAGCTCAGATTACTCTCCTTTCAACTCTAAACTCAGGCTTTGTCCTTCTATCTCTCTCTGTGTTGAGCAAGCACCTCCATCCATTTGGCGTCTCGCACATTGCCCCCTTTCCTTTGTTCTCTTAATGCCTCATTACCCATGTGATTACCTCATCATAGTGGTGTAGCATGGGGCGGCCAGGGGGCCATGGCCCTCGGCATAGAATTGGGGGGGGGGGCTCAAACCAGGCACCCCATCAACTGATGAGCGCTGAGTGAGCGCAGAGGGTGCTCTTCACCCTCTGCCCTCTGCCCCTGCCTGTCAGTGGCAGGGGCTGGCTGAGCACACAGAGGGATCCCTCCATGCTCACCTAGTGCCTGCTGCTGATGGGTGGGCGCTCACATGCCGGGGGGGGGCAGGGCACAGAGGGTGCTCTTCACCCTCCACGCCCTGCTCCTGCTTGGCAGTGGTAGCGACTTCTGTCCCCACCTGGGGGGGGGGGGACGTGTACACACCCTGGGTGCTGGGCAGGGGTGCTATGTCCCGGCCATATCAGGAAGCTAGCCTGGCAGATCCATGCAGGTTTCAGAAACTGGTTTCAGTAGGCACAGGACCGCCTTGGAGTTGGGCAGTTGTAGCCAAAAGCTAATCTGGACTGACCAAGGACTCATCCATACTTCCCCTTGAGCCATGCCCCGAAAGCACAGGTCTGAGCGGTTTTTGTTTGTCCTGCTGTTTTCCCTGGAAAAACCAATGGACATTTGTTCTGATCCAGTGGCAAACAGTGGGCTTTCCTGGGAGAACGTGGCAGGACAAGCAGAAGTGCGGATGAGCCCTGACAAACACAAATGAGCCAAGAGGTTTTCAGTTTGAAATACCTTCACAGTGATGAGATAAATTAGATGCATTCTCGTTGCTTTCACATTTGAAATTGCCTTATACTTCTCTGACGGGCAGCAGAGGCAGATTTAGGATCGTGTCCCCAGTGTGGCTGCAGGGGATGCCACACTGCAGGGGGCACCACAAGAATGTTGCAGAATGGAGCGCGAAAGCCGGGAGGGGGCCTGCCAAATGTCAGTGTTGCATAGGGTGCCCAAAGCCCACCACTTCTGGCAGTGACAAAGGCTTCCAGCCCTGCTGTTGGAGAGAGAGTTTTAGCTGGAGGTGCCAGAGGCTGACCCTGAGACCTCTGGGTGCGCTTTTCTATCAAGCTACCACCCTCCTTCTCTTCTGCAGGCTGTTTTTCTCTCCCCAAGGTTTGCAGCTGGGGCAAGATGAGAGAAAGAAGATCAAGAAGATGGGTAATGGAAAACACAAGTTTCCTCCAGGTTTTCCAGGGCTATTTTTCTTTTTAACTGTACCCCATAATAGAATAACAGATTAACACAGCAAATAACTGATTTGCTGTGGAAATGTATTGGATTTAGAATTGTAGTAAAAGGCTGTAAACATCTGATTTGTTGGTATAAGTTGTAAGTAAACAAGTTGAAGTTCACATACTTTAATATTGTTCTAATGTTCTCTAAAAATCCATTTTATTTCAGCAAATAGGCAATTTAGTCATAGGTCAAGCATTTATCACGAGGCTTGAATCCACAATGTTTAGAAATGTCTGGGGAACTGTTGTTAGAAATAAATGCCTGAAAAAAATAGCCCACTTTGATATTTTACAGTGATTAAAAAAATCCTGAGGTGTTCATTCACTTACAGTCCAAATGAACAGGTTTTAAAAACAATTTTTTCCCTAAAAGGGTGTCATGTTACTCTATTGGTTCCTGGATTCTGCTTCCTTCTACATGTCCGGTTCAAATTTTTATAACAGTGAATTCTTTGTATCTCAATTAAAAAGTAAGCCCAAATGATTTCAGTGGGACTTACTCTCATGTAGGTATGTCAGAGAATCCTAACAAAAAATGGAAATACCGGTAGGAACTGAAATTGCCCTTGTTCACTTCTGTTTGATGTACAGAATGGAAATCAATGCACAAATGTGTACACACACACACTTGCTTAACTAATATCTAAGGCTCCGTGTAGGTTGCTGTTGTCGTGCATTTCTCAAAAGTGCGACACAAATTTCAGCTAGAAATTTAGTCTTGTATTGAATGTTGTTTTCTGACCATTCCCTCTTATGTCTGACTCTTCAGCAAAATATGCAGTCAAAATATGGAACTCCTGTCCTTTCCTCTTTTTATTTAGAAATAGTTTCTGAGTTCTTAACCTTTAATAACACTGGCCTGTCACCAAGAACTTTGCATGCCATATTGTTCAATGTCTGACCCAGTCATGTCACATTCTAGAATAAATTGTTCTTCAAGGTTGGCTGGGTTTTTCTCGGATTCCTGTAACTCAATGATGCTCAAACTGTTTTCTCTGGGCCACACTTACAGAATAAAAATATGTTTGCGCCACATCATTTTTTTTATTGATTTGAAATACATTGGAAAACAAATAGAAACAAAGACCAGCAGTACTTGATTTTGGAAAGATATCTATCTATCATCTATCTATCTATCTTCTGCAATTTTTGATAAAAAACGTTTTTGATGCTAACGCAGGTTTTGACGTTAACTGAGCCTGATATTTCAAATTCAGTCCAGAATGTGTGTGTATGTGTGTCTCAGGGTCTGCCAGAGTCCCAATGCTTGTGGTGGACTCTGGAGGCTGAGCCAGTTCTTTGGTGGCCAATCCATATGGCTCTTCTAGTCAGTGAGCAGGTGAGCTGCATGGAAACATGAAGCGGGCGAAAGCTGCATGTGATAAATAAAGGTGGGACCAGAAGCAGCCACGTCTCCACAGGCTCCCCTTGAGATGAGTCGGCACACCACCTGGTGTTCCTCAGAATCCACCAAAGAAAGTTTTCCCAGAACAGAAAAAGATGAAGCAAGGCTGAGGAAGAGTGGCCTGGAGCAGTCCAGCAAGTGATTATCCTAAGAACTGAACAAAGCAGGGGCTGCAATTCCTTCCAAAACAGCAATGACTTTAAGGACAATCGTGGATGGGCAGGGCATGGAATGCCAAGTATTTTTCAACCTATCAATGCAAGTTTCCTGCCATATAATGACCAAAGGATCCTGAGTAGTTTCTAGCTGAGCAGAGCTCCCAGTCCCTGGGTGAGGGGCAGGGCAGAGAGCATCTCCCAGCCAGGGCGGGAGGCTGGTGGAAGAGGGCAAAACTCCCAGGGGAGAGCTGCGAGGGTCCATTCTTCTGCATGTGGAATAAAGGTTAAGATATAATTGCAATTGAGGGTCTTGTATTTCCTCTCCTTTCTTTTCTCATTCTTTCTTTTTTCTTATTTCTCTGCTCTAGATAAGTTTGGCTTTATTGTATTTTATGTTGAAAACTTTTAATTAAAATTGTTTTTAAAAGTAACTCCCAACCAGGTAACTTAGGTATTATGGGGGAAGGTGGAAATGTTCCCCAGTAAATGTAAATTTAGACTTAATCCAAAAATCAGTGGAAAATATGCACTGGAGGAAGTCTCTTTGTTTCTTTTCTGCAATTAATTACTAGCTAAGTAGAGATATGTACTTTTATCAGATATGGCAAAAGTTCTGAGAACTAATTAAGCCTGTGCTATTATGTTCCAAGGCTGTTTCTTGTACAGCAGCTACCATGTAGAAAACCAATCAGTGTTGGTTTTCTCTGATTTCTTGGCCATAGTACTATACACATTGCTCAAAACCAAGCAAAAATAGACATTTATTTCCAGGGCATATGTAGAGTTCCAACTGAACTGAGTTTTTCGTTTTCTTACAATGAGTGTCTTCCTTTTACATGGCATTGCACATGTAGTCATGTGAACTGTTAACACACAAGGAAGGGACATGCCAGAAACACTGTGCAAGATGTTGACAGCAGCCAAATGGATTAATAGCCACAGAGAATTGGGGGGGGGGGGAATCACAGCTGCCGCACACAAAAAGCGAAACATATGTTGTACAATTCCCTAGGAAATTGCTTTTTTATAATTTCTTTCTAGGAAATGCTTGTGTTCAAATACTATAATAAGCAGACAATAATTGATTGCAAATTGCAGACATGAATAGTTTGGATGTGACAATCCTAGAACTGCAGGCTCCCCCAAATGGAACTTTCAAATGTAGGCCATGTGTTGCCTAACTCAGAGAAGAGTCAGCAGCTTGAGGCTCAAGCTTTCTGGCTTTATTTGGATGCTAATTCCAACTTCTCTCCCTGCCCTCCAGGACACACAGGTTAGAGCAGGGGTAGGCAACCTAAGGCTCGTGGGCCGGATGCGGCCCAATCGCCTTCTCAATCTGGCCCACGGACGGTCCGGGAATCAGTGTGTTTTTACATGAGTAGAATATGTCCTTTTATGTAAAATGCATCTCTGGGTTATTTGTGGTGCCTGCTTGGTGTTTTTACATGAGTAGAATGTGTCCTTTTATTTAAAATGCATCTCTGGGTTATTTGTGGGGCATAGGAGTTCATTCATTTTTTTTATTTAAGAAAATATAGTCCGGCCCACCACATGGTCTGAGGGACGGTGGACCGGCCCATGGCTGAAAAAGGTTGCTGACCTCTGGGTTAGAGCTTTTGGGGGGGGGGGAACAACATTGTGGTCTCTTCTCTTCCCTACAAAGGGAGTTTGCCTCTGAAATATAGCCATACAAAAAACCCCAAACAATATGGAGGTTGGTTGAATGGCTGGACCATGGTCCTTGCCCAGTCATTTATTTCCTAACTTTATTCAAGGAGTGGAAGGCAACATACAGCCCTCTCCCACCACCACCATTTAATCTTCACAATATTTTTACGTGCTGTCTCCCCCACCCCCACCCCCAGTGTCCAAGTGGTGAGAGACTCCAGGCACTTACCCAGGGTTTGGTTTCCTTACAATGAGGGACCAGTAGACACTGTGGAGTCCTTAAGATATATGGTTTATTTACACATATCTACAACCTGAGTCTGCGGTGGAGGGGCTCACAGCATCAACTCCCCAGAAGGTCTTGCTTCTCCCATAGTCACAGTCTTGGATTCCAACCCAAATCAGGCAGTCTCCTTCCAGCCCAGCTCACACAGAAGTGGCCTCGCTTTTCCCTTTCTAAGTCTTCTTTGGTGATCATTCGTAGCTGAGTAAGATTGTCTTCTATAAACATGGTTTTAAAAGTGAGTCTGTAAGTGACTGTGGAGGCCAATTCTGGATCCACACGTCCTTCCACAGTGGGAACATAGGGTTGATCAAGCCAAGCCAAGCCAAGCCAACATAGTCTTTGCCAAGTGTGCCTTCCTCTTAGCACATTTCTGCCTTTCGTCCTGAGTTCGAGCGCCTTCAAAGTTCACGACACCTTTGGTAAAAGGCTGATCTCCAATTGGAGCGCTCGCAGGCCAGTGTTTCCCAGCTGTCAGTGTTTATACTACATTTTTAAAGATTTGCCTTGAGAGAGTCTTTGAACCTCTTTTGTTGACCACCAACATTACGCTTACCATTTTTAAGTTCGGAATAGAGTAGCTGCTTTGGAAGAGGATAATCAGACATTTGCACAACATGACCAGTCCAACGAAGTTGATGTTGAAGAATCATTGCTTCGACACTGCTGATCTTTGCTTCTTCCATTAGTTTGCCTGTCTTCCCAAGTGATGTGCAATTTTTTTTGGAGACACCATTGATGGAATATTTCAAGGAGTTAGAGATGGCGTTTATAAGTGGTCCATGTTGCACCAGCATACAATAAGGTTGGTAGTACAATAGCTTTGTAAACAAGCATTTTGGTTTCCCTGCGAATGTCCCAGTCCTCAAACACTCTGCACTTCAATCGGGAGAAAGCCACACTCGCAGAGCTCAGGCGATGCTGGATTTCGCCATCAATGTCTTCCCTTGTGGAAAGATGCCCAGGTACTGGTAGGAGAAGTGACCAACATTTTCCAATGTTACACCATTGAGTTGGATATGTGGCACTGCAGAGGGGTTGTTTTGTGCTTGTTGCTGCAGCACTTTGGGTTTTTTCATGTTGAGCGATAGACCAAGCTTTTCGTAAGCTTCTGCAAATATATTTAGGATATTTAGGATGGTTTGGAGGTCATCCTCTGAGTGTGCACACACTACGTTGTCATCAGCATACTGAAGCTCTATGACGGAAATTATGGTAACCTCAGTCTTTGCTTTCAGCCTGCTCAGATTGAAGAGCTTTCCATCTGTTCGATATATGATTTCTACTCCAGAGGGGAGTTTCCCTTCGACAAAGTGTAGGATCATGGCAATGAAAATAATGAATAGAATTGGGGCAATAACACAACCCTATTTAACACCTGATCCCACTGTGAATGGTTCACTTTGAGAGCCATTGTTATTGTTAGGATTTATGGTCTCTCTCACACCAGGACACAGAGAAACTGTCAGGTTTCCGATTCTCAGATTTATTATAGCAATTACACAGTAGCTATCAGTCTGAGCCCCTTATCTCAATCCTCTCCCTCGGAGGAAGTTGGACCCAATGGCTGATGACGCACTCACCACCAAGATATATGCCACCGGCTCCTCCTCTTCCTACCCAGCATGCGTTGAGCCTGTATTCTGCTCTGCTTCCTGCTGCGAGGGGACTAAGGAGTAACTTCCTCCCCACCCCCTCTTTCTCTTGCGCCGACTGATTGTGGCTGTGTCTCTGGAACGTTATCTGCAATTGTTGCTGTCATATTATCACAGAGGAGCCGAATGATGTTCACAAATTTATCTGGGCAGCCAATTTTCAGAAGTACAGTCCACAGGGCATTACAGTTTACAGTGTCGAAGGCCTTAGTCAGGTCAATAAACGTCATATATAGGGGTTGGTTTTGCTCTCTGCATTTTTCTTGAAGCTGTTGGGCAGTGAAAATCATGTCCACTGTCTCCCTAGAAGGTCTAAAACCATTTTGGGATTCAGGAAGGGTCGTGTCAGGGACCTGACCTCACGCAAGGCACTTGAGACAGGGAAGGAGGGATGGAGGGAAGCGCAGCCTCTCTTGAGAAGCAGTTTGGAGTCCAGCGGAGATAGCAAGGAAAGCCCCAGTGGTGGCGAGGAGGAACTGTCAGGCAGTGCGGTAGAGCTGAGGGTCAGAGATGCTGATAGAGCCCTGGATCAACCTGAGGGGGTTGCGGAGCAAAGCTGTCAGCTACTTCCGTCGCTCCAGCTGCGTAGAGGGAAAAAGTGTAAGGAAAGGCGGAGACGTTTCAGAATCCCCAAGCTTTTATGCTGGGGGAGGAGTATGCAAAAGCCACTCCCGGATTCTGGAACCGACTGAAGCGGACATGAATCTTAGACGCTCTGATGTACATAGACTGTAAATAAAGCATTAGCTTTAGAAGAACGGATGTTTCTGCCTCTTTACTCTCGAGGAGACAACCCCGAGCCATTACAGTAATCTGGGAGTCTCTGAAGTCTCCGGGAGGGTTGTGAGAGCGATGGCAGGATGAGCAACACCGGGCAAGGCGCAGGAGCGGCGGCTCCGGCTGGGCAAGGAGGTGCAGAGCAGAATGTGGCGCTGCTGGAGCAAAGGGCTGCGGACCTGGCACTAGTGCTCCGAGAGACCCAGGCCAAGCTAGAGGAAGCTTGCCTGCACGGAGGAGTGGGACGGCCGGCTGCCGTTGGAAAGAAAATGCCTACCCTGGTGTACCATGGTTCCGTTATATAGAGCTTTTATGAAGAAGAGAAGTCGTTTGTCCTGTAATATCAAGTCTAATTTGGACCATAGCTGGGATCTGGGGTGGAATCAAACGCTGATTTCAGATCCATGAAGGCCACGAAGAGTTTGCCCTGTAGATGCTTGTTATACTTTTCAGCTAAGAAGGACAACATATGACAGTGGTCTGATGTTGAATGATTCTCGCGAAAGGCTGCCTGGGCTTCAGATAGAATGTTATGTTCATTTATGAAAGTTGTCAGTTTGGTACTAAGGAAGCGAGCATACAACTTCCCAATTACTGAAAGCAGGCTAATTGGCCTGTAATTGGAGGGTACATTTGTGTGGCCTCTCTTGAAGATTGGAACGGCTATACAGTAGCGTGTTTCCAGCTATGTGGTACTTTGCCCAAGTTGTTTACTACTGTGAAAAGAGCCGCCAGAAGCGGAGCCCACCAGTGCTGGTTTGATGTAATCAGTTCCGCTGGGATAAAGTCTTTCCCCGGAGCCTTGCCATTCTTCAGATTCTCAATCAACGTATAGGCTTCATCCACTGTTACTGGACTCCAATGTGGAAGCAGTGCCAATTCTACCCTGTCGTCATCCTGGAAGTTGGAAGTGAGGTTTGAGTTTTCCATAAATATATTTCTGAAGTGGTTCTCCCAAACCTGAGCTGGGATGGCACAGCTGGGGGCTGGAGGGCTGTTTTTCATTGAGTCAGAGAGCAGTTGCCAAAAAAGTTTAGTTTCATTATTTAGTGAAGCATTCAGTAACAGGGACCAGGAATTTTGTTCAGACTGCCTTTTTTTTGAGGCCAAGAGGGCTTTATACTCTTTTTTCATTTTGAGATAGGATGGGGGTAAGTAATTTAAACCGGCATTTCTATAGGCCAAATAGGCATTCCTTAAGGCTTCCTTCTTTGTATGGCACTCTTGATCAAACCAACAACACCCTTTAGCAATGTGAGGCTTGCGTGCTGTGTTTATACTGACAGAGACCACATCCTGCAAGGACTCAATCAGATTTTCATAAGCCGTCAGGGAGGACTCTGCTGATGAATTGTTAATTATTATTGATCTTAGATTAATTACAGTTTGTAGATTCAATCTATTCTCAGCTGCAATCGCTGTCTCAGGTGTCCATCTTTTCCTGCACCGTACTGGGTCATTTGCTTTATCTATGTCCTCATATACTCTGTAAGAACGTTGACTTGAGTTTTGGCCAATAGTGGAGACAATTAGAGGTAGGTGATCACTTTCGGTCCTGTTATCAATGTTGAATTTTTTAATTGATTCGAAGGCCTCCCTGTTGGTGAGACAGTAGTCCACTGTGCTGGCTCCATTTGTATTTATAAATGTGTACTCTCCTTCTCTGTCCCCAGGTAGTGCCCCATTAGCAATGGTCAGGTCAAGACTTATTTGTAGAGAAGCCAGACAGAAGCCAGCATAATTGATTTGGCAGTCTTTCGAATGTCTGCGCGGGGGTGGGTTTAGAAGAAGGGCGCTATTTTCCTTTAGCTCTCTTAATATTGGGAATTTTATTTCCAGGCTGTCATCATTAGAGCCTATTCTGGCATTCATATCTCCCATTATGTAAAATAGCGAGCCGGGGTACTTAATTTGGCAGGTGTACAGGAAACTGTGGAATTTACGCCATGTGCTCTCAATCTGTGTTTGCACTGTATGTGGTGGCATATAAACTGAGACAATAATGATAGTCTTAGGTTCCAGCTGCAATGTGATCCCCAGTGCCAGTTGCTCAAAGACCAAGAGCTCAGAAACCTGAGATGCTAAATGAGTGGCAACCAGAGTTGCTAAGCCCCCCCTCGGTCGTCCCCTTCCAAACGGTTTGGATGCCTTGATTTCGTAGACCTGGTAACCATCCAGAACTATGTTGTCCATTGCCCAGGTTTCCTGTAGCATTATTATATCAAAGCATGTTATATATTCATGAAATGCTTTATCCCCAGTTTGTTGGCCCAACCCGCTATGTTCCACGAAATAATGTTGAGGCTGCTCGTACCATAAATGGCTTGGCTGGCTTCAGCTCTCCCTCTGATTCAGAGATGACACAACCATTCTTTGAATATGTGGGGTGTTGTTTTTCTTGGGGTTGAGTTTCAGCAGTTTCCAGATTTCCCGTCATCAACGATATTAACTGATTTGCTGTGATCACTGGGGGGGGGGTCTTTGTCTATGTCTTCATCAAAGACAATTAGATCTAACTCTGGCTTACTGGGTGTCGCGGTTCCCTTGGGAGGAGCGTCACTTGGCATTACCTGGGCAGATTTTTGTTCTGAAGATTTCCGCTCCAAGGGAGTGTTACAACTGGATTCGCCACACCTATCCATCTTTGGCGGCCCTTCTGAATGGATCATGGCCCTATGGCGAAAACCCTTCGGTAAGGAGGGCGTTGGTTGCTTGGGGTTGATCCGGTTATACGACAGGTTTGGCAGTACAGTGGAACCTCGACTAACGAATTTAATGCGTTCCGAATGGGCATTCGTTAGTAGAAAAATTCGTTAATTGAAACGCGATTTCCCATAGGAATGCATTAAAAACGGATTAATGCGCTCCTATGGGAAGAGAAATCGGGGGTCACTTACCTTTTTGATGTGGACGGCCAGGCTCCCGCAGCTCTCCTTTGCTTGCAGGCGCCTCTGAGGGGTGCTCGCCACCGCCGCAACTGCCATGGCGCGCAAAAAAAAAAAAAAAAAGCCCGAAAAAAGCCAAAAAAAAAAAAAAAAGCCCGAAAAAGCGGCTGCGGAGCCGCCCGCCTCCAGCCATGGCGGGCGGGAGGTAAACCGCCGCCACGGCGAGGGGAAAAAGCCCCGAAAACCGCCGGAAAAGCTGAAAAAACGGGGGGGAACCCCAAAAAAGCGGCTGCGGAGCCGCCCGCCTCCAGCCATGGCGGGTGGGAGGGAAACCACCGCCACGGCGAGGGGAAAAAAGCCCCGAAAACACAAAAAAGCGCGAAAAACAATGAAAATACAAAACAAAAAAAAACAAAAAACGGAAAACAGTGGAGGAGAAGCGGTTGAAGCGGCGCTGCTCCAAGCAGCGCAGCTGCCCGCTTCCAGCCGCTCGGGGCTCGTTCCGCTGGCTGCGATGGCGGCCAAAACAAACAACAAAAACCCGAGAAAAAGAGGAGGAGAAGCGGCTGAAGCGGCGCTGCTGTAAGCAGCGCGGCCGCCCGCTTCCAGCCGCTTGGGGCTCCGCTGGCCGCCACGGCCAAAAATCAAATCCCGCGCCAAAAAACAAACCGCCGCCATGATGAGGAAGGAGGAGAAGCAGCAGCCTCCAGCTGCTCCGGGCTCCGCTCCAACCAAAATGGCTGCTGGAGCGAAGTCCCGCCTTCTCTCCCCTTCCATGTGACCTGTACCAAAAAAAAAAAAAAAAAACCCTCGGCTTCTGATTCGGAAGTCGAAGAAATTTGTTATCCCGCGGCCGCCACGATCATTCGTTAGGCGAAAAATACGTTGGGCGAGTTATTCGTTAGTCGAGGTGCCACTGTAATTGTTTCCGTCCTGTGACTTTAAAGACACGCCTCAAATCAATATTGTAGTCCTGTAGGAGGGCTCTATGTTTCAGGAGCCTCTTGGGAGTAACCAAATCTGAGAATGTCAGCATGATTCTGGTGTGCTGGGGGTCCGTGCAAAGCAAGTTTATCGTGGTTAAATTTCCGCACTGGATGTTTAGTAAAAGCTTAAGATTTCTCTTTACACTGTCGATTGATTTCCAGTAAGGCAGCTTACCATTGTAAGGATATATATCGAGGGCTACTTGAGTACTTTGTAGGATCAGGCCCCCTCCTTCGCTTTTGTTGTTTTTACTGTTTGTAATCTCTTGGTTATCAAATCCAGACTGGTTACACCCCTGTGCAAGTTGGTTATCATGTCCAGACCGGTTACACCCCTGTGCACGATTTTCTTGGGGGGAAGCAATGCTGTAGTCTGCCTCTTTGGGAACAATATATAGGTTACACTGTGAGGTAGTTTAGGCTGTCCTATGGGAATTCCATGGACTTCATAGCTGGGTGGGGATTTGGACCTGGGTCCCCCCGGCCTATTCTGACACTTTAACCAGTATACCTCACTGTCTAGTTCAACATTCCCCAAACAGATCTAACACAGGGTTAGAATGTTTATCAATACAGTGGTACCTCTGGTTACGTACTTAATTCGTTCCGGAGGTCCGTTCTTAACCTGAAACTGTTCTTAACCTGAGGTACCACTTTAGCTAATGGGGCCTCCCACTGCCGCTGTGCCGCCACTGCACAATTTCTGTTCTCATCCTGAAGCAAAGTTCTTAACCCGAGGTACTATTTCTGGGTTAGCGGAGTCTGTAACCTAAAGCGTCTGTAACCTGAGGTACCACTGTATTCACAAGGCTTTGTTAATCTGTTATCTGGATGTCAGGTAAAGGAATGACGCTGCATTATTTTCAATATATAAGAGCAACATCTGCAAAATATCTGAACTTCTTTCAGAAGCCACACTCTCTCCCTCCTCCTAACAAGACCAAAGCCTGGGAACATCTGAAAACACACATGTCCATGTGACTATCTCTTGACAAAGAAAAATGAGAGAATGCAAGCTGCAGAAAAACAAAATGTTCTTTGGACAAGTCTCACAAGAGATATTTTGTTTTTCATTCATTGCTTTTACATTGCTGTTTGCCAAGCAAGTTTTGTTGTTGCTGAGTTGCTAAATCCCCCCCCCCCGGTAGCTCCTGTGCTCTTCCTGTGGGGGTGGAGGAGTCCAGGAAGTGGTGGTTAGGAACAGACACAGCTGGGTGCATTACAGATGTGTGGACTGCAAGGTGAATTGCCATCATTTAGGTCACCTGGTAGAGAGCGCCAGGGAGGAGTCAGTGGTTGCATAGGGCATGTTGGCACCAACGAACTGGCGAAGGCCCAGAGGCCCGGAAGTGAAGTTTAGGTTGCCAGGTGGGATGCTGAGAGCCAAGATCTCTCTGTGGAACTACCAGGAAAGGATTTTGGAGAAACAGGTGGTTGGTCTGGAAGGAGGGTTGGTTGTTATTTGGAAGTTGGTTGGTGTGAGGAGGGAAAGTTCAACAGGCACAGCTTACCCCATGGGTGGATGAGAGGGGGTTAGATTTGCTAGGCTCTGGGGGACATTTTGGGAGAAGACCAGCTTCTACAAAAGGGGTGGGCTCCGCTTGAACTGGGATGGAGCTAGACTGCTAGCACCAGAGATCAAGAAGGTGGAAGAGTAGCTTTTACACTGATGGGAAAGGGAGCCAATAGGAACTGAGGAGGGTTCTGTTTGGAACAAAACTTCATCCCAAGACGAAGGTGGAAAAATAAGATAATTTAAGTGGGAGAGAGCAGCACAAGGCATTGAGAGTGCAGGGGCCAGAGCACCCTAGGCTAAAGCGCAAGTGCCAGAGACCTTTGGAGAGAGAGCCTGCATATAAGGATTTCTGCATCAATGGTAGAAGCCTCCCAGCGAAGAGGGGTGGGCTGTCATGCTCCATCTGGAAAGGCAGCACAGATGGAGTGGGCATAACAGAAACCTGGGGGAACAGAGAGAAACAGCAGGAGACAGGCACCTCTGGAAAGCCGGGGAAGGGAATCTCTGGCCAAAGGGCAAAACATGGCTTGCCAGGGGTCTCAGTTTGGCCTGCAGCTCTATCTTCCTCAAACCACACCTGCTTGCCCCACACCTGGCATAATACATGAGAAGGATACAGACTTCAAAGGAACAATCAGGAGTGCATCGTTAAACTGTGGAACTCCCTCCCACAGGAGGCAGTGATGGCCACCAACTTGGATGGCTTTTAAAAGAGAATTGGATAAATTTATGGAGGAGGAGGAGAGGGCTATCAATGGCTAGTAGCCAGGATGGCTCTGCTCTACCTCCACACTTGGAGGCAGCAAGGCTTCCAAATACCAGTTGCTAGAAACCACGGGAGGGGAGAGATGCTCTTTTGCTCATGTTCTGTTTGCTGGTTTCCACAGGCATCTGGCTGGTGACTGTGAGAACAGGATGCTGTACCAGGTGGGCCACTGGCCTGATCCAGCAGGATCAAAGTGAGCTCCTGATGGCTCCTGTGGGTGGATTCAAGGCTTTCTTCCACTTCCACAGTGGTTTCTGTGCAGATGCTCCCCTCTCCTGGAGCTCCAACCATCCAAAGCATGAGTCATAGGTCTGGGAGTGCCCTTTGCAGAGAGTCATAGACTTGGAAGAGTCCCTGTGCCAGAGCAGGTGTCAGGAGAAGGTCAGCAATAGCCCACAAGGTGTTGGGGTAGTTAAATCTTTACTCAACTACACAAAACAGTGCAGGCCTAGTGAGCACAGCAACTTTTTCCAGTAGATTTTGTCCTCCCCCAGGTCCTTCCCAATCAATCTGAGACTTCTTAGTCTTTGCTTCACCCTCTTAATACATTTGCAGGTTCTGGGAGACTAGGGGGGAGGACTCCCAGGCTTCCTCACCAGCCTGCCTCATCTCTGCCTCTTGAGCCCCCTCCTCTCCAGCCTCCACCTCTGCTTCTGATTCTGGACTGTCCTCTGCCACAGCCTCTTCCTGCTCACTGAACCCGGTTACCTCTTCAGGTTCCAACGCCTCTTCCATCTTCTCAGTCTGCTCCCTCTTCTCCATCTGACCTCTCACCATTGTCCCACCACCACTTCTGGGGCTCTCAGCCTTCTTTCTTTGGGGGTTCCCAAGCCAGTTCTTCCCACCACTCCTCTGCATCCAGCCAGTCCATGACATCGTGAGGGTCATCTAATGCAACCTCCTGCGATGCAGGAATAATGCACTGTGGTTCCTGAGCACCAAACAGCCAGGTTGCTCTCAGGAGCTCAGGAACCCCTTCAAGGGATGTTGGAAAGTAGGTGGGACAAACTGCTCATCAATCATGTCATGTCACAAGGATGCCATGTGATTCAGAGGTGGGTTGTCCCACCCACCTGCCAAAGTTGGCCTGTGTGGGGACAGATAAAGATCTGCTCCATGTAGTCAAAATGTTCCCAACCAATAAGAAGGATAAGGAATGATGTGGGGCCATTCTCTGTGCCAACAAGTTGGAAACTCCAAAAGGGGCAGACTCCTCCCCCAAAAATGTTTTGAGTGATGACACTGGGCCCCAAGAGTAAGTTAGTACTGAAGTTGTGTTCCAGTCACAACAAAGAGACAAAATGTCTAGATACCCTAAATTGTTGGATGGGTTTTAATACATAGGTAGGAGAGAATATCTCAGATGCAATTTATCCCTCCAGGTTCCCATGTGTGTGGGTTGAACAGAGTTTAAAAGTCACACTCTTAGCAGCAAAATCGAAGCATATAGGAATAGGCTGTGAAATCTTTGTTAAATTAAGCCCAGCTGTGAAGCAAGCTGGCTCCCCCTTTTCATTTAGCTCTCTTAACAAGGACATCAGACAACAGATTGTGGAAGTAAGCTTAAAATGTGATTTACTTACTCATGGTCATGCACTCAGCTATAGCAGCACTAAAAGCTATGCAGGTAAAATACTTATATTTACAGTAGAAACAGTCTTAGGCAGGGGTAGGCAAACTAAGGCCCAGAGGTCAGATGTGGCCCATTTGCCTTCTCAATCCGGCCTGCGGACAGTCTGGGAATCAGCGTGTTTTTACATGAGTAGAGTGTATCGTTTTATTTAAAATGCATCTCTGGGTTATTTGTGGGGCCTGCCTGGTGTTTTTACATGAGTAGAATGTGTGCTTTTATTTAAAATGCATCTCTGGGTTATTTATGGGACATAGGAATTCGTTCATCCCCCCCAATATAGTCCGGCCCACCACATGGTCTGAGGGACGGAGGACCGGCCCACGGCTGAAAAAGGTTGCTGACCCCTGGTCTCAGGCATGTATCTGATAAGGAGCAAGCAGATGTACACCCTCCTGCTTGAAAAATAGGTGGGGGACAGGAACAGGAAATTACATATGCTGCTTTTCTCCTAGGAGAGGAGTGGAAATGACACTACACAGAGCCCTCTCTACCAATTGCATTTCTGTGCCCAGCAGTACTGCTCTGTGGTCATTTGCCCCTAAACGTACCAACTAGCATGGTTGGATTTTGACTGCTCTCTTCCACATAACTGGCTGTGCTGTAGATAGATAGATTTATTAGACTTGTGAGGACCATGCCTTTACACAAAAACCATCCAACATTATTAAAAGAATAACAATATAATTGTTAAACTGGGTTAAAATGCATTTAAGATTAAATCCAGGGTTGTGACCCTTCTGGTCAGTTCCATCGCTGTGCTGTAGAACAGCTGGTCATGGAACTGACCAGAAGGGTCACAACCCTGGATTTAATCTTAAATGGAGCTCAGGGCCTGGTGCAAGATGTAAGGTTGTTGAACTGGAATGTGGAAGCTCCCAATGTAACCAGCCTGTGGTAGGTTGAATTAATTTTTTTCAGACAGCTGAAAAAATATTTATTTGGAGCATTTGTACACTACTCTTCAGTCTAAAAGTATCCTGGGGGGGCTTACAATCAGTTGAAACAAGGACAGACCCTACCCACAACTTTACAATCTAAAAAGGAAAAGAAAAGACACACAAGGGAAAAGGAACAGGGAGGGAAGAGGGGAAAAAAATGAAACTCAGGTCCCAGTTCTTAAACAATAGTTCTAATAATGTCCAACTGGCACAATTCAGGGGCAGAAGGTGCCTGGTGGAGCTGGTCTTTTGGCAAAGCTGTTGGAATGAGTCCTGCTTCCTATCTCTCCTCCCAAGGCAGTCTCACAGAATGGCTGCCCCCATTAAGAAGTTAACAGAAAATTTATTGTCATAAGATACGGTGAAATCATCATCATCATAATTTAGTAGTGTATAGTCACCCATCCATAAACAGACCCTGGACAATTTTCAACAAAATACTAACAGCACAATCTATATATATAAAAATGTTCCCATTGTGCGTTTGTCCGAAACACCCTTGCTGCGTAACTGCTGGACCAAATCGCATAAAAATGTTCCCATTGCATGTTTGTCCGAAACACCCTTGCTGCGTAACCGCTGGACCAAATCGCATCAAATTTGGACACAGCGTTTCCATTACCATCTCAAAGTAATCTGGCATAATAAAAATTCAGAAAAACCACACCTGTCATACCTAAAATAAAGAAAAAACGCAAAAACGCAAAAAAGTCTGTCACAGACATTATACATCACCACCAGAAACTCTGAAGACAGCAGCAGCATCCAATAGAAAGGCAGATCGCGCCCTGTCACCAGCAAAAGCTCTGAAGGGTGGCGCCAAATAATGACGTCATCAACCGAGCAACTGAAACCACCAAGGCGGCCATTACCAGACAAAGGCAAACGGCCAAACCCAGAGCCACAGCCACAGGCCGCAACCCAAAAACACTCGCCCCCTCCCAGGCCTCGCCTCTACTTTACAGCCTACAGACAATAATAATAATAATAATAATAATAATAATAATAATAATAATTTATTATTTATACCCTGCCCATCTGGCTGGGTTTCCCCAGCCACTCTGGGCGGCTTTCAACAGAACATTAAAATACAATAATCTATTAAACATTAAAAGCCTCCCTAAACAGGACTAGGCCTCACTAGGCCTCGGCTCTACTTTACAGACTATCCCGAGTGGGGGGAGGAGGGGCCCGAATAGGTCATGGGCTGACCCAGGGTGGGGGAAGTCACAGGGATGACTCGGGGGGGGGGCAGTTAAGAGGAAGGCCTAAACTCTCCTTCCCAAGCCAGAAACGTTCTTAGTAGTTTCGGCTCCAGGCAGGAAAAGGTTTTTAGGCCCGGGCCATACCATTCCTTATGGCGGGGGGATGTAGGATGAGAAAGCTTGGCAACTACGCTTTGCTCCCTATCCTGTCTCCACACAATCCTTTCTGCACTGCTGTATTGCTTTACACACGAAGCTCCAGTTATCAGAAGAGGAAAAAGCGCCACACACAAATGTATAAGGAGCCTAGCAGTTCCCCATCACCCCTCTTTGCATCGTTATGGTCCCTTCTGACCCCAGGCTCAATGCCAGAGCGAACTGTACCATGTATCAGGTTTCCGGAGGGGGGGGGGAGAGGAGATGGTAAATCTAGGGCAAGGGTTTAATTCTATTAAAGGGGCAGGCATGCATTTAAGAGAGAGACCAGGGTTCGAATCTCGCTACGAAGCTCGCCGAGTGACCCTGGGCCAGCCTGAGCTACAACACAGGGTTGTTGTGGCTGGGGCAAACAAGACGTAAGTCCGGGGTACAAATAATAAAGGAAGGAAAAACGGAAGGAGGGAGGGAGGAAGGAACAGGGAAGGAAGAACGGAAAAATGGAGGGAGGGAGGAAGAACAGAGAAAGGGAGGGAGGAAGGAAATAGTGAATGAAGAACAGAGAAAGGGAGGGAGGGAGGACAAAGAAAAGAAAGGAAATAGTGAATGAAGAACAGAGAAAGAGGGAGGGAGGACAGAGAAAAGGAAGGAGGGACAAAGGAAGGAAGGAAGGAAGGAAGGAAGGAAGGAAGGAAGGAAGGAAACAGGGAAGGAAGGAAGAAAAATGGAGGGACGAAGGAAATAAGGAAGCCGGGAGACGGTTGGATGACTCTGCCCACCACAATGATTGGCACTGAGGTGGCCTTGCCTGGGGTTGGGCTGGATCACCTTTGGGGTTCCCCTGGACACAGAAACCCCCTTTTTTACATGCCTGTATATATTATACATAATCTAACCTAACCTAAACTCAACATTAGACCTAAGCATTACAAAAACATTTCAAAAAACACAGCAACGCATGGCCGGGTCCGCTAGTATAGAATAATAATTAAAACCAACAGTAAATAGCAGCTGAAGAAACAAAGAGCAGCTTCCTTGTATGAAATAAAATAGTTTACAGCCTGGATTTAAAGCTCATCATCATCATCATCATCATCACCATCATTTATTAGAATTATAGTGACCAATGGTGGCAGCCCCTTACACCAATGACTCTAAAATATAACCTTTATGCCAATAAGCTCTTAGCCATGAGAGCCAAATGGGCTCCCAGTGACCAAGCATGACTGTCTCCACTGTGCCCGACTTTCCCAGGGACATCTGGTTGGCCATGGCTGGAGATGGAGGCCTGGCCAGGAAGACCTTTGATCTTACCCATGAAAGCAAAATGTGACAGAATGAAGGTTAGAAGCTACAACTGGCAATCCAAGAAGCTGCCACTTCTGCCGCTCCCCTTTTAGGAACATACAGTATAACAGATGGGACCCATGGAAAGCAGACTGGTGTGAGGAACTGGTTGCTGGCATGTAAGGAGAGAGTCATCTGCAGAAGGGCTGCAGACTTCAGCTCCCAGGAGGCCCTGTGGAGAGGAATTGTATGCTAACCCCATGTCAGCCTGCATCAGGTCTGAGGAATCTGTGGCTCTCCAGCAGTGGCATCGCAAGGGGGGGCGGGGAACGGTCCGCCCCGGGTTCCAGGGGAGGGGGGTGACACTTGGGCCGGCCAGCCGGCCCCGCCCCACCCCGCCCATGCTGGCAGGGGGGCGGGGAGCTGGAGTCCAACAACACCTCAGACCCTCCAAGTGCCCCCGACTTAGAGAAGCTGTCCTGATTTCTGATCTGATTCCGGAATGTCCCGCTTTTGCTTAGGACAACCCTATTTTCAATGGAGAAATGTTGGAGGGTATGGAGTTATCCGACCCCCCACACTGCCTGAAGACAATCCTGTATAGGGAAGTTTTTTTAAATGTTTAATGTCTTATTATGATTTCATATATGTTGGAAGCCGCCCAGAGTGGCTGGGGCAACCCAGTAAGATGTGTGGGGTATAAATAGTAAAATTATCATTATGGAATGGGACGCCCCTATTTTCATTGGTGAAATGTTGGAGGGTATGACATCTTGAGGGCCACAGAGTAGCCCCCCCCCCCGTGCCCTATATCTTTGGAATATTCTAAACTGCTGAATTGCTGACTGTGTCCCTTAATTTAGCAGTCAGGGTAGGTGGAAACAATCATAACTAAAAACAATGCAGGCTCATGTCCTATAAATCACCGACCTCTTTCAGATTAAATGCAGCCAATTTATTCCTCTGATGAAAACAGTTTAGTTTACAGTAGCTAAAAGCAATGAGTAACGTTTGGCCTTAGTTAAGATTCAATGGCTGAGCAAGCAAAGCAAGTTGAAGACTTTATTTTTACATATTTTTGCAGCGAGTTATGTCTAAGGAAAAAAGTTACTAAACAAAGAAATAATTGTGTTAATTAGACACAGCAAAGTAACCTAACATTGAACCCAGCAAATGTTTTTGCTGATATAATTCTATTTTAATTTATGACCTTCAAGCTGATACTATTGTTCACATAGCATTTTAAATATTTAGCTTGGAGTTGCAAGCTCTCGATACATTGGCAAGCAGCAAAGGCAGCAAGGCTTGTGTTTTTTATCCCTTACTTTACAAATAGCTGTTTTTATTATTTCTGTAAAACATCTGCTTGAATGTGCATGGTCTTGTTTTTAAAGAAAGGCTATCATCAGTTATGTTAGGGGAAAACCCAAAGTTAGAAGAGTTAAATTCTCCTCAGAGTACAGTATCATGATGTGTGCATAGCTCAGCAATGACATGCTCATTACTGGATGGCTACAATATTGAGATCCAATATGCCAAACAGAACTTTTACATCAATCGCATCGCCTGAAATGCAGTACTGGTCAGTGAGATTCATTGGTTCACACATTCTGATGTGAGGTATTAAATGATGAGTACATGACCCATCTTTTACAGCAGGTGGGCGAGTTGGTTCTCAGTCATGCACTACGTGCATGCAACCTGTGGCAAAATGCTTGTTACAATGCCTGATTTTGAATGCTTGATTTTGTTTAAACAAATCAGGAGGGCCCCTAGCTCAGCGATACACCACAGGTCTTGCATGCAGAAGGTCTTGGTGTCAGTCTTCCTGGCATTTTCCACGAAAGCATATTTATGGTATGGGAAAGCCAAAGTGCATAAAGGTTTTACAAACCACATTATTAGGAAGAATTTATATATGGTATGGGATAAATACAAAAATTTGTTGGAAAGGAAGACACCGTGGTGGCTTTCCCCACTCGAGGCGATATCAGGAGGGCGGGGGAAAGTGAGACTTATTAACACAAGTAGCTCAAGAGATAAAATTAAAGAGGTTTGAAGAGCTAGGGCAACAAGTAACTGATTGGCTACAATATCATCAAATTAATGAAATGTTTAAGTTCGACAAAAAGAATGGTTTTTCGAATCTCTAAGCAATACTTCTAGGACCAGAATGAAACGTAACAGGGATAATGGGCATCCTTGCCTTGTTCCCTTCTGTATTTCACCAAAGAGTACTGGCCCCAAACTTGGATCTTGGCACCCAGGCAGGGGCAGGCAAGCAGCGTGTGCCCCTGAGGGGGGCGGGGCATGGAGGGAGCCTGCTGGGTGCAAGAAGGCTGCCTTAGAAGCTTCCTTGCTTGGTGTCGCCCAGCTGAGGAGAGGGGGGGCAATGCTGATGGTGATTCTCGTCTCTCTGCACCCGGGTCAGGCTTGAACCAGGAGCGGGGCTGCCAGTTGCAGCTCAGCCGCTTGTCGGAAGTCAAGGCTGGGTGAAGAGCACCGTCTGCACCTCACCCAGCCCTCACTGCTGACAGGCGGGCACTCACGCACCTGCGCAATGGAGATCTCTGCGGGGCACGTGTGCCTGGTTTGCACCCCCTCCCCATTGTGTGCCTGGGGCAACAGCCCCCCCCCAGCACCTCCACGCTACACCAGTGCACCCAGGGAATTCTCCTTTTATACCTTCCCCCCTTTCAACCCACATAAATAAACCAGTTACAGGTAGGTAGCTGTGTTGGTCTGCCGTAGTCAAAACAAAACAAAAAATAAAAAAATTCCTTCCAGTAGCACCTTAGAGACCAACTAAGTTTGTTCTTGGTATGAGCTTTCGTGTGCATGCACACTTCTTTTTTATTTTGCTATAAATAAACAATTTCACTATAAAACCAAAGGAACACTAACATCAAAACTGCAATTTTATGATAAAATTCCACACTACGCAGAGCCCTTGTTGAAGACTCACTTGTATGGCAGTTTTTGCACCCTTCTACTTGACAAGGTCTCCTGTGAGGGGCATGGCTGGAGCCCCATAATAGCAACTCTGTTGTTTTCCTGTGCTAAAGTTATTTTTGAAATTGGTTGGATAAGTGCCCTGGCCTACCAAGTGGCTCTTCACAACCTAAGGCTATTTCAGTATACAACAAATAAATTTCCCCAAGAAACAATCTGCCATCTCCCAAAAAAGGTCTAGGTTGATGAGAATTTCATTGATAGGGTTCCCCAACCAAATTGTTCCTAAAACTTTATATACCTTATCTAAATTCAGTAGGAGGAGAGATTGGGTGATTGCATGCTGACTTCTTGGTCACTTCATGCCTGCTAGGCCAAATATGATGCACTATGCAGTGGTTCAAAAGTTGGGAGCTGAACACAACATTTTTGGCCTTTTTAAGCACAAAATCTAGACAATATTGTTTTTCTTTTTTGGGTGTGTGTGTGTGTGTGTGTGTGTGTGTGTGTGTGTGAAATGTGCAATCCCACTGGGCAGAGAATCACATGCTACTTGCTCAGACATGATTCATGCAACTTGATTTAGTAGACAAATCATAAGTTTCCATGAAAAAGAAACTATATGATATTTATGACCCAGTACAACATGATATTTTAAGCTAGATGATTGACTTGTTGATGAACCAAGCAGCAGTTTGGTCAGTGTTCTGATTGCCAAAGCTCCCTCAAGTCAGTGAAATATGCACTCGTGGAATTGGTGTCTCTGTGTTTCCAAGAGAGCTCAGCAGCACTCATTTTCTGGCAAGCAATTCACATCGCATCATCCTCTGAGTCACCTGGAAGAGACCTCATGCTTTCCCCTCTCTTCTCAATCCTGCTTGCTGTTGGACCATGAATAAACATGCTCCCACTATTTTTAGCTTGACTTTGGCCTTTGTTACAGAAATTTTTAAGAATTTCGTAAGTGCTTTTCCACCAGTGAAATGCAAATAATAATTTATAATAATAATAATTTATTATTTATACCCCGCCCATCTGGCTGGGTTTCCCATTCAAATGCATATGAATGGCAGCAAAATACTTAGGGGTGATGTTTGATTCTCATATTTTGGTGTTTCATACAGGAATTAATGGGAAGAGAAACTTAGAGGGCTAGAAATGAATACCCCAAACCCAGCGTAAGGGAACTGCCTACCCTTGGATCAGAGCCATGCTCAAATGGAAATAATTTATTTTTATGAAGCCACTATAAAATTGTTCACTATGGATTTCCAGTTTCATATGTATTATACATGTATATTATTTAAGATCAGTATTTGATACCCAGTTTTTCAGTTGTACAAAATAAAGTGAAAAAAGAAAGAGAAGAAACAATACAATATGTGAATATACTGTATGTGGGAAGGTTTACCTTAGCAGAGTTAAACAATCCCCTTTATAAGTTTATGCAGCGACCAGCTTGTTGCTGACTCGTCTGAGTTCTACTAATAAAATGCCTTCCTGGTTAAAAATCCCTTTGAATCCCTCTTACAGAATACACACACGAATCTGATTCATGTTAATATAAAACTACTAGCTGACCCAGCCACGCGTTGCTGTGGTTTTTGAAATGTTTTTGTAATGCTTAGGTGTAACGTTGAGTTTAGGGTAGGTTAGATTATGTATAATATATACAGGCGGGGGGTTCTGTGTCCAGGGGAACCCCAAAGGTGATCCAGACCAACCCCAGGTAAGGCCACCTCAGTGTCAATCATTGTGGTGGGCGTAGTCATTTGACCGTATCCCGGCTTCCTTCTTTCCTTCGTCCCTCCATTTTTCCTTTCTTCCTTCCCTATTTCTCCCTCCCTCCGTCCCTCTGTTCTTCCTCCTTCCCTCCCTACATTTCCCCTTCCTTCCTTCCTTCCTTCCTTCCTTCCTTCCTTCCTTCCTTCCTTTCCTCCCTCCCTCCCTCCCTCCCTCCTCCCTGCCTCCCTCCCTCCCTCCCCCATTCCCTTCATTTTTCCGTTCTTCCTTCCCTTCCTTCCTTCCTTTGTCCCTCCTTCCTTTTCTCTGTCCTTCCTTCCTTCACCTCTCTTTTTGCTGCCCCCTCCCTCGTTTTCAGCCCCCCTTCCCATCCCCCCCGTTTCCAATATATGGATCCCCATTTCGTTTTGCTGCCTGGCTTGTAGCTTCTTTTTCCATCCCGTTTGAGGGAGGAAGGTGGGAGGGGGGACCCCGAGTCCAGCCGCAGCGAAGCCCTCAAGAGGTGGCTGGGCACCCTACCCCCGGCCCCAAAGTCTGCTCCGGCCGGCCAGCTGGCTGCCTTCCCTCCACCAAGATGGCCACCGATGCGGGATCGATGTCTTGATATCAGGAGCCTGGGGCTCTCCGGCGGCGCCAGGTTTGTGGGCGGAGTAGGTGTGGGGCCTTTCGGGGCGCAGTGGGAGGAGGAGGAGAAGTGGGAGTGGGGAGAGCGTGGGGGAGGACGGGGCGGTTGGCTGCCTCTGCATCCCTCCCTCCCCGTGGTACTGCTAGGAGCAGCAGCAGCAGCAGCCGCGCAACATCCGGGCCGAGTCGGCATCAGCTGGGGACGAAGCGCGACTGATGCGGCGGCGGCGGCAGGTAAATGGGGGGGGGGCAAGACGGAGAGCCTTCCTCCCTCCCCGCTCAGAAAGCCGGCGGCTGTGCTGCTGCCCTGTCCCCCCTTCCGCCTCTTCTGGCTCTTTCCCCCACCGTCTCTGAGCCCCTTCCCTCTTTTTCCATCCCGAGTTTCTTCTCTCTTTCTCCGCCTCCCTCCCCTGCTCCCTCTCTTCTTGGTCCACGCAAGGTCTGTGATGCTGCCCTGCGATGAACCTTTCTCTTGGAAGGTGCTGGAGTCTTCAGTGCTGTTGCTGGTGACGTCTAATAGGGGCGTCATTTTTTTTGTTTACTCTTTATTTTAGGTATGACAGGTGTTTGTTTTGTTTTGTTTTTTGAATTTTTATTATGCCAGATCCTTTTCTGATGGTCATGGAACGCTGTGTCCAAATTTGAAGCGATTTGGTCCAGCGGTGCCAATGGGAACATTTATATATATATAGATTTTATTCTCAGATTCATTCAGGTTTACAGAACTGTACCTGAAGGCAGGCTTAGGTTACATAACAAGCAAATAAACTATACCAGAGGGAAGTTGGTCCTGAGGTGACTGCAACTGAGCAGTTATCTTTCAAAACTACCAGCAACCGACAAACTGGTTGTCACAGCAACCAGTTAGAACATGGAGGCCATTAGTCCTCTGTCGGAATGTTGCACTTGACTGCACCTTTACATCCCACATATCCCTTCTCTTTTTTATATATATATAATTTTTATTGATTTTCCGAATTAAACAAATTAAACAAACATATGCATACATATCCATTCACATCCTCGCTCCGCTGAGCTATGACTTCCCTCCAACTCGGCAACAGGTTTTCTAGTCCAATAAAATCATGCAGTTTCTTACTTTAATACTCCTATCTATGTCATAGGGTTATTCCAGTCCCGCTAGTGTCTTCAAACTTCCATGGTTACATCCTATATAATAAAGTGCAAGTGTCTCTGCGTGCCGTCCGTCCGTCTGTGAGTTTGCGCTACTGCGCATGTCCCCCACGGACACAGAGATTGGACGACGCAGAGACACTTCGAGCGGCCGGCCGAAACTGCACCGCCGCCATTGCCGTGTCCGCCTCCACCTCCTCCTCAGGCCCACCCGACGGAGGCTGAGGCGCCGCCGCGGACAACGATGACGGAGCCGTGGTCGCGGACACTGAGGAGGAAGAGGCTGGTGGGGGCAGGGGCGCCGTCGTTGCGAAGGAAGGAACAGGGAAGGAACAGGGAAAGAAGAACGGAAAAATGGAGGGAGGGAGGGAGAATAGAGAAAGGGAGGGAGGGAGAAAGGAAGGAAGGAAGGAAACATGGAAGGAATAATGGAAAAATGTAGAGAGAGAGGAAGGAAGAACAGAGGGAGGGAGGGGGGAGGGAGAAACAGGGAAGGAAGAACGGATGTTCTAGCGCCCGTTAATTTAACGGGCTGAACGTCCACTAGTCTTATATAAACAACAAATTTACTCCAGTCTCTTTGGAACCTTGAGTCTTCCTGGTTCCGGATCCTGCTGGTCAGTTTTGCAAGTTCTGCATAGTCCATCATTTTCATCTGCCACTCGTCAATCGTTGGCAATTCCTGTAATTTCCACTTTTGGGCTAAAAGTGTCCTCGCCGCGGTTGTTGCATACATAAACAATCTTTGGTCCTTTTTCGCAATCTCATCTTCCATTAAGCCTAGCAAGAAAGCTTCTGGCTTTTGGGGGAAAGTGTACTTAAACATCTTTTTCAGCTCATTATAAATCTGTTCCCAAAACACTTTTGTTTTCTCGCATGTCCACCACATATGGTAAAAATCACCATCCTTCTTTTTACATTTCCAACATAATTTATCACTCATCCTATACATTTTTGCTAGTTTAACCAGTGTTAAGTACCATCTATACATCATTTTTAATACATTCTCTTTCAAGGTGACACATGCAGTAAATTTCATATTTTCTTTCCATAATTTCAAGCACACATCAAAATTGATATTGTACCCAAAGTCCATTGCCCATTTTATCATAACTTCTTTAATTTGTTCATCTATAGTGAACCATTCCAACAACAAATTATACATTTTAGTTAACAATTTGCTTTCACCTTCCAGCAATTCAGTTTGGAATCTAGATTTTTTATCTTCAAAACCAACTTTTCTGTCACTCATTAATAAATCAATTACTTGGTGATATTGCAGCCAAGCTGTAAAAGCATCCTCAATCTGGCTATATGGTTTTAGTTTCCAACCTTTATCAGTCTTAACTAGTAAGTCATCATATGTGGTCCATTTCCCTTCCATGTTCACTTTCTTTACAGTAAGTATCTCTATAGCCACCATGGAGTTTTTCTCTCTAACAGACTTTTATTCCTATCCCATACTTCATATATGGCTCTCCTTATCACATGATTTAAAAATCCTCTATGCACCTTAACCTTATCATTCCAGAGATAAGAGTGCCATCCAAATCTGTTGTCGTACCCTTCCAAATCTAACAAGTCTGTGTTTTCCAATTTTATGCAATCTTTCAACCAACAGAGACCAATAGTAAAGTTTCAAGTCTAGCATGGAGAATCCACCTCTTTCCTTCTTATCTATTAGTAATTTAAATTTTATTCTCGGTTTCTTCCCCTGCCAGACAAATCTCAATAGTATTTTCTGCCATTCTTTGAATTGTCCTGTCCCCTTAATTATTGGGATCGTTTGGAATAAAAATAACATCATTGGTAACACATTCATCTTGATCACTGAGATTCTACCACAAAACGACAATTTTAGTCTGTTCCATATTTCTAAATCTTTCTTAATCTCTTTCCAAACAGGATGATAATTGTCCTCAAATAAGTTTATATTTTTTACCGTCAGCCAGATTCCTAGATACTTTACTTTCTTTGCCACTGTAATTCCACATCTTTGTTGCAAATCTTCCATTTGGGCTTTAGTCATATTTTTCACCAACATCTTTGTCTTAGTTTTATTCAATTTAAATCCTGCCAATTGTCCAAATTTTTCAATTTCTTCCAATGCTGTCAGGACACTACTTTGGGGGTCTTCCAGTGTTAACACCAAATCATCCGCAAAGGCTTTTAATTTAAATTCTTTAGCACCTACTTTAATGCCTCTTACTTCCGGACATTTCCGCAATCTATTTGTTAGGACCTCCAGGACCACGATAAATAATAAAGGTGACAGTGGGCAACCTTGTCTAGTACCCTTAGTTATGTCAAAACTTTCAGATAACACATTCAGACACATTCTGAATGTGTTATCTGAAAGTTGAATGTTAACTTTCAGAATGTTAACTTTCAGATAACATCTGAATGTTAACTTTCAGATAACACATTCAGACACATTCAGACACATTCAGACACATTCAGACACAGGGTTCTGTCTTGGGCCCAGTCTTATTCAACATCTTTATCAATGACTTGGATGATGGGCTTGAGGGCATCCTGATCAAGTTTGCAGATGACACCAAATTGGGAGGGGTGGCTAATACCCCAGAGGACAGGATCACACTTCAAAATGACCTTAACAGATTAGAGAACTGGGCCAAGGCAAACAGGATGAATTTTAACAGGGAGAAATGTAAAGTACTACACTTGGGCAAAAAAAAAAACGAAAGGCACAAATACAGGATGGGTGACACCTGGCTTGAGAGCAGTACAAGTGAAAAGGATCTAGGAGTCTTGGTAGACCACAAACTTGACATGAGTCAACAGTGTGATGCAGCAGCTAAAAAAGCCAATGCAATTCTGGGCTGCATCAATAGGAGTATAGCATCTAGATCAAGGGAAGTAATATTACCACTGTATTCTGCTCTGGTCAGACCTCACCTGGAATACTGTGTCCAGTTCTGGGCACCACAGTTCAAGAAGGATATTGACAAGCTGGAACGTGTCCAGAGGAGGGCAACCAAAATGGTCAAAGGCCTGGAAACGATGCCTTATGAGGAACGGCTTAGGGAGCTGGTATGTTTAGCCTGGAGAAGAGAAGGTTAAGGGGTGATATGATAGCCATGTTCAAATATATAAAAGGATGTCATATAGAGGAGGGAGAAAGGTTGTTTTCTGCTGCTCCAGAGAAGCGGACACGGAGCAATGGATTCAAACTACAAGAAAGAAGATTCCACCTAAACATTAGGAAGAATTTCTTGACAGTAAGAGAATTTCTTGACAGTAATTTCTTGACAGTAAGAGAATTTCTTGACAGTAAGAGCTGTTCGACAGTGGAATTTGCTGCCAAGGAGTGTGGTGGAGTCTCCTTCTTTGGAGGTCTTTAAGCAGAGGCTTGACAGCCACCTGTCAGGAATGCTTTGATGGTGTTTCCTGCTTGGCAGGGGGTTGGACTGGATGGCCCTTGTGGTCTCTTCCAACTCTATGATTCTATGATTCATTATTCACAATCAATTTAGCTTTTTGTTCTGAGTATATTGCTTCAATACCTTTCAGGAAAGATCCCCTCACCCCCATCATTTCCAAACTTCTCTTCATAAATTGCCAAGAGATATTATCAAAAGCTTTTCCCGCATCTATAAACATCATCACCGCAGTCTTATCATTCCTGGTCTCCAAATATTCTATTATATCCACTATATGTCTTACATTTCTTTCAATTGTCGACCAGGGAGAAAGCCTGCTTGATCTTTGTGAATTAACTCATTTAAAATTCCTTTAAGCCTACTTGCCATAATATCTGCGAAAAGCTTGTAATCATTATTTAGCAAAGAGATTGGTCTATAATTCTTGACACTTAGGCGGTCTGTATCTTCTTTCGGAATTAATGTTATATAAGCGTCTTTCCATGTATTCGGGATCCTTCCTCCTTTCAGGATACTGTTCATAACCTCACTCAGAACTGGTATCAGTTGTCCACTTAGAGACATAGTATTTTGCTGTCAGTCCATCTGGTCCTGGGGCTTTACCTATTTTCAATAGTTTTATACCTGTTTGTACTTCTTGCTCCAATATCTATGCATTCAGTTCCTCTCTCTTTTCCAGAGCGATTTGATCTAATTTATGAGTGTGATCCTGTCCTCTGGGGTATTAGCCACCCCTCCCAATTTGGTGTCATCTGCAAACTTGATCAGGATGCCCTCAAGCCCATCATCCAAGTCATTGATAAAGATGTTGAATAAGACTGGGCCCAAGACAGAACCCTGTGGCACCCCACTAGTCACTTCTCTCCAGGATGAAGAGGAGCCATTGATGAGCACCTTTTGGGTTCGGTCAGTCAGCCAGTTACAAATCCACTGAATGGTAGCATTGTCTAGCCCGCATTTTACCAGCTTCTTTACAAGAATATCATGGGGCACCTTGTCAAAGGCCTTGCTGAAATCAAGATAGGCTACATCCACAGTGTTCCCTTCGTCTACCAGGCTTGTAATTCTGTCAAAAAATGAGATCAGATTAGTCTGACATGACTTATTTTTCAGAAACCCATGCTGACTTTTAGTGATCACAGCGTTCCTTTCTAGGTGCTCACAGACCGTTTGCTTAATGATCTGCTCTAGAATCTTTCCTGGTATTGATGTCAGGCTGACTGGGCGGTAATTGTTTGGGTCCTCTCTTTTCCCCTTTTTGAAAATAGGGACAACATTTGCCCTCCTCCAGTCTGCTGGGACTTCACCTGTTTTCCAGGAATTCTCAAATATTACTGCCAGTGGTTCTGAAATCACCTCTGCCAGTTCTTTTAATACTCTGGGATGTAGTTCA
Source organism: Darevskia mixta (assembly GCA_034641385.1). NCBI lineage: Eukaryota > Metazoa > Chordata > Lepidosauria > Squamata > Lacertidae > Darevskia > Darevskia mixta. Next base: position 600,558 of record JAWWNH010000169.1, on the reverse strand, counting down.
TCTGGCCCTGGAGACTTGAATACATCTAAACTAGCCAAGTGTTCTTGTACTACCTCCTTACTTATTCTGGGCTGTGTTTCCCCTGCTGAATCATCTGCTCCATATTCTTCAGGTCGGGCATTGTTTTCTTTTTTGGAGAAGACTGAGGCAAAGAAGGTATTGAGGAGTTCTGCCCTTTCTGCGTCCCCTGTTCGCATTTCACCATCTTCTCCTCTAAGTGACCCCACTGTTTCCTTGTTCTTCCTTTTGCTACGGACATACCCATAAAAACTCTTTTTATTGCTTTTAACCTCTCTAGCAAGCCTGAGTTCATTCTGTGCTTTAGCTTTTCTGACTTTGTCTCTACATGTGCTGGCTATTTGTTTGAATTCCTCTCTGGTGGTTTCCCCCTTTTTCCATTTCTTGTACATATCCCTTTTAAATCTTAACTCAGTTAAAAGTTCTTTAGATAGCCACCCTGGCTTCTTTAGGCACCTTCCATGTTTTCGTCGCATTGGTACTGCTTGAAGTTGTGCTTTTAATATCTCCCTTTTAACAAACTCCCATCCATCATGAACT